>CATOUR010000265.1:600000-1080000 GCA_951848785.1 Callosobruchus maculatus
TCTGTCGGTCTGTCGGTCTGTCGGTCTGTCGGTCTGTCGGTCTGTCGGTCTGTCGGTCTGTCGGTCTGTCGGTCTGTCGGTCTGTCGGTCTGTCGGTCTGTCGGTCTGTCGGTCTGTCGGTCTGTCGGTCTGTCGGTCTGTCGGTCTGTCGGTCTGTCGGTCTGTCGGTCTGTCGGTCTGTCGGTCTGTCGGTCTGTCGGTCTGTCGGTCTGTCGGTCTGTCGGTCTGTCGGTCTGTCGGTCTGTCGGTCTGTCGGTCTGTCGGTCTGTCGGTCTGTCGGTCTGTCGGTCTGTCGGTCTGTCTGTCTGTCGGTCCGTCTGACGGTCTCTCTGTCTGTTGGCGTTTTTCTAGCCTCCTAATCTCAGTAACCGCTGCATAGATTTTGATGAAATTTGGGTTGTTATATGGTGTAGGGTCGTAGTAGGTAATGTTGCTACAATTTTGAAAATCGGTGCATGGGCGGCGGAGTAGTAATTAGCAAAAGACGAAAAATTTCAAATATGACTCAAACATCGTTTTTAGGTGTTTTAGGGGTTCCTGATAATTTTCTACTTGTTTTGGGGTGGGGGTGAAATTAGGGTGGTTGGGAGGGTGGGAGGTTGTAAATCTGAAAAATTTGTTGTACTCATAATGGGCTGTCTACTGACCTGAGAGAGAAAGACCTAGCGGCATAATACACTTTTTTAGGTCCATCCGAACATTGCCTTGCCGATTACAGAAAACAAGGGACTTTCTGATGCGTACAAAATACATACGAGTATTACTTTGGATCGTTTTGTATTGTGTTACATGGAAACTTCTGAATTGACTTTAATGACATTTTGACACAGATTTATTACCGCGACGAGTATGGAAGGCGCGTATGGTTTTTAGAAATCATTTCAGGGGCGGCGAAGCAATAATAAAAAAACTAAAAATATAAAAAAAATACCTCAAACTTCGTTTTAGACGTTTCCCACATACCACCGGATGATATGAAAATATTCTGTTCACATTAACTACAGATATTTTGAATATTCTAGAAAAATTCCATGGATAATTAGAATATTTACAGAATATTCTGTAAACGTTCGCAATGGGAAAAACACGCTATATTCCTAGAATATTCCGCCGAATATTCCGCACAGATATTACATGAACAATCGGGGTAGAATGTTTTTTGAATATTCTAGGAACCGTATATACGAAACATTTTTAGGGAATTATCGATACTGTTCCAAAAATAATGACACCTACTAGTGGCAGATGGTCACAAAAGTTAAGCGGTTAGACATCTCAGTTCAGATGCCTAAATAAAGTGAACTTGTTGCATTTAACCTCAAAATTCTACTCACATTATATAATGAACCTTACACCATAGTAGGCGACCATAATTTGGAACACTGTCACACACTTTATAACAACCAGCAACTTTATTGTACAAAATTGGGTATGAAATGCAGGCCTTTCAGGAATAAAACTCGTGAATTCGTGAATTGCTAAAATGCCATCCACATCACAAAGCATATACACTGAATCCACATCCACATGTTGAAGCACAGAATCACAGAATACTTGAAGCGAGTGACAACCAGACAAGATTGACAACTGACGACACCATAGTCACCATACATCAGCATAAGATGCTGTCACTTTATCGTCGGTGGATGCCGTATCCATGCCGTATCTGTATTGCTGGCAATGGCTAATGACTAATAAACTTTTGAAAATTGCACATAATACTTATTAGGTATATTTAGGATGCACGCAAAACGAATGAAGATTTTTTAATTCACCGAGAAATGCGCAAATATAAATTAATGATACCTCATATTGAATACTTGCCTACATACAGATATTTCTATTACAAACATTACTAAATGTTCGTCAGAAAATAGCTACATCTTGTTCTTAGTAGATTATTGAAATAATATTCTATGAACAATATTACTGATATATTCTGGAATAATTCAGACATTAACGAATAATCACTGATTATCCTAAGTGGATAAAATAATAATATTCTATAAAGAATGTTATGTTAATAATCCAGAATAATCAAGAGAAATAACGAATATTCTATGATTCTACTGAATATTCATGGAACATATAGGAGATTTAAAGAATATTCATAGAATATCCAGTGCTATGTGGGTTTAGGGGTTCCTGATCATTTTAAAAAAAATTTTGGTGGGGGGGTGAAATTGGGGTGGTTCGCGGGTGGGGGTTTGTAAAACTCAAAAATTTGTTGTATTCATGATATATTGTCCATTGACTTGTGAAAGAAGCACCTAGGCCCGGTTTCATAATCAAATTCAATTCTCTCATTATGTTAAATCCGAGCATTAGGAAATAAATGGTTTTCATAATCGCTAAGTGACAGATTAAAATGGCATAATTGTCCAATAAGGTAATGGCTCGCCCTCGGCCAGTTAAAGCACATTAATTGAAAAATCAGCCTATAAATCTGACATTTCGTTTGTATGACGTTTAATGGTTGACACACATATCAGAATTTCATTATGTTAGGGTTGAGTTGACATCGATTCATATCTGCTTTTGAGCACAATTAAAAGTAAGTATTCATCTAATTGCATAATGTTTTCTTTCTTCATCTCTGTATGTATTTCTAGATGACTTCTCTGCAAACTTCCAGCAGCTCTTCTTCCGACTCCGAGGACATACCAGTCATTCGAAAAGCAAAGGTGTATCGGATACGAGAAAATAATCTGGACAAATTCGACGAATTAAGAGTTTTTTCAACGTTTTAGGAGAAGAAAGAGGACCTTCTTAGTGTTGCTGGAAAAAATCAAAGATAATATAGAGCCGACAAAAAACAGGTAACTTGTAAATCTAACAAATTCGTTAAGACTCCTTCAAGGGCAAATGTCCCACAGAATGTAATGTAGTATTTGTTTGCAGGGGAGGAAGCATCAAGGCTGACAGTCAGGTATTACTGACCTTAAGATTCCATACAACCAAGAGTATGCTGAGGGCAGTAGGTGACTTTGCTGGTGTCTCCATAGCATCTGCATCCAGAATTGTACGTAGAGTGTCTGAAAATATAGCAGCACTACGATCCACCTATATCAATATGCCTAATTCGGTTCAAGAGTGTGAGATATTGGCGACTGAATTTTATAGAGTAGCCAGGTTTCCGAAAGTAATAGGAACAATCGATTGCACATTGATCCGAATTCAAAATCCAGGTGGTGAAGACGCAGAAATTTATAGAACAAGAAAGCAATACTTTGGATATAATGTACAAACAGTTTCAGATCCATCTTTGAAAATTAGAGACATTGTGGCAAGGTGGCCTGGATCCACCCACGATGAAACAATTTTTAATAATAGTCAACTGAAGCAACATTTTGAAAGTGGCCATTATGGCAACTACTTTTTAATAGGGGATTCTGGTTATCGTCTCAGAGCATATTTAATGACAAAATTAACGAATTGTACCACAGAGGCACACAACTTATTTAATGAATCCATAATCCGTACACGTAATGTTGTCGAAAGGCAATATGGTGTATGGAAACGCCGTTTTCCCATTTTAAGTTTAGGTATGAGGCTGCAAAAAAGGACCATCAAAGCCATAATTGTTGCAACAGCAGTCTTACACAACCTGGCCATTCTTGAAAATGAAGGAATACCAGAAGACTGGATTGAACATGCAGAAAATGAAGAAGACGTAGTTGAACCCGTAGGTGAACAAGGACATGGTGGACAGGATCAGTCAGGACAGATGACTAGAGAAAGACTTATTAATGAATATTTTTCCAAATTATAAAAAAATTTATTTGAATAAAAAACATTAACATTCGCCTCTTAATTTATTTAATTGCAAATGAAGAAGCTCCATCTTTGTTTTGTGTTCTTCTTGTTCTCTTGCATTCCTTTCATTATCAATTTGCCTCTTTAAAAGAAGGTCTTCCTGTTCCAGCTTATTTTTTTTTATTTCCTCCTCCACTAGGATGATCCTTTTTTCATAATATGTATCCTTAATATCATTTCTACGTGTTCTTAATTTTTTTGACAAGGGGGTCCTTAGTTTTTTAGGCGTGTAGGATCGCCAACTCTAAAAAATAACAGAAAAACCATGTTACTCAAATAAAAATAACTTTATTCAGAATTCTCCATGTAAAGGAGAACAGCACGTCTGTATTTGGTGGAATGGCAATATTCTAATGTAAATGCAACTGATATCGTCATCTGGTTGAGTTGTTATACTGAAACTGGCCTATCATATTTTTTCATTAAAGGCCAGTTGCCAATTTATGTACATTATGATTATTATGATCTTTGTTATGATATTTGCCACTCTGTTGATGATGCATCAATATTTCCAACCATGTGGAACATCAATAAAAACCATTTTTTGATTTATGTCCTCTCTCTGCATTGTGGGTTGAAGCAGTGTTGTTAGAAAATATTGCAGCCTTAATATTGACTAGAAAAGACAAGACTCAGATTTATTACAAATATATGCAGTACTTGCTATAATCTCCTATTGTCTTTTTAGGCACTTGTAAACAAAAGAACAATTTTAGGCCAGGGTAGTTGAGCGTCGATGCTTGACGTTTCGTCACCATGAGTGGTTGGCATCTTCAGACACTTTGGAAGATATTATGAATATTCTAGAAAAATTCCATGGATAATTAGAATATTTACAGGATATTCTGTAAACGTTCGCAATGGGAAAAACACGCTATATTCCTAGAATATTCGGCCGAATATTCCGCACAGATATTACATGAACAATCGTGGTAGAATGTTTGTTGCCAATTTATGTACATTATGATTATTATGATCTTTGTTATGATATTTGCCACTCTGTTGATGATGCATCAATATTTCCAACCATGTGGAACATCAATAAAAACCATTTTTTGATTTATGTCCTCTCTCTGCATTGTGGGTTGAAGCAGTGTTGTTAGAAAATATTGCAGCCTTAATATTGACTAGAAAAGACAAGACTCAGATTTATTACAAATATATGCAGTACTTGCTATAATCTCCTATTGTCTTTTTAGGCACTTGTAAACAAAAGAACAATTTTAGGCCAGGGTAGTTGAGCGTCGATGCTTGACGTTTCGTCACCATGAGTGGTTGGCATCTTCAGACACTTTGGAAGTCGCCAAAGTGAAATTGCTTCTGAAGATGCTATTCACTTGTGGTGGCAAAACGTCAAGCATCAACGCTCAACGAACTGGCCTAAAAGCTCAAGAACCACATATTCATTGGATGATGGGCACGAAACCTAACAGAGTACATTTTGTCTACCTACTTTTGAAACTTCAGACTGCTCAGGTCTTAAGTTTTCCTTTTCATCATCTATTTTCCTTTTGGAACCACATTTCTGCAACATTATAGATTCAGTATAATATACTTCAGATTATGAGCAAATGATATAGTTAAAAATATCTTTATACAAACCTCAGAGACTAAAGCAATATCTACATTTTGATCCTGCTTGCTTATCTCACAATTCATATCTGTTCCACAGACATTTGCCTACAACAAATCAGAATAATGCTTTCATGGTAATATTTCACAGACACTCATATATCATCCCTCTTATCATGTGTATCTCACAAAATTTGAAAAAACTGGTTAATGACAGATTTATGTTGCTTTTGGGTGATGAGGACAATATACAAGGCTTACCATATCAGACTTTAAATTCTGACTAATTTCATTCCTATTATCATCGTCCAGTTCTATTGTGAAGATCTACAATAAACATTAGTATAATTTTATTCTTAAGATCTCTTTCAGTTACATTACCTCTAACTGACTTCCAAAGTCTGGGGCCTCTTTCTTTGACAGCAATATTGCATTGTTCTCTTCCTCTGTTATATCTTGCTAAAATTAAAAACAAAATGTGTAGCATAAAGATTCTCCTAATGACCTAAATAATGTAAGAATATTATTCCACTTGACTCTATATTAATGCTGCTCCATTACTGCTTTCACAATTATAGGATTATAATGAGACTTTACTCAAGTTTTGCAAAATCTATAAAGAGACACAGAGCCATAAACTACCTACCGTGATTTGACTATCATTATCCCATGGCGAATGTTCACCAACAACAGTCTTTTTGATTATAATCTCTAAAAGAGCCTCAAGAACAGGATCCAATTCCTCTATTTTACCTGGCCCACCACCTGTGCCAGTCATTACCATCCTACGTTGCGCCACAACCTTCCTCACTTTGGCTTTTAAATTTTCATACTTTATACGTAGCTGCTCTGTCGATCGCCAAGAATTGTTGTTTGCATTGAAGTACTGGCTGAGTTTTTGCCAAGCCTCATTCTGAAACAATGCTAATAGATAAGATACATCGGTTCCTTCGTACAATCATGACTATATTATATCCTCACTCATCAGGTACCTACCTTCTCCTGATTATTCACTTTGTCTGTGAATTTACATTCTATAACGTTTTTGAACATTGCTACCGTCCTAATAAGTAGCAGTTCCTCTTTTTTGGTGAAGTTATTACCACGCACACGTTTTCCTTTCTGTGGTTTTGACTCCATACCTTTCTTTTTCTTAACAGTAAATATTAATAGAATACGAAAACTTGTCACAATCTGACAGTTCTGACATATTCATCTTTATGGGTTAAGCGAACTGTCATAATGTCGTTCAAACGCCACAATGAAACCGTCTTTCAGGTGTACCAACCACATTTTATTGCCTGTTAGTTAATTGACGTTTCCAAATGCATTATGAAACGTACACCACTTTAATGGAATGATTAAGTTAATAACAATATTTGCTAATGAACGCATTAGTGAATGATTATGAAACCGGGCCCTAGTAAAATAAAACGCCTTTTTGCGGTCGGGCGAGCGATGATTTGATTGCAGGGGCATCTAGACTATATGTAGCTTCATGCTGTGGGAAAATAATAAAATTGGTATCATCGGAATGTGTGGGAAGTACTGAGTCAATCAACTTGACTACATTTTTTGTCTACACTGAGTGATTTTGAATTATGGTAAAAATAGAATATATTGAGCCTTTTATTTAGGCTCGTCTTACTTGTAGGTGGTAGTTTTTGTTTCGAGCAGTGTCTAATTACTTTTCCAAGTATGCATATCGGCATGCCGGAATGTCACATGCCTTCTAGAAAATTATTCCATTGATCATCTTTATCTTTGTATTCAAATATTGCGTCTTTCATACGGTGTACAAGATTGTTCACGACGGTGATATAAGCAAGGTAATATCATGTGGATGTCGAGTTATCTTAACACTCTTAATAGCTTCACGTTTTTCATTAATTAGGTCAGAATGATAAGACAGTAAGGATAATCTAGCAGTATTTTGAGTACTCAAAACAGTGGATTCTTGTAGAACTGTTTGAACAACCTTCATCATCTGTGCAAGAGACAAATTCAAGTCAGCAATAGTCGTTATGATTGGGGCTGTTGGAAAATCTGATAGACACAATTTGTACTTTTCCTAGTCTATTCCCCTAAATTCGACGATTACACTCCTGTCACCCTGTAATCTTATCTCAAGAATTAGAGGAAGGTGGTCAGACTGTATGTCATGTGATATTTGAATTTCAACATTGTACTTACAATTTCTAGATATTGCAAAGTGAATTACATATTTTTGTATAACTAGGAGACCGCGTAGGCAGAGCCTAAAATACGAGAGTACCGCGTCTGCTGTGAAAAGGTTATCAGGAATCGCGGAACCTGAATAGGCCAATATCCGCGGGCCCAACAAATACATCTGCTAGTAGTCCATTCCAAGCCTTTTGGGCACCGTGGGAATAAATGTGCTGTCATACCGCTCGATTCTTGATGTATGAAGAACGACCGCTTTAGTATGAGTTACAACAGTCGCGCGGGTGTATCTGATAGGATCGGTGAGCGTCGGAACTATAGAGGATATCTCAGAGGAGCAGAATTAAGTGGTCGAGAACTTAAACTTTGTTTTTAAAAAATTTATTTCCCGATCAAATAATACAATTTATTTGGGACCGAACCGTTTGAGAGCTCAAGACAGACTGACTCAAAAGCGTCAAAATAGTACGGAGGTAAACTCTGCTGATCTCTCTAACGTTTACAGAAATAGGTTTTATATGAAGTCAGCATTAAATAATATAATAGTACAGTCATTTACAACCACATAACTCCTCCCCTCTTAAGATGAAGTTTTGGAGGGTGTGAACAAAACTTCTGGCTTCGAGGGTTGAACCTGGACCTCGAAGTACTGGTGGCTTCTGCTTGATCCTTGGCCTCTCTGGAATGGGTAGACTTTTCTGGCAACAAGGTATGCAATGCCTAGAACTAGTATTGCATACAGGGGTAGACTCCATTTGTAAGGGTGCGAAGGTGCTTCTGGAACTATCGTCTGGATCTGGTCAGCTGTTTCTTCTAGACTATGAAGTTTGTCCAACGATATGTGTTGAAGCACAAT
The DNA here is from genome assembly GCA_951848785.1 of Callosobruchus maculatus. Lineage (NCBI taxonomy): Eukaryota > Metazoa > Arthropoda > Insecta > Coleoptera > Chrysomelidae > Callosobruchus > Callosobruchus maculatus. The sequence goes on from CATOUR010000265.1 coordinate 608,429, forward strand.
TTTCTTGGAGTTTTCCGAGTACTGGAAGGTTTTCACTGCAGGAATTAATAAGGGCTTCTCCATAGTTACTCCCTTTTCGTTCTTGTAGATGTAGTCCTTTGTCTGGATGCTGCATATATAAGGCACTTCGAGTAGATAAATGCCTTGTAGCTCAATGACGTCATCTTGATCACATTTTAATAGTACTTTTTCTGATTCTGGGAAAATGGCTATGTACTTAGAATCAGAAACTTCTTCAATCAGGGATTTTCGAATGGATACAGGAACATGAAATAGTTACATCGACCTAATTTATCCAAGATATCAGAAATACAGGGTATGGGATATCGATCATCAATGGTCTTTTCGTTTAATTTTCGATAATCAACTACCATGCGCCATTTTTTCTTATCTCTGGCATCAGCCTTCTTTGGAATGAGCCAGACTGGAGAGTTGTACGCGGAATTCGATTGCCTGATGATGTTTTGATCCAGAAGGGATTTAACTTGACTTTGAATTTCAGTCTTAAGCATATGAGGATAACGGTATGATTTAGTATGCACAGGAATTTCATCTGTCGTTCTAATGTGATGCTTAATTTCATTAGTAAAAGTTAACGGATCTCCCTCGTAATAGAAAATATCATTATATGCTTCACATAATTTAATTAAATGAGCTTTTTCTTCATCATTGAGATGAGAAGTGCGAATTAGAATTCGAATTTCCCGTCGCGATAACGCATCCGTCTCAGGTGCATTTACGATAGCACTAAACAATGTATAATTGTTAGAGTTAAAAGCAAAGGCGCCTAGAGGTTGCAACGGCAGACTTGTCCCCAAGCCTATAATTTGCCTAGCAGCGGCTGGTTTTTCCCAACGCTGGAAGACCATATCGACTGGTCTATAAATCACTCGTTGGCGAGCGTCGATTGGACGTTTTGAATTCAACGGTTTTCGGCAGGGACACAGTCTTCTTTAGTTCACACAACCGGAGCGGGAGTCAGTTTCCGATTGACCAACCGACCATCCACCACCGAGCTGGCTGCCTAGTAGTGACTAGTGACCATCCCTGGGACCTGGCTTAACATATAGCAGTTGCTGAACCTAGGTAACTTTTCCTTTCTTGGGGTAGTCAAACAAAGGGATGGGTCCTTGCTCTGAATCGGGCGATATTAAATGAGCTATAATGCTTGCAGCCTGGTTTCCCGTTTTTGGGGTTTTACTACTCACGACGCCACGCAACAGTCGGCCATCTTGACCGCCGAGGTCCACCTTCCCGTTCCAGAGACTAAATAACAATCCTACGGGGGCAGTAGCAAAAGGGGCTACTGTAATAGCCACAGGGGACAGCGGTCGCTGAGGCGCTGTCCGAAATCCTACAGGGGCAATAGCAAGGGGCTGCTGTATTAACTCTCTGCAAGGAGGCAGCTGACGCTGAGGCGCTGCTGTGTTTGCAATCCCACGGGGGCGGTAGCCAGTGTAGCCAGGGAGGCTGCCGTATTCATCTGTTTTTTTTCCTAAAGATAAGTTTACTTTATCATTTAACTGCCAGTGGTTTTCTAAATAACCTTTATGTTATTGCTACAGATAGTTTGTGAATTCGTTTGGTGTATTTTTTGCTATTTTGATACTTTATTCCCGCATTCGTATATATTTACAATTTAAGTAATTTATTAAAGGGTGAAGAAATATATATATTTGTTGATTTTCATACTCCATTTGTGTGTACATATTTAGTTTTTAAACCAATTTATTAAAAGGTGAAACAAATATATGTCACGTTTTATTTATCATTTAATCCCTTGGATTCACGGACCCGAGGTGCTCTTCTAGCACAACCTTGGCCCGTCACAAGGTTGATATAAGGTTATCTCCTGAGATTTTCGCTCCTATTTTCAATGCTTACTAAGGCATAACCATCTACTGCTTTAGATAAAGTTTCTCGAATAATGCATTCATTGATTTTGGATGGGGGTACCAAAATATCACCGTCAAATGTATTAACAGGAATTTTGACGTGAGCCGCTGTGTGGGGTTCAATTTCCATGAAAAATAAAAGTCGATTTCTTAGATCGTGAAATTTGATTGGAATTTTGGCATGCTTGGTATGCAAAATAGAATTACCAAGTTCTATATGCGCTTCTAAAGGTTTCAAAATATCTAAACCAATAAGACCATCAAAATACTTATGAAATTTAAACAAATGGAATTTAATTGGTTCGCTCATATTAAACTCTGGAAAGGCGGAAATTTCTGCACAATAATCTCTTTTTGAATGCTGGAATACAGAAGTTACTTCAAAGGGTTCCTTGTATGTAGTTTTTGGAAAATATTTATACGCAAGTTCAGGGTTCAAAAATGATTTTGTGGCACCTGTGTCTATTAATAGTTTTAATGGAGGGTTGGCTATTTCGATATAGGGTAGCTCGGTTTTGTCATATATGGTGTTGAGGTCAATTAAGTTTCCTCGATCATGGGCGTGGATACTTGAAAATTTTCTTCTTCAGAGCTTTGATTATTTTCAGAGCTTGAAGGGGGTTCATTTGAATAAGAATAGTAATAATTATTATCACTTTCAAACTGATTTTCGTCGTTTGGGTGATATTCTGAGTAATGGTTGTCATAAGGGTAGTATTCAAAATTTTGGTCATACGTTTCTCCTTCTACATTGTGAAGTTCTTCGAAAGTAAAGTTTCTTGGACCAGATGGCCTAAAACGATTGCTTTGGGTGTCAGGTCTGTGCCTGTTAAGATGTGTTTGGACACTCATTGGGGTAGGTTTAAATGGAATACGGTGAGGTGGAGGTTGTTTCCATACATTTACATTGGGCTTAGGGCCAAAAACTTGAGCATTTGTCGGAAATCTTTGAGGGGGCATATTTGGTCTCTGAACAATATTAACGGGACCTCTAGGAAATTGCTGGTTAAAATTCGGTTGAGGCCTAAATTGAGGAGTAGACTGCATAGGCTGTCTGAAAAATTGACTTTGTTGCATTTGAAGTTGCGGTTTGGGCGGAAGTGGCGGTGGTAAAGGTTTGTTCATATGTGGGCTTGAATAGTTACTACTGCTAGATTTTTGTAAATAACGAATATTATTATCTTCTAAAATGTACTTTTGAGCTTCAGCCAAATTATTAGGTTTCATAGATCGGATCATGGAACTTTGTGGTTCCTTTAACCCTACTAAAAGAGTATGCAACGCATGACTATCAAAAAGAGCTTTCTTACTCGCCTTGATAGCATCAATCGTTCCATGTATGCTGACATAATTATGTAAGTGATTTAACATGGCTACAAGCCTTGAATAGAATTGCAAAGAACTTTCATTAGAATTTTGTCTAAGAGCTGTCATATCTGAAATTAAGCTGCTCTCATTTCTTTGATCGCCAAAATGTGAGATAAGTAAATTTTTTATTGTGTCCCAATTAGAACTTCCACTAAGAGAAAATACCTGCTCTGCCGCACCAGATAATTTGGAAAAAATGCCGTGTAGTAAAATTTTATTTTGTACACAATCGAGTTCAGTTGGGTTCCAATATGTATTTAATAAATCTGTACTTACTTCTAAATATCTATATAATCTACATGGATTTCCATCGAAATCAGGAATTATTTGTAATAGCTTGATATCGAAGGAAGGCACATTATGACTACTTATGTTAGGGGTGGTCATGATTATTGCTAAATAGTTGCTTCTGTTTTCTGTTTCTGTTTCTCTTGTCCCTAAATCTAAGTTTGCTAAGTAATTAGCCGTTGATCTGCACTATCACCTTAAGGATGCACAGGTCGGGGTGAGTCTGTCAGGAAAGAAATAGGATACAATGAGCACTTACTGATAGATCCATTACTTCATTCCTTCCGGGCCTAGGATCCTTCAAGTGGACGTGGGCTGTTCCAGAACAAAGGGCACCTGCGGTCCTGCTTCTTTCTGGGCTCTCGGCTCGTCGTAGGTTGGTTTCCCAGCAAAGAGTTGACACTCACGGTTTTTCTTCTAACGAATGCCTCTAGGAATCCTACTGCGTTGCTGCGCCAATTAAGTGGTCGAGAACTTAAACTTTGTTTTTAAAAAATTTATTTCCCGATCAAATAATACAATTTATTTGGGACCGAACCGTTTGAGAGCTCAAGACAGACTGACTCAAAAGCGTCAAAATAGTACGGAGGTAAACTCTGCTGATCTCTCTAACGTTTACAGAAATAGGTTTTATATGAAGTCAGCATTAAATAATATAATAGTACAGTCATTTACAACCACATAACGCAGACTCTGTTTGAATATCGGTAGTAGAGTAAGAGGTCATCAACCGCACGCCGCACATACGGCAAAACGACTACTTTAGGAGGTCATAAATAGATTTTTTTACTTCAATATTATGGTCTAAAATTGCTTGTATTCTTCACGTCAGATACTTGTCCGTCGCGCCGACAATGAATACCCTTTTTTGTTTCGATAAAAAAAGGGCCCGAGGCCCCGGCAGGTAAACATCACGTAGTGTACAGCAGTACAGCTAGTAGCCTCGAAAACCCGATAACGTTAGCACGTGTTATTCTCATATACCTTGTGCAAAAATTTCAATATTAATTATGGATCTGGTAGCCACAGGTATGTTTATTATAGAACAAAATTATAAATTCAATTTGTTTCAACCTAGTTAATAAGTAATGGCGATTTCTTCCCACATCTACTATTCATCACAAAAAAAAAAATAATACTTTGACTTTCAAAAAAAGTTCCGCTTTGTACCGTTTTCTGGCCTTATTATTTACATTTGTGCGTTTGTTGGCTGTTACCATTGTGAATTTTAGGAACTCAAACCAACTCATTATGACACTAGACACTTTTTTTTACAGGCAGTCGGAGTGAACCAAAGCAATTGAAATTAACGATCAACAAAATGGATCTAGTTTTAGTGTTAAAAAGCAAAAACTTTTATAAACGATCATCGTCTCAGTGTGTAGAACGATTAACTAGTTATATATTGGACAAATTTAGTGAATATGAACGATCAAAAGACAGTGTAAATAAAATTAAAAATGTTCTGAAGGTGTTTGTGTCAAAATTATTACAAAAGTGGAAAAAATCAAACTGGACTATGGAAAGATTTACAAAATGCAACTCAAAATGGTTAGCGATTGATTTAATATTGCCAGCTGTTGACACTTCAAGTGCAACCATTGATTTGCACGCGAAAAAAACTAGAGGCAGACCGGCAAAAGCTTTTGATGACAGCTCTTCGCGTACAAAACGAAGGGTGACAAAAACAATTATTTCTGAGACAAGCCCAGAGCTATTGTGTTCTGCTGCTCAAACCAGCCTCACTAAGAGTGGAAAAAGGACGGCAGCTCGACTAGTGAGCTTAGCTTTAACTACAAGCCCTCGCAGATACAAACGGATGAAACAAATTCACGATACACCTTCATTTTCGGCTATGAAGCCTTACACTCCAGAAGAAGCTTTAGCGCTCCTAATTGACTCTGATATGGGAAAAGAAGATTATATTCATTGGCAAAAAGGGGCGAAATCGCGAGGCGCTAACATTTATCCAGCTTATAGTGTCATAGCAGAAACAAAGAAACAGTGTTACCCAAATAATATATACATCACGGAGACAGAAGTACAAATTCCAGTTCAAGATCTTTTAGACCATACAATAAAAAGACTTGCTCATGTGCAGCAAGACGTACTTTTCTTACACCACGACCATACCAAAAACTCTGCGATAGAAGTCATTTACAAGTGGGGTCTTGACGGGAGTGGTGGGCATTCCATTTATAAACAATGTTTTGCAAACAATTCATTGTATGGAGACAGTAACATAATTCTATGTACTATAGTTCCATTGCAAATATCAGAAGTTACATCTAATGGAAAACTTATTTACTGGCAAAACCCAAGTCCGTCTTCGTCGAGATATAACCGCATCATTCGCTTGCAGATTGAGAAGGAGACAAAGGAATCAATAAAACTCCATTACGAAGCAATAGAAGAACAAATATCAAGTTTACAGCCAACTGACGTTATTCTTGGAGATAAGTCTTACAAGTTTGTACATCATGCTGTGTGCACAATGATGGACGGGAAGACATGTAACGTACTCACAGACACTTCGTCAACACAAGCGTGTAATGTGTGTAAGGCCACACCCAAGGAACTCAATAATCTTGATTTGCTTTTGCAGAAACAATATCCCACCAGTTCATTTAAGTTTGGGATTTCTGTACTGCACTCATATCTTAGATGTTACGAGTATTTGTTACATATCTCGTATAAACTAGAATTACAGCAATGGCAAGCTAGGGGAAAAGAAACCAAAGAAAGTATAAAAAAGAGGAAAGAATTAATAACGAGAAAGTTTTACCAGGAACTGGGATTAGTGATAGACCAACCGAAACAAGGTGGCGGCAACTCAAATGATGGAAATACCGCTAGGAAGTTTTTCGCTGAACCTACAAAATCTGGGGCTATCACAGGTCTGGATCCTATAATTATAGAAAGATTTTCTAATATTTTGAGTGTTTTATCTAGTGGGTTTAGCGTGAACTACGATAATTTTAAAACGTACTGCATTGAAACAGCTAAACTGTGCTTAGAACGATATAGCTGGTACAAAATGAGTGCATCTGTGCACAAACTGCTGATCCATGGTGCAGACATAATAAGGGAGCTACCTTTGCCTGTGGGGTTATTTTCTGAAGATGTGCTGGAGACCAGTCAAAAAGAATACAAAGGGTTAAGACTTTTCCATGCTAGAAAAACCTCTCGAATTAACACTAACACTGACATTGTGCACTGGATGTTAATAGCCTCCGACCCAATAATTGTATCCAAGAGGAGGAGTCATAATAAAAAAAGAAAACCGTTTCCTAAAGAGGTGCTGGAAATGTTAAATGAGCCTCTTGTAGAAAACGACGGAGATGATGATGATGATGATGATGATGATGATGATGGTGATGATGGTACTACGGACGACAGTGATAGTAGTTAACGTTCAAGTAGGTAAAGGAATAGACTTAATTTGTGATTTACCTGTCTACAAACTTAAGTGAAATAAATGATTTTATTTACAATAATCAATACACACTACTTTATTTATTACTGTAATCACCTGTCAGGTAGGTAGGTTCTTGCAAGACCTTTTCACAACTCAATACAAAGTAACTTTTATGATCAGAAACATGTCTAACAATAAATGCACAATTATTTTCACATCTCTGAATATTGACCTCCTAAATTAGTCATTTTGCCGTATGTGCGCCGGTGTGAAAGCTGGAAATGGCGCGTTAAGGACGGGTCACCAATTAGTCAAAATACCCTTCTCTGGACGGCATCGAGTCTAGACAGGGTAGTAGGGGCCAGTGGCGTATATAAGGGTGGCGGGGAGCCCCCCCCCCCCGAAACCAGTCACACATTCAGTTTTGACGTCTGGACGAGGCTGAAGTTAGGATTATAATACGCCATGTATGAAAATTTTTCCAAGAGCCCAATTGAAAACGTTTACTCCACTTGTGTTAATTATTGGAGAGTTCCAGGTTTGGTGATTATAGTCTGCAACAGCTATAATTGGGACCTGTATAACCTAAAATTTGTAGACCACTTCTAACGTAAACGGATTAAATGTTCAATTTGGATACATACTTCATACTGACTGCTATAGAACACGCTTCGATGGATTCCATTTCTGGATTTGTATATCTAAAGTCGATGATCTAAAGTAATCAATATTCTTTCTCGCCAGAACGGCAGTACCTCCACTTCTCCCATTTAATCGATCTGAGCGAATTACATATATCAAATTTCGGAATTTTGAAATTATCAACATTTAAATGAGTTTCTTGTAAAAGAATATCTATATTTAATACAAGCAATGCGCGAGCTTGTTTTTTACGGACTTAGACTTATTTGACACCGTCTGCGGACCAAGATAGAATTCTAAGAAAATCAGGTTGTATCTTAATACAACTAGCTAACTAGCCATTATATCGCCCCGGAAATCTTTTGTATTGTAGCAATAGCCGCTGATGTTTAATCACATTGATTGGTATTCGGATGTAATTGTCCATCAGTAAACGTTCTCCGTAAGCAACGGTCGATAGGCTTAAGTTTTCGGGTTATAAGGGGGCTCACGGTAACTTACGGGCCACCGCACTCATTTCGCACTGTGTCAGTAGACACCCTAACTTCAGGTTAGACTCTTTTACGCTTTAGAAAGAGTGTATTAACAGTTCTTCTTTTGGAGAACTTCTACGTTGTGGAATGAGCTGCCGGGGAATTTGTTTCCCAACGGCTACAACCTGCAGCGCTTCAAATCTAACATACACCGATACTTATCCTCTCGCAGCGCTCCTACAGCGCCATAATAGGCTTTGCAGGAGGCAGCCTTCATAAAAAAAATTGAAACTGATTTTCGGTTAGTGTTAAATAACTAAACAATATGTTGGATCACTTGCCAGTGATCAAATGATCCAACCGTTAACCGTTCTGTTGTTCTGTATACAGGGTTGGGATAAAGTATGGAACCATCAAGCAAATAACTTTGGAACCGAAAGAATGATATTGCTGAAAATTTGCAGGCAATTGTAGTGACGTATAGTGTATCCGAAGACATTATGTTAGCTATTAATGTACTTCCGGTTTAACCGGAAGTACCGTCAACTTTTTGAATTTAAATGGGACACCCTGTATATTTTTGCTAATTTTAATACATATTTTTTTCGAGTACGTCCATAGGGGGTTTAGTATTAGTTTCTGTAAAAACGGGAAAGATAAAGCTTCTGTATCATTTCAGGTGTTTAAAATGCCGGCCATTTAAACTCACAAAGAAGTGTGTCAACTTTTAATGATTAACATCCCGACAGGGGTCCTATAACCCATTTGACGGTGACTAAAACACTAAAACGTTTTAATTCAACTGGGAATACAAAAAATTTACCTAAAACGGCAAGACCGCAGACCGCCACGGACGAATTTGTGAGACAAATAAAAAACTTTATCTTTCCCATTTTTACAGAAACAATCCACTATGGACGTATTCGGGAAAAACCAGATGTATTAAAATCTGAAAAAATATACAGGGTGTCCCATTTAAATTAAAAAAGTTGACGGTACTTCCGGTTAGACCGGAAGTACATTAATAGCTAACATAATGTCTTCGGATGCATTATGCGTCACTACATTTACCAGAAATTTTTCAGCAACATCACCCTTTCCGTTTCAAAGATATTTGCTTGGTTCCATACTTTATCCCAACCCTGTATAACTGATCCTATGAACTGATCTATCCGAATCCAGATCATAAACGCCATGGATCAGTTATACGTCAATCAGCTGTCAAGTGGGATTTATGATTCAATGGATTTAACAGACATCGAATAACGAAAAAGTTAGTTTAAGAATAAAATACAGATGGTTAAGTACAACTGCTAGTGATCTGAATCATGCGATTGTAATCACACTGCACAAGAGTAAACCGACCCTATTTCTGACTAATCCCGGATCACTTTCCGAAGGTCAGGATCAGTGATCCAAGTGATCGGGTTAATCCATGGCTGACTCTACTCACTAGGCCGGAGCATTGAAATATGGCAATACTGAATATCGGGCCGAGCTTTTATTTGTTGTTAAGTCATTAGTGTGATCTTCCAGAGTGAAACAGAAGATTGGAAGGTGATTTTTAATGTGTTTTTAATTATTTACCTGCACAAACGAAACTATAAAGATAAAAAGATGCCTGCAAAGTGTGTAGTACCAGATTGCACTAGCAATTGTGCTTCCAATAAAGGACATACCAACATAACCTTCCAGAGTAACAAAGAAGAGTGGAAGGTGATTTTTAATGTGTTTCTAATTATTTACCTGCACAAACAAAACTATAAAGATAAAAAGATGCCTGCAAAGTGTGTAGTACCAGGTTGCACTAGCAATTGTGCTTCCAATAAAGGACATACCAACATAACCTTCCAGAGCAACAAAGAAGAGTGGAAGGTGATTTTTAATGTGTTTCTAATTATTTACCTGCACAAACGAAACTATAAAGATAAAAAGATGCCTGCAAAGTTGCACTAGCAATTGTGCTTCCAATAAAGGCCATAAACAGAAGTGGGTGAAAAGGTATTCCTCGTAAGGGCTGGTTATATTTATAAGAATAAAGACAATAATTTACAAACATTTCCAAGGATAAGACCTATTTTGAAGCACAATGTGGTACCTACAATGCTTTCTGGACCTCCCAAATATCACCGAAAAATACAGTTAATAGAACTCATCTGGGCATACCTACGAAAAGATTTGATAGTGAAAGGGAATCAAGACCAGCAAGAATGGCTTCAAAGTGACCTAATAGTGAATTTTTCTAGCTCAAGTGAAAATTTACAAAGTAAATTGAGTGTTCATTTGAGTGGAAGTGGAAGTGGTAGCAGGAAACAGGTTGCGTTTATTTTTATTTTGTAGTGTTTGACTACGATGAACCAGCCATCAGATGTAAGTGGTATTAGTAGTAGTAGTACTAAAAAGTATTTTTACACATTACATTACATTATTTAGTATACCTACATTTGTTCATTTAATCAACCTCAAACTGAAATGCTGCTTGAATTAATGTTGCCTGTTTTAGCAAATATTTTTATTAATAATTACACAAAAACAGTTCAAGATAGAATACAGACTGACAAAAATAAAAAGAGCAAGTCTAAGGGAAATGAGAAATGTCCAACAGAAAGGAAAATATCTAAATTAAGCTCCTAGTCTCAAACATGTTACATTTTTGTACTGATACCACTGGCCTTTTTCACCATTCTTATTTTTTCAAAAAGTATTTTTCTTAATTTATCAACTGAAATGAACACATAATACATAGATAAAATGCAATAATTATTCTGAAACTATGAAACAATTTAAATTTTCCGAGGAATGCCCGCCGTTCGGCCCACGGTAACCGGCCCCCTATTTGACAGCTAAGCAACGTTGCCACATCGAAGGCTCCGGCCTAGTGAGTAGAGTCGGCCATGTTCTAACCAAGTGTATACTCTGTTACCTGATACTTTAAACTCAGTGTATATGTTTTGTGCTTTAAACTGGCTTGACGTCTATTTGATAGGTATCAGCTGACGAAGAAGTGTATCTCAAATTTAATTTTTTACTAGTGGTGCTGATTGGCAATCCTGCGATCAGGACCGTATTAGTAATATTCCTATTCTCTCATTGCCAAAAAGTAATGACTATTGTTGTAAACAAGAAATTGCTTCAATATCTAGAAATTCACAGCAAAAATGGTTAGTTAAAAGAAATAGATTATTTTATTGATTTGTATATTGTTAGAGACTATCAAAATACTCCTATATTTAGCAATAAGGACGATTCAATGAATAGCTTGTATCACTAGTGGAATATTTATTGGTTGAAACGTACAAGGTACAATTGGAGAAAAGTATAAAGTAAGGACTTGGAGTAAAATTAATATAATAAGGTAGTTTAACTGAATCTTAAGCTAAAAATGCTTTTATCTTCATTCTTACCTCATTTAAAGCGTACCTATAATCATCATCATTCAGACCAGCCATATTGATATACTGAAAGACACGCCGGATTTTCCGAGAAAATGTAAAATAAGCATAGGCCTTAGAGCATAGGCGAAAACGTCACCAAGTGTCAATTGCTTGTCATTAGTACTACTTCCACTCAGTACAGCCCTGCATTCCTTCAAAGCTCAAAATTGATACGTCAAGACTCAATCTGGGGTATTTTTAGTTATCACCAGCCGAACAGCTGTTCGCTGTAGATACGGCTGACAGTTTAAAGTATCGGGTAACAGGGTATATATGTTTTGTGATTCTAACCTAGCTTCCTATCTTCAATCAAACAGTCAACCAACTATTATACGAGAAAGTCGACGAGTTTTGTCTATGCAACCAACACCAACTTGAACTTGGAAAAAGTGTAGAAAAACATTCCCATTCCTTCGAATTGTGGTCTTAATTACCTCATATTATGTTTTCTTCAAAATGTTAAGATCAATATTAGTTAAAAGCCTTTCGAAAAAACAATTTCTAGATTCAGTTTTATCAAAACCTAATACATGTTTACCAATAAGTTTACAAAATGTACACCAAGCAACAATACACACAAGCAACCAGCTCACTTCAAAGAGTAGCAAATCTGGAGAAAAGGAGTTTTTGGTGAGGTTGAAAAATGATCCAGATGCTTTTGGCCCTCCAAAAGAACTAGAAGTTTATGATGAAGGCGATCTACAGGAAGAACAATTTTATGAAGACCAACCTTTACCATCTCAAAAATTAACCACTAAACAGTATGCAGACATGATAAAAGACTTGATAAAAAATCGCCATATTAAAGAAGCTATAGACTTAGTCGAAGTTAGGATGATAAAAGAAGATAGAGTTAAACCAGAAAATTACATCTACAATCTACTTTTAGGTGCTTGTGGCCGAGTTGGATATACAAAAAAGGCTTTCCAACTGTACAATGATATGAAAAAAAGAGGGCTTCAAGTTACAGGTGGTACTTACACAGCTCTATTCAATGCTTGTGCAAATAGTCCATGGGCTACAGATGGTTTAGCTAGAGCAAAAAAACTTCACCAGATTATGATTGAGAAAGGGTATGAGCCAAATGACACAAATTACAATGCAATGATAAAAGCTTTTGGAAGATGTGGTGATTTGAACATGGCTTTTACAATAGTAGATGAGATGATAACAAAAGATATTTATCCAAAAGATGACACAATTAATTTCTTACTACAAGCTTGTATAACAGAGAAACATGCTGGCTTCAGACATGCATTGCTTGTATGGCATAAATTGGTAGAGAGGAATATCAAACCTAACATATTCACTTACAATTTGATGTTACGTTCAATTAGAGACTGTGGTCTAGGTGATCTAGAAAGTACACAAGATATCATAAATAGATTGGTTTCTCCAGACAGTGCAATGCTACAGATTGAAGATCAAAAATTGCTAACATCTGGCCTAAGTCAAATTGAATTGGATAATAATCTGCATCAACAAAAAAATGATCTATCAATATATAATGAAATTAGTTGTCCAAATCAAACTGAATTGGATAATAATCAGTATCAAAAAAACAATCCATTAACAGATGATGGAATTGATTCTACAATAAATAATATTCAGCCAGTAGCACAGTGTTGCAATACTGAAATAAAAGAAATCCAAATGAAAGTAGACACTGTAATTCGGCCAAATTTAATGGCTACTCCACCACATCTGGGAAATATCATTTCACTATCAGAGATAAAGAAACCAGAAGAAAGACTGTTGCTTGTAGGAGGAGCAAAGGGATTTCTATCAAACATGAAGGAGCATAACTGTGTTCCTGACATTAAGACGTTTACTTTATTGTTAGATACAATTCCTAGCACATTAGCTGCTGAGAAGGAATTGCTTAATGCTATGAAGAAATTCAATGTAAGACCAGATATAGATTTCTTCAATATGCTGATTAAAAAGCGAAGCTTAAGGTTTGATTATGAGTCGGCAAAGGTATGGATATTATTTCCATTATATATACTGCTTCTCAGTTTTTAATAAATAATTAAATTTAAAGGCAAAAAAATTGGTTAGTTATTTGACACGCTACTTCCCACACATTTTCATTCTAAAATCTATTAAAACTTTTGTTTAGGCTGAAATATGAGCTGAAATATAATAATCATAGAAAAAATGAAACAATTTTCAAAAAGTTTGATGATGTAATGAAATCAGCATTTATTTGAAAGTCAAGTAAAAGCACTTTTCTTGGTATGGCATACTCATAAATATAGAAGTCTCAGAATAGGTAGCTATCACTACCCACCTGCTCAATATGTCTGCTCTCTCCAAATTCTCCACTTCCATCTTGGGGAATGATCAAGAACCATGAAAACATTCAGAGGAAAAATCAGCATTTCTTAAATGCCTCATTTTTCTCTTTTTTTAATTACCTACTTTACCACTAATGTACTGACTTACATACTTGCCACAACTATCTATCAAAAATGTATTGTCATTAAATTAGGAGTTGACATGATGTAATTATCAAAGTACATGATTTGAATAAAGCATTATTTGAGGCTAGTCTAACTGACCGCTTACCCCCTTCCTTTCTCAATATTAACACCCCTGAAAAAAATTTGAAAAATGATCAATGATCTCTAAAATGGCAGAATACTTGAGAAGTGGGCAATGCTACCAACGTATTCCCATTCTTATTTTACAAACAAACCAAGGTGGTAATTCACAAGGTAATTCATTCGAATGTTGTCAAAAAATGTATTACAGGTCAAAAATAAAATTGTTTATCACTTTCTGCATTTTGGTGTGAAAAATCAAAAATTCTATATGTGATTATGGCACTTCATTGCATATGTAGTATACAAAACTTTTTTATTTTGTAGGAGGTTCTAGAATTAATAGATGCACAAAAGTACAGACCTGACCTGATAACTTATGGGGTGTTATCTTTGGGTTGCAAAACAAAAGAAGAAGCTATGGAACTCATTGAAGCAATGAGGGCATGTAACTACAGGTAAACATTCTCATTTTTGCATGGTATAGTATCATCCACCAAGCCAAGGCTTCATCTTATTATGCTAAATAGACAGGAAAATACCTGGGAAACATTAACCATTACATATCACTTTTTATTTTATTTTAATTATTATAATTGCAAAAAAATATGAATTTGAGTTATTCTATTTCTTTTTATTTGGCACAAAAACCTTGCTGATATTATGTAACTTGAAAAGTGCTCATATGAATATCATGAAATGTTTACCATTACTCAAGAACTAAGTTCTCAAACATGGTTGGTTCTAACCTGGTGGTTACAATCTTTTTTGGCAACTTAGTGCAATAATTAATACTGCTTCGTTCCATTTCTAATACAAATATTCATTTCAAGTGTAGATGTATTCCATTGTGCTTGACTGGTCCCAACATTGACATTTTGGCCATATCTGTGACCATTTTCAGAGTACAGACTTGACAAAAATCAGTTTTAAATTAGTGGTCAATTGATGAAATTAGTTAGAAAAAGCACTGCAGGGCTCACAAGATAGCTCATATATCTATTGCCTGTGTGGGGAACATGTTGTAAAACTAGTTTTAATGCAGTACAATGTACAAATACCTTAGAACAAGGTTTTAAAGATTCTATTTAATTATGATAAATTAACTAACACAGACAAATTATATAGGTAGTGAACTCTGTATTTCTAAACATAGTATAGGAGTTTGAGCAAATCAAATTATTTTACAAAATATTAAGCAAAACGCAGAAATCTAATATTAATATTGTAGTGACAAATGACGTACACAGTTACAGTACCAGATTCCAAAATAATATTTATCAAATAAATTCAAGAACAAATACCAAGATAAGGAAGGCTAATACGGGGATCCCGGAAACTAAAAGATACGAGGTCGGTTAAACGGAAGTAAAGTTGCGCTCTTACATGCCCACCAATATGCCGTTTAGAAAGTTTTAAAATTCCGAATAGTTCCGGAGATATTCGAAAAAAAACGAAATTTCAAAAAATCGTTTTATTTTTTCTCGCTTTATTTGGCAACGAATTTTAAAATAATTTGCAAATTTACTTGCCACTCTTCTTGCTCAATCCAACGGCGTTAGTAGATTTTGGATCCGACGTTTCGTCTTCGAGTGGTCATCATCAATTTAAATACGGTCCTGACTTTCTGATATCGGAATCCGAGGGTCCTTTTTATTCTAAATACAATGGTAGTGTTCAACGGGACTTAGCGGACGTCGGCGCTTGTGGGCGCTTTGCGCTAACTAACCGATGAACGACAAGCTGTCAAAAAAGCGCCAGTCAGCTTGGTAAGCGCTTTAAAAAAGCGCTGTTTGGTTAGCAAAGCAGCACATAACTGGAAAAAAGTTATTTGTAGTTCTGAGAGAAGCAGTTACCTTTGTTTAGTGTCAATTTAATATCAGGTTTTGTGATTTTATAGCCTAGGTTTTTGACAATGCAAATAATAAATATTAGAATATGGAAATGGATATGACAGTTTTATCACGTCAAAAGGAAAGTCGTTCAACGGTCACTCCTAGCGTCTGCAAGCGCTTCCACGCTAGCGCTTTTGGGCTAGGTCCCGTTGAATACACCCATTGATGCATAACACATTATGGTTAAATAGCATTTCAAGTTTTTTTTTATAAAACCTGGAAATTTTGAGATCCGGAGATGTATTTTCCATATTGGATAAAAAAATATCTCATAAATGAGCAACATAGTAGTCAAGTTTTGAAAACCCTTTTCGTTGCGACTTCAACGATGTGTCACGCGTCATGGTTCATTTTCCTTTTAGTATTATTATAACTAGGAATTTTTAAATAGGGACCTTATACAGAGCTGTTGAATAAGTTTACAGTTTGACTGTTTAAGTATTTGATAATATTCCAGTGCCTGAATTTTGTTGGAGTGGTACTCACGTACTTATTCCTAGCAAATTTAATTCTAAAATAATGTGCCCTTCCTGCCTAAACTCAGTATGCTTTGGAAAATTAATGAATGCACTAATGGCATATTACACATACCTACATTTAAATTGACAGTCACATAGTTTCCTTGAAGGAGTGTTTACAGTTGTAAAGTGATTATTACTGTTTTTATAAAAATCTCAAACATGTTCTCTGATAATGAAAAGTTTGATATGGTGACATGTTTCATTTTATCCAACAAAATGTTATGCTGCAGAACGCGTGTATCTTGAGCGATATCCCGAACGAAGGCAGCCAAATAGAAGAACGTTTACCAAATTAGTAGCCAACTTGAAGGCATATGGTTCATTCAAGGAGCCTGTAGCTTCGCGGCAAAGGTAAATGATTTTTTGTTAAATGTCATTGAATATCCTGGCACATCAACCCCGCGGATTGGACAAAACTTTCATATAACAAAATCAACAGCACAATTTATTCTACATAAACACTAATTTCATCCATACAAATACAGAATTTTCCAAGGACTCAGACCGGGTGATGCTGAAAGACGTCGATCTTTTAGCGAATGGTACACAAGGAAATGTCCGGAAAACAAGAATTTTCCATATCAAATAATATGGTCTGATGAGTCCATGGTTACCAACAATGGTGTTTTTAATAGAAGAAATACCCATTACTAGTTTGATAACAATCCGCGTCTAACCAAAGAATTGAGACATCAACATCCCTATGGGTTCAATATGTGGGCAGGAATTTTTGGAACAACGACAATAGGGCCATTTTTCTACCATAATAATTTGACAACAGAGCGTTACTTTCATCTACTGCAAAATGACTTAGAAAATGCTCTTGACAATTTGCCTCTTGCACAAATTCGCGATTGGATGCAGCAGGATGGTACCCCTGCACATAACTCGCGACCCGTCAGAGAATACCTTTCAGTAAAATTTCCAGAGAAAGTTATATCCACGTATTCTGAAACACCCTGGCCTGCACGTTCACCAGACATATCCCTGCTGGACTTTTACCAATGGGGGTTTATAAAAAATTACGTTTATCAGCAGAACTTCCATACAGAAGAAGAATTGATGTTAGTTTTAGAAGAATTTAGCAATATTACCCCCGAAATTCTGACCAGGGTATTAGAATCGACAGTAGTTAGAAGATGCTATTTGTGTTTAGAAAATCAAGGAAATCTATTTGAACATTGCTGTAGATTTCGTGGCCCTATTCATATTCGTTTTTCGTTGTTTTATGTTTAAGCTCATATCGTTAATTTAGTTTTCTTTGTTAATTTTTGCTTTCATTGAATTAATGTTAATTATTAAATAAAACCTTTCTGTGTGTCGTTCACTCAGCAATTTAATGTTATTTCTTCTGTTATTTGATATAATAGCTACTATGTTGCTCATTCATGAGATATTCCTTATCCAATATGAGAAATACAGAGCCGCATCTCAAAATTTCGAGGTTTTATAAAAAAAAATTGAAATCCCATTTAACCATAATGTGTTATACTTCATTGTATTTAGGATAAAAAGGACTCTCAGATTCCGATATCAGAAAATCAGGACCGTGTTTGAAAAAAGAAAGTTGATGATTTTTTTATGGTCAACCCGCCGCAAAGGCTAAAAGCCTATGGCGCTGTAGGAGCGCTGCGAGAGGATAAGTGTCGGTGCACGTTAGATTTGAAACGCTGCAGGTTGTAGCCGTCGGGAAACAAATTCCCCGGCAGCTCATTCCACAGCGTGGAGGAGACTGGTTCGTGCAGGTAAGGATGATCTCGCAGAGCCTCTCTAGTGTTCCTTGTTCGGGCGGCCTTTGCTGTTATTACCTGGGAGGGCTCACTGTGGAGGTCCTTTGTGAGGTTAGGTGTATCGATTAGTCTAATTGCTCTCCTCTGGATAGTGTCTAGAAGCTTTAGAGAGTACTTCTGAGCGCATTCCCACACATGGGAGCAATACTCCAGCGATGGTCGAATCTGTGCCTTGTAGAGCAGCAGTAGTTGCTCTGATGTGTACAGCTTCCTACAGCGGAACAAAACTCCAAGCTTCTGGGATTCCGTTTTAGCAAATCTGACGACGTGGTCGTGCCAGGACATGTTGTTGTAGATGGTGATCCCCAAAAGCTTGACGCAAGGTGACTCGTCTATGGGGTGACCTTCCATTTCCACTGTTGGTAAGCCAACGTGAGACTTCTTTGTAAGTGTTGTTGCTTGAGTTTTCTGTACGTTAAACGTTTATTTACTAATCCCCACTCGACAATTGTTTTGATATCTGCGTTGATCTGTGAGGCATGCTGCTGTCGCCGACGTACCGTCTCCTGGGATGATAGTGGCTTGCCTGGTTCCATGCACAATATTGTCGTCTGCGAAGCTGTTATTTCCAGCAGCTCGTTGATGTACAGCAGGAACAGTGTAGGGGATAGGACAGATCCCTGAGGAACAGCGGCGTTTATTGAAAATACGTCTGATGAACAGCCTTCGACTACAACAAACAGAGATCGGTCGGTCAAAAAGCCATTCAGCCACTGGCGCAGGCCAGGTGGTAGTCCATAAGCAGCAAGCTTGACTAGAAGTCCCTCATGCCACACTCTGTCGAAGGCTTTCGATATATCAAGTGCAACAACATGGGATTCGCCATGGTTTTGAATTGCTCTGTTCCACAATTGAGTGACGAGGTGATACTACGTCGGTCCCTGAATACCCCACCGTCTTTGTACTTGTCAATAAGTACGTAGTACCTCCACTTGAGGTAGGCAATCAAAGCTTGCCTTGATTAAACAATGCCGACGTAGTATTACCTCCACTGAAAGCGTGCACAAGTAAAATATTTTTCGCAACAGCACAAATCGGAGTGGGTAGTCACGCGGTCCTAAAAGTTTTTATAAGAACAATTGTGTTGAGTTTATGCAGCTAAAGATAATATAAGGATGAGAAGATATCATTCTTTCAGTGAAAAAAAAGTTTTGGAACTTTTTGATAACTTTCCTCGTGTTAATCCGCGATAAAAATATGATTTTAGTGAAAATCACAAATCAACCCCTAACTTTGATGGATTGTAGAATGAAAACTATTGGTCGCACACGAAAAATGTAAGGACCAAAATTGTGCAGAATTTTGTTCTCTCCAAAGGTCACTTACCACAGCGACGTTATTTCTCGAAAATCGTCGCGAAGCAGAGTTTTCACCCCTCACCCCTCGAGCAGTAACCCCCCCGACAAAAGTGGCGGTAGCTTCAAGGTAGAATGGTAGAAAAACTTAGCGGGCTCGTTTGGGCACAACGGAGACCATTGACCCTCGAGCCTCGACCATCGACCATAGCATCCGTTGTGTCCACCTACTAA
Organism: Callosobruchus maculatus; assembly: GCA_951848785.1. Taxonomy (NCBI): domain Eukaryota; kingdom Metazoa; phylum Arthropoda; class Insecta; order Coleoptera; family Chrysomelidae; genus Callosobruchus; species Callosobruchus maculatus. Next base: position 628,228 of record CATOUR010000265.1, read on the forward strand.
GCTCGAATTTACCCTGGTACGGTGGCCGCTCCGTTGTGACCACACAGATCTAAGACTGTGTGTTTATTTTTTTGTTGAGCGGAGGTAGGGTACGATGCTATGGTCGGAGATCGAGCATCGGCGCTCCATGGTGTCCACCCACTTAGATCAATAGTGCAAGAATGTAGCCTTAGAGCATATCCAGGCAACAACAATTTCCAGGCTCGATTATAACATATAGCCTGGTTACTATTTTAGATCACAAAAAAAACAAAAAAATGTTTTACTTTTTTATGACTATTTTCATGTGTAGTATAATCATACGCTAAATAATTAAAACGGCCCACAGACGCTCCGGAAAACCTCAGAGGAAAAACTGCACCGTCCTGGCCTGAAGGCCCTTGCACTTTGGCCTGAATACACCCTCCTTCACAAACGCTCAGGGAGCCTTTCAGTTCAGTGCAGTTCCAGCAAGCATGGCATCAAAATACGGCCTGCGCAGGCGATCGAATGGATTTTCAATTCCACATCCGACGGCCTGTACAGTCCGGTGGACCTCCACATACGCTCCGATAATCCTTGGGGCCAGGACTGTACAGTTTTTCCTCTGAGGATTTCCGGAGCGCCCGTGGGCACCTTAATGGAATATAGAATGGTTTTCCTTAATAAAGCGTTATTAACTAATCGTTATAATCTATTATATAAGGCGTCCGACTGTTCGACCGACAACGCTTGAGAGGTGATAGATCTCAGATTTTTATGAACATTGCGATTGGAACATGAAGGCTTAAAATGCTTAAGTTTCTCTTGATACAGGGTGTCAAAGTTTTACTTTTATTCAGCAATAAAATGGCTCAACGATTTAAAATTACCTATAAAAGGTTTTTTAATGCGAGAAATCCAAATTCAACTACGGTTTTGCTATTATGTATAGAGGGCGCCACCTACGGCATATCCTCTTAAATTAACAAAACTTTTTTCCTGTTTTGGGAATCAATGTGAATATTATAAGAATATTTTCCTCAATATATTTTACGTAAAAAAGGTATACTTTCTATAAGCCCCTAGAGGTAACCGTTTTCGAGATAACCTTTATTGAAATTTCCAAGGCACCTCAATTAGCTGTAAAGTGTGATCGAAAGAATTATCGGTATTCTCGCACGAATTAATATTAGATCAAAAACACATCTCAAACATATCTAATTTTTAAAATAGGTGGTGTTGAAGTTTAAAAATACTTCGTAAACGATATGTAAAAGCATCGGCCTAATATTCATTGGTGCGGAAATACCGATACTGTCGCATTAGAAATTTCAATGAAGGTTATCTCGAAAGCGGTTAACTCTAGGGACTTAAACAAAGTATGCCTTTTTTACGTAGAACATATTGAGCAAACGACTTTTTGAATACTCACATTGATGGATCAAACCAGAAAAAAGTTTTGATAATTTAAATAAGTTCAATGTGCTGTAGGTGGCGCCCTCTATTCATTATAGCAAAACCGTGGTTGAATTTAGATTTATCGCCTTTAAAACCCTCCGATACGTAATTTTAGATCGTTGTGCCGTTTTGTTGCGTAATAATTGAGAAAATAAAAGTGAAACTTTGACAACCTGTGTCTTGAAAAGTAAGGCTTTATGTTCCTATCTCAAAGTTCATAAAAATGTGAGCCTATTACCTGTCAAGGGTTGTCGGTCGAATATCCGGACACCCTGTATATCTGAATGATTCTAATTTGCACTTTAATAAAAGTGATATACGTACGTCCTGTAAAAAAACATCTTTGGTGACGTGCTTAATTATCTTTTTTTCATGTGTACTATAACCATACGCTAAAAAAATAATAAAGTAATGGAATATAGAATGGTTTTTCTTAGAAGGCTTTATTAACTAATCTATGTTTATATACAATATCGGAATGATTTTAATTTGCACTTAAATTAAAGTGATATACGCACATCCTGTAAATAAGCATCCGTGGATACGTGCGTAATTGACAATTTTACCGCATAGTTTGGGCGTAGTCGAACTTCTTCTTGATCAAAATTTGTAGGTATGTGTGGGTAACACAAAAATGGATGTATATTGATGAGTGTGATATGAGAGGTTTTTTATATGGCGACAAAACATTTATGCAAATAATATTTGTATTTCAAATGTCTTACTCACTTACTAATATTTAGATATATGACTTGCAGGTTGAATGCTGAAATCCTAGGTACAATGCTAAAACAAGGTTGTTATCATGTAAACTTTAAATATGTTATGTACATAATGGACTTGTGCGAATCGGAAGGAGTTCGACCAAATAAAAAGTTTGTAGAAACGCTGGAAGAGTTTAAAAAACGTTGTAGGGACCTTGAAAAATCTAAGGTGAGTCAAGTTGCTACACTATCTTTTGACAAATGATGATATTATTAGTCATTACAGAATTTAAGTGTATATGAATAATGGAAGGTGAGATATTTTTCAGTGATTGCTGTATGCCTTATTGGCAGATTGCACCTGCAACTTAATAGAGTAGAATAATTATTTGCTTACACTCTATTTATAGAATAATTAATGAGAGGTGCATTACTAAATATACAGGGTGATCTATGACGAATGGAAAATACTTCAGGAAAAGACTACAGCCCATTTCCAACACAAAAAAAATCCGGTTGTGACTCAGTTCATCCCACACATAATGATGAAACCATTTTATTATTTTCCCATGGCATGAAACTGAAATCCCCTTGCAACCAAATCATCGCCCACCCGTCCGCAAAAAAGAATCCAACACAAAAACTCTCGTAAATAGTTTCTTGCGTCTCCCTCCTTAGGAACTAGGGCATCATAGTTTTTTCTTCATGCTTCAACTGGACAATGCGAAGCCTCCAAACCATCTAAAAAATAAGTTGAGCTGTTTTTATATTTTTAGTGTTTTTTTATTATTGCTGCGCCGATTTTTCAAAAACAGATGCGTTTTCCATTCTCGCCGCGGCAGTAAATTCTGTGTCAAAATTTCATTAAAATCAATTCAATAATTTTCGCTTTACGCAATATACATAGAACGAAATAAAGCAAAACTCGTATGTATACATGGCAAAATTGGTTTCTGTAATAGGCATGCCAACGTTCAGACGAACTTAAAGAAGTGTAATGTTCCGCTACGTATTTCTTCCACAGGTCAATGGACAAACTAATATGAATACAACAAATTTTTTTAGTTTTACAACCCGTACTCGACAACCGCCCCAATTTCATCCCCACCCAAAAAAGTAGAAATTGACCAGGAACCCCTAAAACGCCTAAAAACAGAGTTTGATGTGTTTTTATATTTTTAGTTTTTTTATTATTTCTGCTCCGGCACTGACACGATTTTTCCAAACATACGCGTTTTCCAACCTCGCCGCGGTAGTAATACTGTGTCAAAATTTCATTAAAATCAATTCAATAATTTTCGCATTACGCAGTATAGAACGATCTAAAACAATACTCTTATGTATACATCACAGGTCCCTTCGTTTCTATAGTAACCAAGGCAATGTTTGGATGGGTCTAAAAAAGTGTATTGTGCCACTAGGTTTTTCATTCATAGGTCAATGGACAGCCCATTACGAATACAAATTTTCAGTTTTAGAACCCCCTAATCCCCCCCCACCCCAAATTCGTTTCCACCCAAAAAGAGTACAAAATGATCAGAAACCCCTAAAACGACTAAAAACGAAGTTTGAGGAATATTTGAAATTTTTTGTTTTTTGTTAATTACTCCGCCCCCCATACAACGATTTCCAAAATTATAGGAACATTACCTACTACGACCCACAAGATATCGCTACCAAATTTCATCACAATCCATGCAGCGGTTACTGAGATTATGACGTTAGAAAAACGGCAACAGACTGGCCGAAGGCAGACAGACAGACCGACGGAAATGAGTGACGTGGTTTTTCGTTATGTAGAAACCATAAAACGCCCAAAAAGCGTATTATCTCAAGATCGAAAATTTTCGCGATCACAATACCCCCCTCACCTATGAGTGTGGGAAGTAAAAAGTCATCTAAGGTAGGGTCCGATTTTCAGCTGTTTCAGAGGAAAATTGATTTTTATTTTCATTAAAATGCAGACCTCCAAACGGAAACCCTAATAAAAAAAATGTTATTGTTGCGTCTAGGAAATTGGGTATTAGTCCTTAGAAAAAAAGCTACACGGCATTATCGAATAAAAGAAAGTGATCATGTATCAAACAATTCGCCAGATAGGGTCAAAATCAGCATGTGTTGAAGAGTAACTTCAGGAAACGCTACAAATGTATGAATTTATCAAAAAAAAAATCACCAAATAATTAACCGTGCACTTTAAGGTAAAACATTCCCATCTTTCTAGTTATCCATTGGTACCACGAGCGTGTAAATTTGGTAAACAGGCAGTAAGATTGCATTTAAGCTCTAAAAGCATAATGGATCTCCGAGAGCATAAAATTTCAACAGACCGTTTGGCAAAAACTTGTCATCATATTTTTTATTTTTGTTATGGGTACTTGAATCATATGTTATTACATCCATAGTCAGTCATATAAAGTGGTTGGTTACTGAAAACTTCGGTATAGGATCTCAAAATTGTATAATTTTAGAATAAAACTTCAAGTTGTAATTTAAAATAGATTCGTCTTAAAAATTCGCTAGGCAAGCAAGCAGAACATGCAGGCCATGTTATAAAGCATCTCGTATTCGTACATTTTCAGTAATATATGGATTCATCCATCCAAAGAATCCTACTTAAAAAAGTTGCATCTACGGCGTCCACATTAAAGCAGGTAAGACTCGGCCAATGTCTTTAAATTATTCATTTGTAAACATCATTATCACTGTAGATCGATCATGAACGTATTTACGCTAAAGATGAAACTGTGTATGATTTCCGTGCATGCGTGAACACCAACACCGTTGCTTGCTATAAAAGTAGAGACGCAGCTGTCACAATCAACTGGATCTTAATTTGCGCAGGCATGCGTTCATTATTGTCGATCTATGTACGTTCATGGTTGATCCATAGCGTGTTCACTCTAAAGATACCTACTTCGTTCTGGATGATTTACGACCTTTCATTTATACGTTAGTGAAAATCTACGGATACACGATACTTTATAATGTGGCTTGCATGCTCTGCTTGATTACCTAGCAACTTTTAAGAGATTACCTAGCGACTTTTCAAAACGAATCCATCTTAAATTACACCTTGGATATATCTTTCAAAATTATACAATTTTAACACCCTATACCGAAGGTTTGGTTAACAGAACACTTTTTATGAGTAACGGTGAGGTAATAGTACATTATTTAAGTACCTATAACAAAAATTAGAAATCCGAAGACAAGTTTTTGAAAAACCCTCTGACTTTGTACTCTCGGAGATCCGTTATACTTTTAGAGCTTATATGGAATCTGATTGCCTGTGTTTACCACATTTACAACAAGTTTGTGGTACCGATAGATAACTAGAAAGATGGGCATGCTTTTACCGTGAAGTGTACCGTTAATTATTTGGGAATGGGACGTTTCATCGCCGCCGTTTCCTCGCCGCCGATTCATCGCCGCCTATTCATCGCCAGGGGGCATTTCATCGCCGCCGTTTTATCGCCGCCGTTTCATCGCCGGCCTATTTTGGCTTATCGTTATTTCGTCACCGTTTAGCGACAACACTACCCGTTATCACTAACTTAACAAAGAAAATTTACGTTCGAGTTAAACCTCTTATAGGTTTACTGCTTGTGAAATACAAAACTAAAAAAAAAACAATTAAATATTTTCAATAAAACATTACCTATATTTAGAAATCACACTACAACAAATTATAGAGTATCATATAAGAAAAACTAAACATTTACCGTTTTCAATTTAAATAACTTTTACAAGCAATGCATAATAATTTACAAAAATTGAAAAATTTATATCGCCGAACACAAGAAATATGAATATAATTAAAGTAATACACTGTAACATGTGAGAACACAGCTATGTTAAAATAATTGCCAGGTTTAAATGCACTCATTGAGTAGTTAAAACTGATAGTTATGTGCCAACCCTCGCAAATATTCTACTTTGTCTCTGTTATTGTACTCGGATACAATTTTTCTGATTCGTTCATCAGCCTGACGGTATTTTTTCAATTTCTTTGGCGGTTCACTTCCAGCAAGAAGTTGTTCATAATAAACGTCTCGACTTTTTTGCACTTTTCGCAGTCCATCAATTAATTTCCATATACTTGGGTGATCGACACCTAACTCAGTTTGTAGTCGGCGATGCGCAGCTTCAGCGTGGTTATTAGTCCGATCTTCTTCATTTATTACACGATTATATAAACTTCAAATTTCTACCGGAAATAAAGCAGGACGTCTTCCGTTGCCACGTCTATTTGGACGACCGATATAATTATCTTCGAACCAATTAAGCAGTGGTTGTAGTTCAACTGTCAGTTCATTTCCCAGAGCATCTACATATTCGTCTATGTCTTCAGTTCGCACAAAAGCCAATGAAATTACCATTTTAGCTTGTAATGCAAAGTCTGGATCATTATTATACTGCCTCGTAAATCCCATTTCGGCTAAATGTTTCTTCATGTTTTTTGCCAAGTGGAAAAAACAGCCTTTTATTTCCACATTCGGAAAACATTCTGTCAAGGCAGCAATCGCTGCTTGCTCAAAGTCACAGTTAATAGAACTGGGACTTAAATTTGGAAGTAGTCCTTGAATTGCTGTAAACATCTTTACATAGGTCCTACGTTGCTTGTTTGGTAAAAACGCATAAAATATAGGGTGAACTCCATTGTACTTTTTCGCTATCACCACATAAATTTGAGAAAATAAACGTGGCGAAATAGAAAAGGTTCCATCAGCATACCAGTTTTCTGATGTTTCTAAGTGCTGAAGCCAACTTTCTCGACCTAAAACGGTTGTTATCGTTTTGTCCACTGTCATGGAGTAAGAAATTTTCTTCAACTCCTGGTTGAGGCGTATATACTTTATAAATATCTGGGATCACTAGATCTTCTAAGGCGAATTCCAGGTATGCTTCTTAATACTTTAGTACTTTACTTTCTTTGAATGCTAATAATATTGTTTACTTCTATTGTTAGTTATAATTTTTATAAGAAATAAAATGGTAGGTTTAAATACAAGAACTATACAGTATCAGTTTATTCTCATTCCAGCTTAGATATTTTACATAATTTTTTGTTAACATAGTTGCCCTTGCTAATTAGGTTAATAACAGTTGTGCAGAAAATACATTATTTTGTCAATAATGTCTATCTGGGAGATACCTAGTGTTGAGATATACAATGGGACTAAGTTGTAAACACGAAGTAAAACTGGATACAATATACAATAATTATTTCTATGGAATTGTTCATAGAGTCAGAAAAAATATATATATAGACACAAATAACTGTCTAAATTCATTTGACGTTATCATGCAACAAAGACACACACCAAATTTCGCACTGTTAGATAAATATTTTAGATAGCGATGAAACGGTCTGGCGATGAATCGGCCAGCGATGAACTGGCCGGCGGTGAAACGGCGGCGATGAAACAGCGGCGATGAAACGGCGGCGTTGAAAAGTCCTAGACCGTAATTATTTAGTGATGTTCAATATAATTTAATTTTTTGTAACGTTTCTTGAAGTCACATTTCAAGACATGGTGGTTTTGACACTATCTCGCGAAGTGTTTGATACATGATCATGTTCTTTTAGTCTATAATGACGTGATAGCATATTTTCTAAGGAGTAATACCAAAAATTGCGAAATCTGACAATAACATTTTGTTTCATTAGGGTTTTCGTTTGGAGGTCTGCGTATCTTTAAAAATCAATTTATCTCTGAAATAGTTGAAAATCGGACCCTGCTTTATATGACTTTGTTGGAAGTGAGCTATACAGTCTCCTCCTAAAGTATTTTCTACTCGACATAGAACACCCTGTATAAATCAGATAGACATAATATACATACAGGGTAAGCTTTTAGTACCGGATCGGTCGATAACTCCACTACTGCAGAAGTTGTATGATAAAAGTTTTTGCCAAGGATATGCTCCTTACTTAGAAAATATTTAAATGTATACAAGGTGATTCATAATTACGTGGTGATGCAAACATACACTTTTTTACATATTTAGATTCTACTAACGATTCCCGTTCTTAAAATATAGAGTATTGTAACATTATTGTATAGTATTTCAAAAGTTATGACCATTTCTATATCCAAATCGCTGCCAAATGAATGTACTATATATTGAAAATCTAGTTTTAACATAGGCTGTAAAAAAAGTCGCCAACGCATATTTGTATAAAGGGTGAGGTAGAATGCAAAATATAGATTTTCTCTTTTTTTAATATGTAACCCCCCATATTTTATTATACCAAAAAATTGCCTTCAGTATGCTCTTTCATATTTGTATGCATTTCATATACCTACATTCATCAGTTTCCGAGATATTTCGATTTTTATGCAAATTTTAAATATACCTCCTATTTGTGTACTGAAGTTTATTTATTTTAAGAAAGTATTATCAACTTTATTTGTATTTAACGAACAACAAATCTAAGGCCAAAATAGTATTTGATGAAGACAAAACCCTGAATTATTGAGATAATATAAGCAAGTAAGTACTGAGGAAACGATTGCACTGTACCTCACCCTATATACGAATATGCGTCGGTGACTCCTTTTACAGTCAGTGTTGAAACTAGAGGATATTTTGTATCTTTCTGTCTAAAAAAATAATTTTTGATACATTAATTTTCAATATACAGTACGTTCATTTGGGAGCGATTTGGATATAGAAATCGTCATAATTTTTGAAATACGCTGAATAATGTTACAATACCTTAAATTTTACAAACGAGAGTTATTAGTACAATCTAAATATTGAATAATATACAGGGTTATTCACGTTATTCGACACGGAGCATTATGGCTAAAGTATTTGATAAAAAAGAAAATAATAATTTCAGATGGATAGAGACCCATTAAGGCTACATTTCAAAAATATTTTTATGTTATACAGGGTGTCCCAAAAACACGAAATGTATCAAAGTTATATTTTTTTAAATGGAACACCCCATATATTATTGCATATTCAGATTCCTTGGTGAATTCTAGTGTGACTTTATGCATCATACATGGGACCTAAAGCGAACCGTTTAGGTGTAAATCACCATTTTCGGTATAAGTAGATATCAGGAAAAAATTGAATATCGCAGAGATTATAAAATATGAAAGACTGTGAGTTTGCCGTATTACTAAGCATAAAATGCGTCAGCTTTGATGAGACAGTCAAACTTGAATTACGTTTATGCTTGGAGAAATCAGTCGATTAATTAAGGAAACTTCGATCAGCGATAACTTGATTTTTTCAAATGGGAATGCCTAATTTTTTTTATACGCTTAAACGTAGAATTTGATAACCTTTCTAATGATATCAGGTTGTGAATATCAATCTCTGGTAGTTTTCATTTAATTTTAAATTTTCAAACAAATCGGCGATTTTCAATTTTCCTACCTATAAGTAACGTAGTAGGCCATGAAATATGAACAAAAACCTGTTCAGGTAGAAGAAAACAACTAACTTAGCTGAAAAATACACACTAACTAGACTAAAGGGACAAGATTATAAAAATTCCTTACAACAAACCAACTCTCCCAGAAACAACTGCGATAACATCTCTAAGGCCAAAGAGAAGCTGGAGTATGGCAGTAATAGATATTTTTTGCAGTCTACTGGCTATCGCTATTTACTAGATGTTAAAAATTTCCAAGACAATTAAAAACCCTGATATGAAACAAAAACAACCAGCGACTGTTGCTCCAGCATGAAACTAGCAATCATATGTAATGGTGTAAAAAAGTACTAATTTGCGTCGAAGTCGATACCTCTGACTGGAGCCCTTCTATTTTTTAATATCTATCAGCAATATAGCAAAAAAGAAATACTGACAAATCACATTTAAATTGTCTGCCATTTAAGTTATGTTTAATAATTTGAACAAATTTTAATTCATTCTTCATTTTCTGCGATCTTGCTAGTAGGTACTGAAGAATTTTCAGAACTCTAGTCAGAGGTACTTTTAATTTGACTTTTGACAGAATTGCATACTTTTTTATATCATTAAATGTGAAGTTTTATTATGAAAATAATAAACTGCCTACAACATTGTCTATTAGTTTTCGTTTCATTTCAAAATTTTTAGTTTTCGTTTCATTTCAAAATTTTTAATGGTTTTAGAAATTGCCAATCTCTAGTACATTGTAGTAGCTAGTAGGCCGTGCAAAAATCCATTTCTGCCATACTCTAGCTTCTCTTTGACCAAATATATGTTACCGCCGTTGTTTCTGGTTAGACTTTGTTTGTTGTGAGTAATTTTTATAATCTTGTCCCTTTAGTCTGGTTCGTGTGTATTTTTCTGCTAAGTTAGTTGTTTTTCTTCTACCTGAACAGGTTTTTGTTTATATTTCATTGCTTATAGGTAGGAAAATTGAAAAACGCCGATTTGTTTGTAAATTCAAAATTAAATGAAAACTACCAGAGATTGATATTCACAACCTTATATCATTAGAAAGGTTATCAAATTGTACGTTTAACCGTATAAAAAAAGTTAGGCATTCCGATTTGAAAAAATCAAGTTATCGCTGATCGAAGTTTCCTTAATTAATCGACCGATTTCTCCAAGCTTAAACGTCATTCAAATTTGACAGTCTCATCAAAGCTGACGCATTTTATGCTTAGTAATACGACAAAGTCACAGCCTTCCATATGTTATAATCTCTGCGATATTCAATTTTTTCCTGATATCTACTTATACCGAAAATGGTGATTTACACCTAAACGGTTTGCTTTTGGTCCCATGTATGATACATAAAGTCACACTAGAATTCACCAAGGAATCTGAATATGCAATAATATATGGGGTGTTCCATTTAAAAAAACATACTTTGATACATTTCGTGTTTTTGGGACACCCTGTATAACATAAAAATATTTTTAAAATGTAGCCTTTATGGGTCTCTATCCATCCGAAATTATTATTTTCTTTTTTATCAAATACTTTAGCCATAATGCTCCGTGTCGGATAACGTGAATAACCCTGTATAGAGTGACTCATTTAAAAATATATGTTTGCATCACCACCTAGTTATGGATCACCCTGTATAAATCAAAATATTTTCTGAACCAGGAGCATATCCTTGGCTACAACTCTCAACAACATTTTTCACTATCTTCTGCAGTAGTGGAGTTATCGACACATCCGGTACTATAAACTCAGTATAAATCACGACTCTCGACGAATGTGCGGATTCATAAAATCAACCCAGAAATGTAATGTATCCCAAGATCATATTGACAAAATTTTAGATATGAAAATAGAATTGAGGTTATCTGAAAGGAAGGTTGAAAAAAGAAGAGCAACCTTTTACGTGGTTATTTACAATTTTAATGTACACATGCAGCCGCGTTCCTTCGCTTACAACCACAGCATAATAAACAACCAGCACAATAACTCAAGTTGGCGGAAATTACAGGCGCATCCCCACTTTTGGATGGGTTTTTTGTAGGGATGGCAACGGTACTTCGATACTTCTGCACTAATATCGAGTTTTTTGTCATCGATACTTTTTGAGGCATTCCAAGCTGGTATCGATAATTTTGTATCGGTATCGAAAATAATTATATAATTATTGAAGGGTGTAATCAGTTGCACAGAATGCTCTCTACGAACCAAACGCGTCTATTTGTATAAAAAATATCGAGTTGGTACCGGTATCGGTATTTTCATTTTCGCATCTCTACCCAAACTTGACAGCTGTAAAATCATCCAAAATCCGTCCCAAGGTCAAATTTTGTGGGAACCATTTGTATATAGGAATCCTCAGAGATATTATGCTGGTTGTTTATTATGCTGTGCTTATAACGAGGTCGCTGGAGCCAAAATAATTGTCTGCTATAAGTGAACCATCTCTGTTTATGATTTTTCTTTAGATCATTGACAGCGATATTGTATTTACAAGGAGCTCATGCATTCCTAAAAATGTCCGCGTTAGCGTTTCGTCTACAGTTTTTGTTTCAAGATAAAAAACTTTCTCTGTTGTGCGTTGTTATATTTTTAGGCTTAGTTCAGGACGGACGTTAGGCGCGCGTTTTAGGAAACACCAAATTACTATTTGCTGTCTATATGGTAACGCACCCAAATTGAGAGACATATAACGCGTGTGAGGTGACGCATCACAGCTCCTTATTTTGTAACTACTGGATTGAAATGGATCTGCGGAAATGGGCTAAAGAACGCGGCGTGGCACGACTCACGGATAGTCGCGAGGGACTGTAGTTGATACACAATGCCACTTGTAGTGTTTTGCAACAAGTGCTTTTCTTTTATTCCTAAAGAAATGTCTAAAGAGAAGTAGATAGAGACGTTAAGGGCACACAAAGCGCTTCAGGATACGGAAAATGCTAACTATATGAAGACCAAACTGAAGAGTAGGATTTAAATTTCTTTTTAACAAGAAGTTTTAAACTACTCCTTTTCGGCATCATTGGATTTTGATTTTGAACTCAAGTCTAGTCACTAGAAAACTGCGACTCAATATGCGGATTACTGCGCTCTACGTATGGCACGTACGTGTCGTGTCGCAGCACGTCACACGCGTTATACGTGTATCAATGGACTAGTATCATGCATTTGAAAACAATGATTAAGTCATTATAACCTCTCAGTGTATACAAAAACAGGTGTACTAATTCATTTCGTTATTGTCTGCATCATTTTGTTTACTAGTAATTCTATCTTAAATTTTAAACATAAAAAAGATCAGCCGAAAAGTGCGAAGCGCGCCATACATCAGCAATGCATTGTTGCCTCGTCAACTTCAAAATCGCGGTATTGACGAAATTTTTACGCACCAAACTACTGTTTTGTGATTTGTCTCGCATCGAGGCCATCATGCGGTTGCCCTACGGGTTTTATCTTTTGGCTGTGTTACATGAAGAAAAGTTCTGTTAGGCTTTAAGGAAGTTTCACCCTACACGACCATCGCCTTCGTCAAAATGTTTAGATTGTACAGTGACCAGTGACAGAATCGTTGCGACCCGGTCGCTGTGCTGTGAATTCTTTACACATGGCCATGCTTATAAATCCACGACAGCGTTTTTCAACTTCAGTTCAAAAGCAAACGACGGATATTGATGATCTACTTGAGGAAAAGGCGAAGGAAAAGAAAATATGGTATCATCCAGTTAATTCAGTTGTGGACAGTTTCACACATTGTTTAGTGTCCTCAGAAACCACAAAGCAAACTTTTTTATGTACTTTAGAATGAGTGGAACTTGTCGCGGCGTGTCAAAAACGCCATTGCGGCATTTTCAAATTCAGTCGCTGTCGCTAGTCACATGCCTGGCCGCCTACATAACAATCAAAGGAACACATCATTGCGACCAGGTCGCAACGTTTCTCTCGCGACGACGGCGTTTTTCAATGTCAGTTCAGTTTCGAGTATTTAAGGAAAAACCGAAGGAAAAGAAAATTTAGTATCATCCAGTTAACTCACAAACACTCAGGTGCGTACAGTTTCACACATCGTTTAGTTTCTTAGAAACCACAAAGCAAGATTTTTTTTGTACTTTAGAATGAGTGTCTTCATTTGACGAACTGAGTTCAAGAGAGGCTCGCAACAACTTATAACCCGATAGTAAACAGACTGAAAACGTGTTTACGTTGTTTTTCCAACATAGACAGCCGCGTTCGGAACGCAAATATGGCCACCTGCATAAGAAACTGTGGAGAGCATATTTTTCGCAGCGTTAAAAAAACGCTTATAGAGGCGTTTTCAAAGTAAGTCGCTGGTCGCGAGCCTGGCCGTCTACATTACAATCAATGGAACACATCATTGCTACCAGGTCGCAATGTTTCTGTCGCCGCGACCAGGTCGCAAGCTTGGCCGTAGCCTTTCACGTGTCCACGCTTATATATCCGCCACAGCGTTTTACAACTTCAGTTCAAAACAAAACGACGGATATTGATGATCTTCTGTTAGCAATTATTGTATGGGGGATTTTAAGGAAAAAGTGGTGGAAAAGAAAATATGGAATCATCCAGTTAATACACAGAGACCCAGTTGTGGACCGTTTCACACATTGTTTAGTGTTCTCAGAAACCACAAAGAAAGATTTATTGTGCTTTAGAATGAGTGTATCTTCATTTGACGAACCCAGCTCAAGGGAGGCTGGCAGTAACTTATAGCCCGATAGTAAACAGACTGACAACGTGGTTTATGTGGTTGTTCCAACATCGATTGCCGCGTTTGGAACGCAAATATGGCCAACTAATAGTTGTGAGTCACAATAGACACAATAGGGTCGGAGTCAACGGAATTGTTCTGGGAGTGAAAGGGGGAGGAGGAAAGAGGTAAAATCACTCCACTCACTATCAACCTAACCTATGTGTTACTCGTTATAAATGAAGCTGACTGTATTTCTGTTGTTTATCTAATAATTTACGAAGCTTTGCATAAGAATTGCCGAGTATATCAGTTGAAAAGTGCATCACACAGTTCTTAATGCCAAAATATTACAACAAATAAACGTAAAATGTGAAAATCGCATTTTCTTTGATTAATGTGACCAAAAAGCTACATTCATACCTGGTTATAAGGGTCAATTAACGTTAAGCTGTATGTTTTTTTTTTAATAACACGTTTATCACCTAGTGAAATGAAAAAAAAGGACTAATTTGGCCTAGTCGTGTAACTTTTCCTTTCATTGGCTACTATTATATTAAGAAACCTCATGAATGATGCTTTACAAAAATAACCATCTGCAAGCAAGTTTGATTCGAGCTCTCGCTCGTGATACGCAGTCCGTGGAAAGACATAAATTTTGTCAAATGGTCCCTCATTACTAAAATCTCGACTAAAAGGTTAAGGACCACAGATTTAAATAACAAATAATCGTCTTAGTTGATGTAAATGTATAATAAAAGAATAAGTATCCACTTTTTCTTCACTGTCACGCACAAATTTCAATTATTACTGCAAATCAAGTCATCTACAAAACCTCAAGGGACGATCAAGAGGGTATTAGGTTGCTATCTACCTGTCCAAAACACAAGTCAAACACGTACCTAATAAGACGAGCAAATGATACTGGTTTTGCACCATGATTGTTCTCATGTCAGACCAGAGAGAACGGATCTTATGTGTAAAACACAATTCTTAGACTTTTTTAGTGCTAGATAAAGGAATTTCGTGTCAATAGTCGTCAGAACTAATATTCATAAGTATTATACTGCTCTTATAAATTAGTAGGCTTTTTTAATTATGTCAAGTGATTCTTAAATATGTATATTACACATACACGCATTAATTATGTATAAATTGTGATCAAAACCTCGCATATCGCTTGACTAATAATCATTATATATGATGTAACATGTGTGTAAACTCATACAGAAATTGAAATTGTAATAAAAAATTAATCTAAAGCCTAGCCCATTCTTTTCAATATTTTTTCATTGATTAATCGATTGTTTTTCACTATCGTGGCTCGATACGAGCGCGAGACATAAACAGAATGAGAATGAATGGACAGAAAATAAGTGATTTATTAGATAATAGCAATAATGACAATGATGTTGTCTGTCATACAATAAAGACTTTAAGATTATTGATTTGATATGAAATAAAAATTGTTACTGTTTTCAGAAATTATCCCCATCGAAAATGAACCTCTTCTGTAACTTCAGACAGAAACTAAAAATATGGCAGGATCAAGTAAAAGTTGAAGACCCAGAAGACGTACATCCATGGCAACAATTTAGAGAAAGCTCTGAGAAAAATACGTATTATAAGAGCAAAGACGGTAAAAGCAAGTTTAGACCCAGGCGTGCATCAGCTTTTAAAGTAAAAACTTCGCCAAAATATTCACAAGTACGTAATTAGTAATGTTAGGCATAACATTTTTACTGTGATAACTTTATGTAATCACTCAACAGTGTGTACATTCGGCAAATAAAATGTTTGATTGTATGGATGTCTATTGCTCTTGAAGCAGCGTAACTTTGTACATCACTGCGGTGATTAATTGCAATTACAGCACGCCCTTATAATAATAAATATATTTAAAAGCATTGGATAAAAAGTTGCGAAAAAATTATGCCTAACCTAAGCAATTTTGGTGAATCTATCAAACAGACCAATTACTTCTTTCTGTTCAAAAGCTTGAAGAAGTAATTCGGAGCACAAGCCCACGCATTGTATTTAGTAGTAATATAAAACACAAGCTAGAATATATCAATTAATATACAAATAGATAAGCTACCTTAAAATTGGAGGGTGAATTTATTTTAAGCCTAAAAGTAGCACTCTTGAATGAATACCTGTTATAGGTAGTAACGTCGAATGGAGCTATTGTGGTTGCAATATATTCAATATTCAATATTGAACGATACTAATGCGTTCAAAATATAAGCTTTATACTGATTATGTGCCTTCGGTGGGTATAATCCAAGTATAATCTGCATTGCTTTATACGGAAAAATATTAAGTCTTTTTTATGCAGAATATATTCTACAATGAAGACTTTCGCGTCTGTCGTCTGTTGAAATTTCGCCAGCGTAGCTCCTAGCTCGGTGTCTTCACTACGAAAGCTACCTGACAACTACTCCTCTTCTAGAGACTACAGAGAGACTGGTGGAAATACATATAAAAGGGGTACTATCGGATACCCCACATTAAACATGTTTATCAGCTGCGCAAATGCTGTGAGACCGCTCTCAACCAGCTAGTCGGAAGGATAGAAGATATCCTGACTGGATCTTCAAGGACATTGAAGGAGCATTTGACAACGTAACACATCTGAGTATGGTCCAGGTAGCTAAAAGACGTGGTCTTGAGGCTGCCATTAGTAGGTGAATTGAGAATATGCTTAGCTCCAGTCAGATCAGGCCGGATCTTCAGAGTGAATCGCAAATGATTGCCCTACTAGATGTTGCTCTCAGGAAGGATTACTTTCTCCTCTTCTTCGAGCCTCGTGGTGGTCGGTCTATTACTCTACGAGCTCCACAACACCGTTCCTTCATTCATGGATATGCTAATGGTACAAAGGAAATTCATCAGTACGGTGGACGACGTCGTGAACGTCAGCGTACAATGCTCACACGACTAGTGTCATAACATGAAACAACATTAATCCTCCAAAAACGTCGTTCTATTTGCCAGGAATGAGAACCTAGACTCTTTTCATACTGAAACGGAGACCAACACAACTGGGAATTTCAAGTACAGCCAATGAGCCAAATACCGAGGCTTGATACTTAACTACAGTGTGACATGAAAAGCATATTTTGAGAGCAGTCTGCACAAAACCAATTAGGCGCTGATAGCATCCAGAAGACTTGCAGTATTAAAACCTCACATGCACTATGGCTTTAGAAGGCGGTTGTAAGGCCTCAAATCACATATGGTTGAAAGCTAAAAACGCTTGGTTTTATCATTGATTAAGGTATTAAAGGGGAAGATGGGTCACCACATGCTAAGATCTCGCGCCTAATTTTTGTTTCTTCTGGAGTGTCGCCACCTATATGAGCACAAATGTACCTCTACTGATACAACTTTGACAGTATAACAACCATCGACATTGATACGAATAAAGTACCCTACTTCCTACCATCTATCAACGCGACTTACTATTATCTCCGCCAGGTGTCGCTGAAATTGGCAATTTGACATCTGTCATATTGATGTCAGTGTCATATTTGAATTGTTTCAATATTCCGATGTTATTTGGAAAATTTCGATCAACCACGATTAAAAAATATTAATTGATTATATTGATTTCGGTTTATCATCGTTTGTATTGAATTTTTCGCGATTTCGGGAAGCAAAATGGTTTACAGATGTTATTACTATAACAGTCCAAACAACAAAACTCGTAATCCAGAGATGTCGTTCTTTGCTTTCCCAAAAGCAACAGCTATACGTGATATTTGGATCAAGAATAGTGGCAATGTGAATTTGTTCCAATATGTTGGAAAGTCTGACCCACTGCCAAAACAATTAGGTGTCTGCGAACAACACTTCAAACAGAACTATATCCAGAGATCAGATACAAAGAAATTCTTGGTCAGACACGCAGTACCGTATGAGTATACTTCAGGTAAGTACCTATACCATTGAAACCAAACTATTGCCTTCTATTACTCATCTACATCACTAAAAACTTGAAGCAATACGCAAATTTACCATACTCTGCCGTTTTCTTAAGCCTATGGGGCATTCCACCACAACAATTTCAAACATAACGCTTTTGTATCTTGACTGAACTTATATACTGCCCAGCACAAATGCATCAGCAGAAAGAGTCTTTTCTTCAATGGTCTAATTTTGAATGCCTCAAAAAACCCAGTGATTCATTCTGGTTATTAGGGCGATGTTGATACCTAAAATGGATATTGAAAACACCTTCTAAAAATGTTATTCCTACTCAAAATCAGCACCAGCTGACCAACTGCATCAAAATAACTAGGTATTTTTCAATAAATAAAACAAAAACTTTGTGAACACCTTTCAATAAACCAATGCCAGTAACATTTCTCAATGCAGTAACTCCAATTTCATGTCACAATTTAAGCTTGCTAAATATTATGGCAAACTGAGCAGCAAAATGAATTTCTTTTGAGAATTACTGATCCCAAGAATTTGGCAACAAACAGACAAGAGTGGTTCCAAGGCATGGCATAATCATTATAAAGATGTACGAGTGGCTGATTAATGGTCACTTTAGGTATACTATGCTCAAGCTAATGTGTGGGTTTATTAGTGTGGGTAACAGCATAAATCTGCCATACTTCTGGTATTTCTTTTTGTTTTGTTGACAGTCCAAGGTATCAATGGAGCATTCCAATGATCACTAAACTAGATGCTCGCAATTACAGCTATTTAGAACATGACAAACCGTATGGTCTCACTAAATTTCAGTTTAAAAAAAGTTGGCAAGAAAAATGCAGAAAAAAATGGTTGGTGAGAAAAATGCAGAAAAAAATGCTTGTTGTATTCTTAATTTCAAGTGGCTGAATCACTAGTGAATACACCTTCCTTTTTTTTCTTGTCAGAAAAAGTAAAAAACATGTCTACTTCTTTATTTCACTCAAAGTTTTACTGGGTGATACAAATAATTGGCCTGAACATTTTTTTATAATTTTATTTCATGTAAAATTAATACAAAAGAACAAGCATGTGTCATGTAGAATATCCTTGTTACATGATATTTATGTCAAGTCAATTTTTCCATGTTGTTATGTGAAGCGAGAAGTAGTTTTGTCATGGTTCTCATATGGATATGTTATTATACAATTCGTTAATCAATGATATTACCATTGATTAAAGTATTTAATACTTACTAATAATATACTTGATTAAAGTATTTAATACTTTATATGGATGACCTAAAACTTTATGCCTCCGGCCAACGCGAACTACAACAATCGCTGAGGGTGGTGCAGGAGTACAGTCATGCTATCGGAATGGAGTTCGGGACAGACAAATGTGCATTGGTTCATCTCAAGAAAGGACGAAGCGGAGATAGTGGAGATGAGGAACAGCTCGTTGATGGGAGCATCTTGCGACAACTGCATGCCGGAGATACTTATACCTACCTTGGAGTGGCGCAGCGTCATGTCCAAGAGGCAGCATTGGTTAAAGAGTGTCTCCGCCGCAAGTATTTGCACCGACTCCGGCAGATCTGGTCGTCAGAACTGTCCGGCAAGAATAAAGTCGCTGCCACAAACATGCTTGCGGTCCCATTGTTATTATACACCTTTGGTGCTATACACTGGAAAGTGAACGAGCTGAAGGAAATCGACACGAAGACCCGCAAAAGGATGAATATGGAGAGAAGCCTGCATCCTAAGTCCTCTGTCCCGCGAATCTACCTCCCGCGACACCTGGGAGGGCGTGGACTATTGAGTTTGGAGCGTCTGCATAACAGAGTAGTACTAGCCACTGCCTGCTATGTAACGAACAGCACCGATCCCCTGATCCGCTTTGTGCGAGAGCACGAGAATGCGGGAAAAGGAGCCTTTCTTTTTAGAGCAGCGAAACGAGCAGCCGAGGAGCTCAGCCTCACACTCGACTTCAAGCGGAGGTGTCAGCAGTCCATTACTGAACTTGCTCCCGCAGCATTAAAATCCCACCTTAAAGCTGCCGAAGTCGACTTCCTTTTAAGACTTCATAAAGATAAGCCAATGCATGGAATCTTCTACAAACATCTGGAAGAGCATGGCTTGTCTGAGCAGTTGACCTTCTCTTTCCTAAGGTCTAGTGGGTTGAAGTCGGAGACTGAGGGCTTTATAATGGCTTGCCAAGACGGTGTCTTCAACACCTTGGTGTACCGTAAAAGGGTTATGGGTGTAGATGTACCCGACACCCTTTGTAGAGCTTGCCGACAGGCGCCAGAGACGCTTATGCATCTCTTGTCGGCGTGTAAGACGTACGCTGGGACGGCTTACGTCCATCGGCACAACGCGGCTCTACGAGTGCTCTACTATCATTTGAGGCACTCATACGGTATCGATGAGACACCGGTGCTGCCATACGCTCCAGGGGATATAGAGTCCGTTGTGGAGAACGAGAGATGCCGGATTTACTGGAACTACTCGTTCCCCACGCTCGAGCTTGTACAGGCAAACAAGCCCGACATAGTCCTTCTCGACCACCAACAGAAGACGATGTCCGTTATTGAGTTTTCGGCGCCTGCCGAGGTGAACATCGTCTCTAAGGAGGAGGAAAAGCGGACCAAATATCAGGAGTTGCTCGGACAACTTCGCAGGCTCTGGCCAGACTACACTGTAAGTCTGCTGGTTATGGTCATTGGATCCCTAGGTGGAATGAGGAATACGCTGCTCTCTGCACTGCGCAAAATACCGGTGTGCCGTGCGGCGGCGCACATCTTAGCCGCCAGAATGCAGAAGGCAGTCATCCTTGGGTCCCTTCGTCTACTTAGGGCGCACGATTCGCGGACCCAGTGATTGCTCACCTCACGGTGTGAGGAGTAGTCATTGGGTAATGGAACAGCAGCCCGGTGTGTCGGAGCCCGGGCTGCACTTTTTTGTTTTAAATAATATAATTATTTTTCGAATTTGATTGCCTCAAATGTGGAGTCGGAAAAGGGACGTATCAAACAATGAACTATTTTAATGTGAGGATTTTTGAAAATGAATGAATGAAACTTGGTAATCATACAGTATCATTGTCTTGGTATTAAATAATGAACATATACACTTTTTTTTAAAAGTGAACTTATGTTGTGAGTATATGAATTTTAACAATTACCTCATACAGCTTAGCTTGGTAAAGGTAGGAATTCAAAGTTGGCAAAAATGAATACAGAAACTTGGGAGGTTTGACCACCGATTAATTTTGTTTGACCACCCGCAGTTTTCAAAAAATATATACATTTGGCTTCTTTCAAATTTCGATTTTGGGAAAACAAATATACACATATAGATTTTTGTTGGATCATGTTTGACCACCAATTGATTTTGACCTCCCGTGGTTTTCAAAAAAAAATTATTTTGATGCTTCTAATTTTTAATTTAGGGAATACGAAAATATACACAGATATATATTTGACCAGGTTTGACCAGTGACTCTAATTAATAAATAATAAAGTATTGGAATAGCCTCCGCAATAGTAAATCCTTCAGCATATTACTGAAAACCATGCATAACCGTAAAAAAAATTGAAATCAGACATCTTTCAAAATCCTAAAAGGAAGCAAATCATCTGGCTCTCAAGTTGATTGATTTGTTAATCATAATGGTAACTTTTTCAATAATATATTAATTATATACATACATCCTTTCTCCTTAAAAAACCTATGTCTATGCTTCCATTATGTCCTAAGGCCCATTTTCCAAATAATGATATATTTATTTATGTTTCAGCAATTCGTTAGCAGAACATGATAATAGATCAGATGCAAGTACAGTGGCTGTGTCAGAATATTTGGAAGGCTATAACAAGGTGAGTTAATGAAACTTCCCCGTATTTGAAACATTCTGGTCATATTACGACTCCCACTGATACTGTAACCTCAAATCCATAGATAAATAACCTTTAGCAATACTAAATCTTTCAATGCACTTTCATTTTTGAAGATCACCTGAAACCCTGGGAACAATTTGAGTTAGACATTAATTGATTGATTTATTGATTATAATTGGTTGATTTTTTGTCAAGATTACAGTGCATGGTCAGGGTACATTTTAATAATATAAATACATTGGGGTGAAATGTGTTATTAGAAAATGTTCATTGGGAAATATTTGAAATGTGAAGTAGAAGCAAGGATTAAAAAATATTGTATCCTCTTGTGAACCCTACAAGGCAGTGACCAGAGCAGTGGATACCAATGACACAGGAGTAAAAAAACACCATGCATGCAAATTTTATCTATATGAATGTACTTTGTTGGTAGTTATCGTGTATTTTATATTGTTTCGTGTTTTCCTTAAATACTCCATGTGTAAGCTGTAAGACTTGATTTGTTTTACGCTGGAGCTGCTAGATCAATTCTAGTCTTCCTCAAAGCAAAGGTGCTTAAGACATATTCAGATGCTAGTACATTGGACTTCTTTCAGTAGTGCAGAAGGATCTCCTAGTAAAATAAGGTGAGAGTGCTGCCATTGTCTTTGTAATTTTGAAAAAAATCCAAATGTTATGGTTGAGTCCCAAATACTTTAGTTATCTGCTTTATGAAACAAATAAAACATTGGTAACAAGGGGATTTCTGTGGGTGTAGGTAATCCTTAAGTTATACAATGTACTCAGATAGTCTTTATCCAGTGACTAATTTGCTTTACAATTAGATTAAGAACCTATTTAGGGCAATGCGTTACTATAGAAATTTGGAATACGATGGTAGCTCCAACATTAATTATTCAGAAGAATGGACAAGTAGAGAATGTCTGTAGATTCATTATCCAAGTCTTTTTGTTCACCCTAACACATTTCTCCCCTTCTGGATATACTTGAGTAAAGAGAAATGCAATTAAATAATACAATTTTTTTCAGAAGGAGAAATTTTACATTACTGATTTGTCAAGTGACGACTTCGCCTTACCAGCAAGAAGGAAGAAAGATAGGAAGCTAATGAAATAAAAAACAATAGTGGACCAACAAGATAAATATGTTATTATTTATTATGTATCAAACATGTGTGTCTACTCTGTAGACTAATACATCTCAGCTGTGAATGTTTCCCCTTTGACTTGTCCAATAGCTTGTGTAAGGTCTCATATGGATCAATAATAATCTAAGCCTGTCGTTCAATATGTTAATATTAGTGTTGTTACTCATTTATATTTAATTTGTATCTTTATATTTTTAAATGTTGATCTTGGAATTATCTTGTTATTGTTGTAACGAAGTGTAAGAGAAAATTGTTAATAAATATGAAATCCCTGTCTATCTCTCTTGTCTTCTCTCTCACTCTCCCCTCTTCTCTCCCTCTCTTCTCTCTCTCTCTTCTCTCCCCCTCTCTCTCTCTCTCTCTCCTCTCCTCACTCTCTTTTCGCCTTTCTCTCTCCTCTCTCTCCCTCTCTCCTCTCTCTCCCTCTCTCCTCTCTCTCCCTCTCTCCTCTCTCTCCCTCTCTCCTCTCTCTCCTCTCTATCCCTCTTCTCTCCTCTCTCTGTCTCTCTTCTCTCCTCTCTCTCTCTTCTCTCCTCCCTCTCTCTTCTCTCCTCTCTCTCTCCTATCTCTCTCTCTCTCCCTCCTCCCTCCGTCTCTCCCTCTCAACTCTCTCACTCCTCTCTCTCTTCTATCCCCCCTCTCTTCATTATCTCTGTCTCTCTCTCTCTCTCTCTCTCTCTCATTGGCTCTGTCTCACTGTGGGACTTTCTCAATCTGTTTCTCTTTATATCTTTCTCTCACTCTGTGTATCTTTGTCCCCTCTCTCTAGAAATCTTTCGCTATCTCTGTCGTGTGTCTGTCGCACGGTATCTCTCGCTATCTCTCTTTTACTGCAAAGTAATTGATAATTCAACCTCAACTCGCACCCAGTGAATAAAAATGATTACCTATATTACTCTAACATTTTTTTGTCATAATTCACCTCCCTGTATTTATGACCGATAAACTTTCTCATACTGGTTTGTTTATTAACTCTGTCACACTTATTATACTGGCTTTCTAGTTTTTACAATTCAATACTCCAAAAATACATTTCTTGAACAATGTTACAATTTCGCTACCCACATTGCCGTTTCTATGGGACGCCTATGACATTTGTGGAATTTGGTCGCTCAAGGTCAATTTTGTTGACATTTCGCCGTATTTTGCCCCCGTTTGGCCCGATTCATGTGTGCAATGAGAAGAACTGAAATCCATGAATGAGTAAAGGTGTCTATTTGTGTTAATAGTCGGTGGAAAATGCCATTGCTTTGTGTCACTGAGCTCTTATTAATTCCCTGCCGGTGACGTCACGACCTGGGCGGGAAGTGTATGGATTCAAAAAATTCAATATTTAGAGCAATTTTTTTCGGTTATAAATATAGAAAAAATTTGTAAAATTATTTATGGCATCTACGTGGTGTCAGGGTTGGTTTAAGCCAATAAACAAAAAATATGGTATAGGCCCATTACAGCTATTACAAAAAGTGATCAATTACACTTGATCTGTTTACCTATATCACTGAATAACGTGTAATCAATATCTGCAGCTACCGTTTCAGAAACATGAAATTTGTCATTTAAGTTTTTTTAATATCTGCAACGGTTTAGCTGTAGAATGTAATATCGGCAAATATGGTTGCGAAGGGTTTTCGAGAGCTTGTGTAAAAAGTGCGGTCGACCACCGGTCCACGCTCCTTGAAAAATCGCCGCCGAGATGGTCCCGGCCGAGACCGCTGTTGCCATTTCGTACGACAAATTTTTACCTACGGCGGTATTTGGCGGCCCAGACGTCTGACTTGATCAGCTGATGATCTAGCCTCTTAAAAGAAAGATTCAACAATAAGCGATGCAAATCCTTGATTGAAATGACGTTAATCATTACTAATCATTTTAAACAATCTATCATCTCTTTTAAAGTCTGCTCAATATCCATGTATATAGTATAATGTTTATTGTACTCTATTTTCCTGTACGTATGCATACCATATCATTGATTAACGTAAATTGTCAATGACCATAGTCAATTATTGAGATAATGAAAAAATCCCTCTTATTGTTAAAATCTGTTGGTCCCCAAAAAACCTGGAAATACGGCAACATAGACAATCTTCCCCAAACTACCGAAATAACTACCAATGTAACTATACTGAAAATTCAAGGTCATCGTAGAGAACCAGTGGCCTAGTCAGCCAACGAAATGTTTTTTATCGTCGGTGACCTCAAACGTCTAGATCCCAAATCAGCTGATGTTAGGCAAACATTCCTTCTGGCTTGTTTGCCGTATACCGTATAGGGCCATGGAAAATTGAGGACTTATTTGTTTTTTACAGTTTTTTTGGACACTTTTACTATAATTGTTGTTGTGTTATGTTTCAAGGAACCTTTTTTGGCAGGTAAGCAGCTATGTCAATTAAAATGATGTAATTTATGAGATAATGCATGATGAAAACTTGAATGCATATTGAAAACAGCTAAGAAAAAAATGTTTATTCGCAAATTACAGTTATCTCATTCATTAGGGTGACAGGTGTTATAGCATTTTATAGTCATACTGCATCCTTGTCACTCAATCTTTACCAGATCAAGAAAATAAATCGAGCTGTGTCAGTTTTATTTTGTATTTAACAAGGTGCATAATAGCATTGATTAACGTATAGAACACGTTAATCAATGATAATAGGTATATTATGAATAGCTGTCACAGTAGTAATCATTATTTAAAATATTAGAATGAAAGTTCTTACTTGCACTTCGTTTAATGCATTTTCATCATTTAGCTTTCTTCTATTTTTTATGTTTGTTAAAAATATGATTTATTTCAGGATGTCAGATGGAAGTGAATAACTAGTTTAAGGAACTGGGCAAAACCTGAAGCATCTTTAAGTTTATAGGCATAAACTCAATAGTATCAATAATATTGGCCCATATTGTGTGACTGAGAACTGCAGCAGGACATCACTGAATGGTGTTTCACTTATCGCCCTTCGATACACTGAATTATATACTGTTCGGAACAAGCCCTAATACATCGAAGAAATATATATATATAATAAATACATAGGAAAATATAACTAATAGTTTTTTATTCAAGTAATAATCCTTTAGCTTCTGGTGTGTGCAACTTAACAATCACCCAATGAGTGTTTTTTAGATAGTCACCCTGTTTGATAAATGATAAGATACAAATTAATCAAAGTGCCATTTGAAATACATATTTTCATATTGCTGTAGCTAGACACCATTTCATGTTACATTTGGGAAAAAGTATGAATGTGGGTATAAGCCCCTAAACAGGGCTGTATATAAGGGGAGGGGGGTTTGGGGGGTTCAAACCCCCCCTCCATGAGTATTCCCATGAACCGTATAACTACTAAAATAATACAAAATAACAATAATCAAGGATGCTTTCTCCAAGCTTAGTGATTTATTATACTACTAACCAATCCCTCAGTACTCATAACACATTAGCAGCGATACAATCTATACAGACTTTAAGCAAATTAAGACATTACATATTCTTTTATACATGAACCCCCTCCATGGTTATCGCCTAGCTACAGCCCTGCGCCTAAATATGTTAATCAGTGGTATAAGCATTGTATAAGCTAATGATATTGTGAAATATTTTCAATTTGATTATGTGAGAAGCATACCCTGTAATAATAAATACCTAATTCATTTTTCTTCACCATTTATTAAAAAATATATAGATAGATAACATGAGCATTTATTGGTGCTGTTAGTATACACAGTATGTGAAATATACCAGGATCTACTTTCTAGAAAGTCAGCACACTCTTCGCCTCCTGGTATCGGTCTGCCTCTTCTGTCTCGAATGCTTGGGAAGCTGAAGAATGATGACAAAAAGGAAGCATTTTGAAATAGTGTGCCTATTATTTGAATAGAGAAGTGAATAGTACCTATTTTTTTTGGTGCATATTTACATAATTAATATTCTTGTTCCAGTAACTCAACTTTTAGGTTATATCAAAAGATTAATGTTTTAATTGATCCATTCCTTGAACTTGCCTATATGTACATAGACAACTAGCAACTATTACCTACGGATGGACGTTTTTGCTACTTTAACATAATCCACCAAAGGTTGGCCACTACAACTTCACTACTTCTATACACTTCTCTATAAAATTTCACGTAAAGAAATGCATTATTTTGGAGTATCAAGTGACAAAGATGCAGTATGACTATAACAACTGTCGCTCTAGTGAATGTGATAATTGTAATTTGCGAATAATCGTTTTATTTCTTTGCTATTTTCAATATGCATTCAAGTTTTCATCATGCATTATCTCATGAATTACATAATTTTAATTGACAGATGTGCTTACCCGACAAAAAAGATTCCTTAAAAAACACATCACAACAACAATTATGGTGAAAATGACCAACAGATGACCAAGAAATTGTAAAAAAACAAATTCAGGTGCTCAATTTTTTTCCTGGCGTTATACGGACAACAAAAGTTAAGCTAAATTCAGATGCACAAGACATCCGACGATACGACGGTACGAAACTGTTCCTATTGGTTGAAATATGTTGGTTTGACATCATTTTGAATATTTCAACCAATAGGAACAGTTTCGTGCCGTCGTATTGTCGGATGTCGTATGCATCTGAATTAAGCTTTAGATGTTATCTCTGGACAACAAGCGACGTTTGATGTTTGCCACAAACCCACAAAACACAGATGTTTGCGAATATCAGCTGGCAACTTATCCTTTTCGTTTCGGATCGGAATGTTATGTCAGTGGCAATTCAAGGTCGTATTTTTATAGCTGGATGCCCCAAGCTCCATCTATTGGTCATATTTATAAAGGATTCAGGATTTTGCGAAATTTATTTCAGAGGGCGCCAGGTGACGGTGGGCGCTAAAGGATGAAAGAGTGAGTGAGATAGAACTAGAGTGAGTGAGATAGACTGCGAGCGCGCGATCTTAGCATCTGGTGACCCATCTTCCCCTTTAATACCTTAATCAATGGTTTTATTCTCTACTGATAAAAGGCGCTTCCAAAAGTAGCCCTTTAGCAACTCAGAAGTTGCTCCTGGGCTCATATTTTTATTGAAGCCAAAGCTCGAAAAGTAGATTACCCGGCGAAAAATATCTAATTTATGACGAGAGTGTCTGTGTAAAAAATGTCACTGCTCTATCATGAAGACTGTTGCAAACAGCCCCGTGCTTGATATGACCTCAGACATCATGTGCAGGGAGGTGGTTTTCCACCGGAATTTTATAGCTTACCTCCTCTCCAGGAAAGTGTGGAGGGAACGAGTAAAGCCCTTCTCAACGATTTGTTCCTCCACTTGTTGTAATATGGCCGGAATCACATGGTCCAGACCTGGGCTTTCATATGGTGCAAATGTATTTATTGCCCATACTGTTCTGTCATATGTTACGATCTTTCGTGCCATCATCCAATCCTCTCTGGAGGGACGACGTATTGGCAGTTGTGTTGCCGAGGAGTAAGTCTAGGACCCTATCTTTGACTTATTGGTATGGTATGATATTCCTTTATTGTCTTTTGATTATACACGTATGATATAAGACTAGTCATAACAATGAAAGTGAAAATTTAAATATCACAAACTAGCGGATAAAAACACAAGTAACGAAATGCAAACATGCAATGCAATGCAAACGGAATACACAGTTCAAAAATTGTGTAGCTATATAATGAGAAAAAAAGAAAACAGAAAAAACAAACATAAAAATGCGCTGCTGTGAAACAGAGAAGAGAGCAAAAGAAGATTGTATAAAAACATAAGAAAGCAACATTCACTGTGGTACAGATACACATGCTCATAAATGGCATGCTCAAAATTAGCATGCTAATGTCACTGACACATTTCCATTTAATCGCATGACCGTCGGTTCTTTAGCATGCTCGAAATTAGCATGCTTATTTCAAGCAAGGCGCGTATACACATGCTGCGAAGTAGCATTGCTCATTAATGGCATGCTTTTTAAGCATGTGTATCTGTACCTTAAAGGAGGAAAGCAAAAGTGCCAAAAAAGACATCGATTCTAAAAAAAAATCTAAATGATAATTAATAATAATATAAATAATACATGGTGGGCTAGGTCTCTGTTCAACGTTTGGGAGAGAAATATGGATAGGATGTGGAAAAATGTAAAACATCAGCATATATAAATAAATAAATATAACCAACACCTAAAGGAGTAAATAAAGGATGTAATTGGATATCTAAAATGTAAGCATAGTATAGCAAGCATAGCAGCATAGCAAGCATGGTATATAAGCATATAAATAGATCAATAAATAAATATAAACAATAAACAACATAAAAGGGCTGGTTAGAGGAAACCGTATAGTTCGTGAAACACGTGAGTCAACCCACTTACCACCTTTGATAAGTGATTAGTTCGTCCCGGCCAGTCGCCACGGTTTGCACAACCATAAAATAAATATCGTATATAAATAAAGAGGATCAGTAAAGGTTGAAATAGATACATCTAAATAAGACAGAGTTATCTCTGTTCACCACCAGCCTGCAATACCTCAGGACCTACCTAGAGTAGACGTAAATCAGAGACCCAACACCATATAAAGTCGTCTTAAAAGCTCGGATATATAGTATACATTGTGATACAGTTTAAAATATCGTAGCCAGACCACATTAGTTAATAATACAACCTCAAAGACAACATACCTGCACATATTCGTGAAAAAGACCCAAAAACTATTGTTGAAATTTTGGTCTCCCGCTTGTTACGTTTTTCAAAAACAATCCACTCTCGTAACTCATAAACAAACTATCAACAAAACCATAGCAACGATTATCACAACCCACTACTTTATTCAAGTGTTATTTAGTGTATGGAAAGTCACTCACGATCTGACACATATCAAAATATGACAGCCAGGAGCGCGTTCCGGATCACCACACGAATAATTGTGAATACTGTGAATACTCACGATCAGTGGATGAAGTAGAAACATTGCTCCACAAGAAATTTTCGGAGATGCGTTTTGAAGGACACATTAGAAGTCAAACATTTTACTTCTGCAGGTATGGTATTGAACACGTTTATGCAAGCAAATACAGGCGATTTTTCGAATAATGCCAATGTATGCGATGGTACCCTTAAATCCTTACTAGCTTGGGTGGTATAGCGAGCATTGAAATCATTATTTTTGGCAAACTTGTTTTTATTTTGAAATACAAATATCGCGCACTTGTAGATATAAATGCAAGGAAGCGTCAGTAATTTGTATTTCTTGAACACTTCTCTGCATGATTCCCGGTTCGGAATGCCGAACATTAATCTAATAATTCTCTTTTGGAGAATAAAGATCCTGTTCAGCATTCTTGCCTGGCCCCATGCAAGAATGTTCCTCGAAAGATGTGAGTATTGACGTTGTTTATGATTCTATGCATTCTCGCAGTTGTCGGAATGTCGCTAACAGATCGATAGAAGTCCTCCATGACTTTCTGGGGGCTCTTTTGATCTCCCTCTTGTATCCCAGCACTACATTTTCGAAACTCCACTTCCCGAGAGCCTGTCCTATGACATTTCTGAAAAGTCTACGCAGGCTTTCCTTTTATCTTCTCAATTTTTACTTCCCACACCGATAGGTGTTTTGTCATTGACCTGTGGAAGAAATACCGCGGCGAGGATGGAAAAGGTCTGTTTCTGAAAAATCGTGTCAGTGGCAGCGCAGCAATAATAAAAAAAACTAAAAATATAAAAACAGCTCAAACTTCATTTTAAGACGTTTTGGAGGCTCCTTATTGTTTCGCATTGAAGTTGAAACATGCTGCATGTTAAAGCATGCAGAAGAAACTGTGGCGTCCTAGTTCCTAAAGGGGAAGACGCAAGAAACTATTTACGAGAGTTTTTGCGTTGGATGTTTTTGCGGACGAGTGGGCGATGATTTGGTTGCAAGGGAATTTCAAACTATAGCTTCATGCAATGGAGAAATAATGAAATAGTATCATCATTATGTGTGGGAAGTAGTGAGTCAATCAACTTGACTCCATTTTTTGTACAAACATTAGCATTGCCACTAGCACTAGCCTTGCGCACGGGGCAGGTGATTTTAAAGGACTCCATCAGGTCCGTGTGACTTAGATCTCTAAGGGCCGGTTGTACAAACGCTCAGTGAACTCCCGATCACGTAACCTTAAGTTCAGCGATGAACACGGTTCAACGGTTGACGCGTTGTACAAACACCGTTCTGGGAAGGATCAGCTGAACTGGATCGAAAGAGGATTGGTAGCAATGGATATAGGGTATTTGGTGGCGAAACTAGTTACTTTTCGTTTTTTATGTTTAATGTTATGCAGGTTATGTTAATGTCACGTTTATGAATGTCAAATTCTGACATTCATCAAATTTTGTTGTCGGTCAAGAAGTATTTTGCAATTTTATAATGGAATCCAAAAAAAGGACGACTAATTTTACGGCGAAAGAAGAGGCCGTATTAATAGAATTTGTGAAAAAATATGACACTGTTTTAGAATGCCAGAAAACGAATACAAATATCCATAGAATCAAAACGGAAAAGTTGAACTTGTCCAACAGTTTGCGTGGAGAGACATTTCGTGAAGCAAAGGTACTGAAAAGCAATTACGAAAATTTAAAAAAAAAGGACAAAACAAAAATTTGCCGATGAGAGACAGTACATGCATAATACCGGCGGTGAGCCTTCGCAGGATTTCAAAATACAGGACTTGGACTTATCAATAAAAGAAAAATCGGACCCCAAATAACAGGATTCACGTCTACATTCGACGACGATGCGGAAACTTGTATTGCTGATGTGCCTACAATTAATTGAGAATTTGTTCACAATACATTAGGTACAAATATCATTTGGCATTTTTCAGGTCGCTTTTCCTAATAATGTCATCCTCGGTCACAGGTTCGTTAAAGTACTCCATCATGTAACTCAAGTGAAAATATCGCATTTGACTATGTCACTCACGTCGGATATTAGGGTTAGAAACTGATCAGCTGGTCGTAAACATCGCCATTTTAAACCTTGAACCGCCGCGCCGTTAAACGCTCCCCGGTGGCCGTTCAACTTGATCCGAGGTTGAACTGAAGTCAACGCTTGAACTTTGTTGGTGCAACAGCAAATTAGAGATGAACTCGGTTCAAAGTTGAACTCGAGTTAAACTGTGTTTGTACAACCGGCCCTATAAAATCTCTGTTTTCTCTCCATATATTTCTTGGACAGGATGAGTCTATGTTCACACACGGAGGGTTCCAAGAAATCCCCCCAGTTCCTCACCTCATTGCAAATACCAAGTATACCCAGTGTTAGATCGGTGACCTCTCACGTTATTACAAAAATTCGGGGTGGGAGTAGTCAGAATTTTTAGTGCCCCATAGATTATGGACAACGCTGATACACCCGACAATAAGATCAAGCCTCTGATTCTATTCAAACGGTCACGCTCTTCAATCGTATAGAAATTATGCCGAGAACATCACCAAGGTTTTCTCGACCTCTCAAGCTGAGTCCTTCAGCTTCCATGTGCTAATGTTTCTAGCCATTACGCATGCCCTCTGGGCTTTGTTGCCGGAACGTCGCTATATACTGCTGCTGTGAGCTCCCTGAGTCCCGTAGCCGCCTGTGTTGAGTTCTGCTAGATCTAACTCCCTCTTTCAGCACTGTATGGGAGCCTGAATGCAACGTCACCTCAACAGGTGTCAACCTCCCTTGAGACCGGTAGCCCTGGCTTACGTCAGTCGTGGTTTCAGCTGTCTGCTCCTTTTTGCTCAGCAGTGTGAACACCGCCGAGCTCGGTCCACAGTACAGCCTGAGTCGTATTTCTTCGATTGTCTTCTATCTGTGGAGTCTACATCAAGAACAAGTCGGACCTTCTTCGCGTCCTTATGCTCTCCAGGATCTTCCACGAGCCGGGAAGAAGCCTTCGTTCTATCTGCCTAGCCTCCTCATAAAAACCATGTCTTCAAGAGGGGGTCCCAGAAACCAGGCCATTACTCTTCTATCATATACGGAAAGTTCGTCGAAGCCTATAGCTCTGAGCCTGCCGCCTTGACTGCCCCTCTTGAAAGATAGCATCCACTGTACTGTGGCATGGCGGCCTCGTCTGGAAACCATCCATCAACACGCTGACCGCCTCCTGTGCGTCGACGATCTGCGCCTCTGAGAGCTGAGCCCCTGGGCAGTCTTCTAGGACAAAGACCACTCGGAGTCTAGGCGGGGCGACACGTGCATAATTGGTATGGTCGTGAGTACGATGCGGAACTTCTTTTTCGAGGAAGCTCCATCTAGCGTAGATGCCTGACCCTTCCCGGTATTATCGGGTCTTTCTAGAGCAGAACAGTCAACCGTACCAGATGGCGCCTCGGAGGAACCTGACAGTAAGGGAGCCTTGGTTGCCAGAGTGTTCTGGCCTCCGCGCCCACGCCATCCGTTCCATCCTTTGCTTTCTGGCCCGATTGTTCCCTACGCCGCGCCGGCGCCGCAGCGAAATTTCTTTTTTAGGTGTAGACAGCGCGCTCTCTAGCTGTCCTTTCATCGGACGTTCTATCGGGTGCAGAACCCCTCCCTACGTGGTGAGCTAACGGAGCAGGAAAGGGGGACTATAAAAAAGTCGGGAAGAAGCCATGTCGTAACCTAAGAAGGGAGACATGGATCCTGGAGCCCGAACCGGGTGCGTTTAAGAAAATCGTTAAGAAAGGGACGATATACTTTGACCTGGAGACGGTATACATAGAGGAGCACCTAGAGTCCTAGACGCACTAATGTGCTACAAATGCTATAGGTTTGGCCACCAGGCCAAGAACTGCAAAGAACCGCAGGACACTTGTTACGTGTGTGGAGGAGAAGGGCATCTGGGGGCTGACTGTTCCAACCCGTTGGACTGTGTGAATTGTAGACGAATGGGGGTGGATGAGGGGTCCAGACGGCACTCTGCGAGGGACACGGGTTGTTCCGTGTGGAAGAAGAAGGTCGACCAGGAGAGAAGCCGTTGGGACTATGGCGGGTAAACTCAGGGTGATACAGGTGAATGTTGGGAAAGGAAGGGAGGCGAGTGAGTTGGTAAGGATGAGTGCGGATGTGGTTCTTTTGCAGGAACCCTATGTAAGAGAGGAGGAATGGGACATATGGACGAGGTTTGGAGACACCTCAGGCAAGGTAAGAACATGGGTAAGGGACAACATGGTGGGCGTTATTGACCTTGGTCAATATACAACAGCAAACGTAATGGCGTTGAAGATAGGCGAGGTCATAATCTTTAACATATACGACGAACCCGGGGGGAGGGTAAATAAGACTCCTCGAAGCAGCCCCGAACATTAAAGAGGCAGGCAATAGGGTGTTTGTGGCAGAAGATGTGAATGCGATGAATACTGCGTGGGGGGGGTGACATGGTGGATGAGAGAGGAGAGAGATTGCTGGAGTGGTGCGTGAATGAAGGTATGGTTATATGCAACGAAAGGAGATCGGCTGCAACATTTAGTAGCAGTCGGGGAGAAAGTTGGGTGGATGTGACATTGAGTAGAGGGATTAGGATACATGGCTCGAGGGTGCATGAGGAGGAAGAAACCACCGGTATATTTCGTAGGGTGAGAGAACAGGTTAAAGAAGCGTGAGAGTTGGGTGTATGATTTGAAAGAATTCACTGGGGTAGGTTTAGAAGGGAAGTGAGCGAATGCAATGGGTGGAAGGAGGCGGACAACCGTCGAAATAGATG
The DNA here is from genome assembly GCA_951848785.1 of Callosobruchus maculatus. NCBI lineage: Eukaryota > Metazoa > Arthropoda > Insecta > Coleoptera > Chrysomelidae > Callosobruchus > Callosobruchus maculatus. The sequence goes on from CATOUR010000265.1 coordinate 663,127, forward strand.
CGGCGAGGTTTCAGTCGTTGCTGTCAAATGTATGTAGGAGGGTATTGCGCAGAAGGAAAGTGGATGATGATAGAATGGATTGGTGGAATGAGAATATTGATGAGATAAGGGGGAGGGTTAGAAGGAAAAGAAAGGAGTGGCAAAGGGTAAGAGGAACGAGGGAAGAGGAGAGAAAAAAAGGCTAGATTTCACAGAGGAGAGGAATCTGTACAAGATGAAAGTAAAGGAACGTAAGGTAGAATGGATGAAGTGTGAGATAGATGAGACGCAGGAAGGGGATGCATGGGAGTCGATATGGAAGATGTTGAAAGGAAAGGGTGAAAGAGGACTAGCTACAGTCAAGAGATCGGATGGGAAATGGACGCGTGATAGGGAAGAGACTGACAGCTGGCTGCTTGACAGGTACTTCCCGGTGGAGGGGGAGGATGTTCAGGACCTCGCACTACCCGCGGAAGTTGACGATCCTCCTTTTACTAAGGAAGAATTGGAAGCGACCGTAGGGAAGATGGACCCTGGCAACGCCTTGGGCGAGGACCAGATATCGCACGACGTCTTGCCTAGTGTCCTAGACGCCGGCGGGGAGATCCTGTTGCAGCTACTGAACAGATGTAAGAATCAGGGCGTATTTCCGAATCTGTGGAAGGTCGCGAGGGTGGTGTGGATACCCAAGAGGGATGGGTCGGCGCGCCTCCTTCCTACCTTGGGTAGAATCCTGGATAGAATGGTAAATGCAAGGATTCAGTATGAAATGGAGAGCAAGAGACAAGTGACGATCAGTATAGTTTTCGGAGTGGTCGTGGTACCATAGAGGCGATCGAAAGCGTTGTGGATGAGTTAGAGCAAGGGAGAATGATAGGAAGACATTTTATGGTCGTGGCGCTGGACATGTCGAACGCGTTCAACATGGCCAGGCGCACAGCGATCATGGAGGATCTAGCTGAATGTGGAGTGCGGGAGATAGAGCGTAAATGGAGGGAGATTGAGCGAGAATGTGTGGAATGGGAAAGAGAATGCGGACTGAAGTATAATGCGACGAAGATGGAATGTATGTTTGTAGATAACGGAAAAAGATTAGGGAACCGGTGGTGTATATGAAAGGTGAGAAATTGAGGATGGGTGAAAGTATAAAATATTTGGGCGTGACAATAGATAAGAAGAGGAATTTTATTGAGCACGTGAAAAAGGTACGAGCGAAACTTGTTGAGGCTGTGGGGAAGCTACGAGGAGTTATAGAGCGTAGGTTAGGGTTGAAGAGGGAGATCTCCAAACTGATATAAGAAAGGGTATTGAAGCATGGGATTTTGTATGCCTGTGAAGTGTGGGGTAAGAGAGCGAATGACACTAGGGTGAAAAAGCAGTTGAGTGCTATCCAAAGGTTGTGTGGATTGATGATTGTGAGAGTATATAAGACCGTGGTGAATGAGAGCTTGGAGGTTCTGGCTGGTATCAAACCTTTTGATATTGAAGCGCATGAGAGATGGAGAACAAGGAACGAATGTTAGAAAGAAATGATGGCATGTAGGTTACGGGTGGGGATAAGCCCCACCCAGCGTGGCATATTCGGATGGGAGAGGAATATGAGGATGAAGATGAATGGAGGGTATACGTGGATGCTTGTGAAAGGAATGGGAGGGTTGGAACAGGGATGATAGTCTCCAGAAAGGAATATGTGGCTTAGCAGCGTGGGGAGAGGTTGGGTGGTATTTCCTCCTCGTTAATTAATTGCGGGGTACGCGACAATCTATAGGGGCCTGCTGTTCTTGCGCGAAAACAGGAAACTATCGGCTACGATCATATCAGACTGCCAGGTTGCGGTAAAAAGTTTAGATGGAAAAAGTGGAAAAGGTAAAATGAGGATGAAAGTGAAGTAGTTGCTAGGTAGGATGAGGGCAGATGGATTCAGAGTGAACTTGATTTGGATGAGAGGACATGGGGGCGACTCAGATTTGATGCGAATGGCTGATAGGAGAGCGAAGGTTGCTAGGGGGAAAGAAGAGATCGATTGGAATACTGAATGGGGATATGAAAAAAGAGATACATAGGAAAATGACGAATGAGAGAGTAATGAGAGAATGGCAGCATAGATGGGACAGCAGTGAGAAAGGGAGATGGGTGTATGAAGTATGTAGGGACGTAGGAGAGGACCTGCTGCCTCTTACATTTAAGGCAGGTCAGCTGGTCACGGGACATGGTAACTTCCCGGCGTACCTACATAGGTTTGGTTTGATGACAGGAGAAGTGAGTTGCGAGTGTGGAAGAGGAGATGAAATTGCAAAGCATATACGAGATGAATGTGAGAAGAGAGACAAGTGAATGCGAGAAGAAAGATAGAGATCTTGGGGTTAGGACATAGACCCAACTTAGTGTGAATGGGAAGTTGGACGAAAGGGCGGTGCAAGCATGGAACGAATGGGGAAGCTTAGTGGTGTCAGATGTGTGAAAGGTGCTCCAAGATTTAGTTTATATTAGTTTTTTTTTAGTTTTTATTTTATTTAGATAAGAGATGATGTGAGGCATTGTAGCCAGCCGTAGAGGCTTGACCTGTTGTGAAAGATACATATATTGGAAAAAAATAAAAAAAGGAAAAAAAACAAAAAACCGGCCAAAAAAAGGGAGAATAAAGATAGAAAGGACAAAAAAAGGGATGAAAAAAAAAATAAATTGGAAAAAGAAAAGAACAAACAATAAGATAAAAAAAGGAATATCCAAAAAGACCTAAAATATATAAAAAAGGAAAAAGAGAGAAGATCGGAGGAGGGATATTCCTTCCCCGCTAATTTTTGGACGGCGGAGGCGGTAGGGTTGCCTTGGTGGTAGACACTCTTTGACCAAGTCTGCCTCTTGGATGTGCCACTCCAAGGTAGGTATCAGTATCTCCGGCATGCAGTTGTCGCAATATGCTTCCATCAACGAGCTGCTCCTCATCTCCACTATCTCCGCAATGTCCTCTTTTGAGATGAACAATGGCACATTTGTCTGTCCCAAACTCCATACCAATGCTATCCACTGGAAAGTGGAAGAGCTGCGACAAATCGACATAGACCCGCAAAAGGATGGATATGGGAGAAATCTACATCCTAGATCCTCTGTCCCGCGAATATACCTCCCGCGACTCCTGGGAGGACATGGACTATTGGGTTTGGAGCGTCTGCACAACAGAGTAGTACTGGCCACTGCCTGCTATGTTACGACGAGCACCGATCCCCTGATCCGCTTTGTGCGAGAGCACGAGATTGCGGGTCCTTTTTAGAGCAGCAACACGGTCAGCCGAAGAACTAGGTCTCACGTTTGACTTCACGCGGAGGTGACAGCAGTCCGCTACGGAACCTGTTCCCGCACAATTAAAAACCCGCATTAAAGCTGCTGAAGTCCAATTGCTTTTAAGACCTCACAAAGATAAGCCAATGCATGGAACCTTCTACAAACATCTAGAAGATCATGGTTTATCTCAGCAGTTGACCTTTTCCTTCCTAAGGTCTAATGGGTTGAAGTCGGAGACTGAGAGCTCTATAATGGCTTGCCAAGACGGTGTCTTTAACACCTTAGTATATCGTAGCCGGATTATGGGTATGGATGTGCACGATATCCGATGTAGAGCTTGCCTGCAGGCGCCAGAGACCCTTACGCACCTCTTGTAGGCGTGTAAGTTGTACGCCGGCACTGACTACGTCTATCGAGGGTCAGAGAAATCAATGCGTTCACTTCGGCTCCGTAAATAATTTAATTTTGAGTGGTAAATACTCGAGAGTTTCTCATAAGTTTTATATGGGCTTGTGCATCTTTAATCAGTGATTGCATCAAGATTAGTGGCATGCAGGTAGCAGTAAACCCAAGAAAGTTGCACGTAATTAAAGTATTATTAAATAAAGGATTAAACACTATTGTAACAAAGGAGAAAAACGTCCACCTGTTTTTCCTAACACACAAAAAATAACAACGTGGAATATATTTTTATTTGCTTGTGATAACTATTATCGAAAACAAAATTAAGGAGTGTTATAGTCCAGTGAAATATGGCCAATAAGAAAGCAAAAATCTATGACTGCGAGAAATGCAAGGGGAAAATTACCAAGTCGCATTATAGTATTAGATGTGCCGGTAATTGTCAAAAGTGGTTCCATAAGAAATGCACTGGCCTCACGGATACTGAGTTTTTGTTGTTCGAAAAGAGCTCTAGTGCCAACAAGTGGATTTGCAGCAATTGTTCCAACGCCACACTGGGAGATTTCATCAATTTACGGGAACTAAATTCAATTTTCGAAATTTGCCGGAAGTCAATGGAAACACCTACTTCTGATCGTCAAATACCTAATTTGTCAGAAACTGCGACACTTTTCTTGTTGAGCTCACGCAACTTCAGTCAGTCAGGTCCTGAATGTATGCTAAGCACTGGGACCGTGACAGACAGAGTTGTTTCACTTTGGAGCATCCCATAGTTCTCATATCAAATTTTTCAAGCAGAGGTACAGCATTGACCTGCGGATTTTTTTTTTGATGTGTCCAAGGCTTGTTCAAGATAATGTGCATGAACACTTATTATTTTGTTTGCGTTTAGTAGAATTCTTTGATTTTGAAGCATACCATGTTAGTTTCGTATTGAAAACGTATTGTTGTGCAACTTTATAAAAGCTTTTAACTATTTATTCAGCCGTATTCAGCGTTAAATGTTGTTTGATTACAAAGCTTAGACATCACCTTTGTGGGAACCACATAGAAATCTTGCCCCTTTTTGCCCCTTTTGACACTAGAGTCTTTGTTTGCAGAATAGCACCCGGGTACTCACGGCACTTCATATTTGACGTTTGGATACAATATCCACCAACTGAACGATTAGATGCTATAACACCACTTGTATTGCAAGGAATTGATGACAAAGAGTTATCTGAAGACGTCTTCACTACTACTACTACTACGTAGTAGTATTGAGGTTGCGGGCAGAAGTTAGTGAAATAACATTCGAACTTCAACAAAAATGGGAGAAAGCAAGGACATATCAACCTCAGGTTTTAGAGAGCTGTGCTTCCTGGTTGAATCGCGAAATAGATTTTTCAACTGTGTTAAATGTGCCCGGTCCTTCAAGCAGGGAAAATATCAATGTCACACCCAGTAGACCTAAGAAAACTTTTGAAGAAGTTCAAACCCGCAAACTAAAATCTCTTACTGAGTCGACCAGTCCCGTAGAACTGTCCAAAGCTACGGAGGTTGTTTTTCGCAAGGCCGGAAAACGCGACTCAGCATCTATTGTAAAGAAATAATTATGTTCTGCTTCTCCAACTCGGGGTACTAATGTAAAAAAGGCTCGAGAGGCTTCGTTGGAAAAACCAACTAAGTTAAGTTAACTGCTAATCAGGCCTTAGCTTTACTAGTAGATGCAACTATCAAAGAATCAATACAACATCATACATAGTCAGGCACAAGGAGTAAATTGTTAAATATATCCATCGTATTATGATCAGGTCAAACAGGCTAAAGAACTGTGTTATCCAGACAATATAACTGTTACGGAAATATATGCTAAAATACCATTGCAAAGTTACACTAGAATTTACCAAGGAATATGAATATGCAATAATATACAAGCTGTTCTATTTAAAAAAAATACAACTTTGATATGTTTCGTCTTTTGGGGACGCACTGTATAACATGAAAATATTTTTAAATTGTAGCCTTAATGGGTCCCTATTCACTCGAAATTATTATTTTCTTTTTCAACAATTACTTTAGCCTTAATGCTCCGTGCCGAATAGCGTGAATAACCCGGTATATGTAGGTACATTACAAAAGGTTAATTTTTTGTAAATAATGTGAATAAATTATATTTTCAACATAAAATTGTCTGCTTGAAACATTAACCTGATTTATACCTAAAGAAATATATCATCAAAATGATTAGCAAATTAAGTGCCACCAGATTGATGAAATCTCCCACTGTGCAACGCTAAAATACTCTCCAGCTCTAGTGAATCTGACTTATCAGATGATGCAAGTATTAATAGTGCCTCACTTGCAAGGTCATCGTCCAAACGGAAGTCTCTACAGAAAAGGCGAGACAAAAAGGGTGTATCTGTAGAAGACAATCCATCCAACAAGGAAATTATGGAGTTTATGAGCGCAAGATTTGCAGAGCTGGAAGAGAATGTGAAATTTACCAGTGGCCTTTTGGATGATTTACAAGTGACCATATCAACTTTGATGAAAGAAAATGCTAGCTTGAAGAAAGAACAGAAACAACTTAAGTCCAGAGTTGACCAACTAGAAAAAAAGTTAGCTAGTGTTGATTACCTAATTGAGAAAGATGATTTACAGCAGCGCAACGTGAATGCCGTGATTGTAGGTCTTAGTGAATGTGATGTCAAACAAAATGTGAAAAAGGTTTTCAATAAATTAGAATATCAAATTAATGAAGAGGAATATAGGATCCAAGTTTTGAACAGCAAGTCTAACAGGAAACCAGTCCTAGTAAGATTCAGAAATGAGGAAGCTAAGAAGAGGCTTATCGAAGCAAGGAGAAAAGTACGAAGATTAACGAGCCAGGAGTGTGGTATAGCGGGAGTGGTGTCTGACATTTATATTAACGAGGACCTGAGTAGAGACGTTAGAGTATTGTTTAGCAAAGCCAGAAGTCTGAAAAATCATCAGTTTAAATATGTCTGGTGTAAAAATGGTAAGGTTTTTGCTAGGAAGGAAGAAGGTCAAAGAGCTATAATTATATCATGCATGCAGCAAGTGGATTCACTCATCTCTGGTTCTTAGTTTATTTATTATACTTATTGTATTTATGCTAAGGCTTTTTTTTTCAAAAATGGATAATACGAATTTTTCAGAATATATGTCATTTGCACATTTAAACTGCAGATCTCTGCTTGCAGGTTTCGATCAAGTTTCATCTTTGTTATTAGGTAACTCTTATGATATTTTTGCTGTGACAGAAACTTGGTTGAACGAAGATGTTCTGTCGGAGGCAATTGCAATAGATGGTTATGCTTTTTACAGAAATGATAGAGTAGGTCGTGGTGGCGGTGTAGGATTCTACGTAAAAAATTCGTTTCAGTGCAACATTCTTGATTTTCGCGTGGAAAATGCAGGTAATCTAGAATATTTGTGGATTAGTGTCAAATCTAATGGCAAAAAGATTTGTATTTGTGTCATTTACAGACCACCCCGCTCAAAATTACAAGATTGTCTCCAGTACCTAGATAATGCCCTACCCAAATGTCTCGTAGAATTTGACAATATAGTATTACTTGGAAATTTTAACTCAAATTTTTTAGAAAACGATAACAAGATACTTGAATGTCTTTCATGCTACGGTTTTAAGCAAGTTATAAAGGAACCAACAAGAGTTACAGCACAAACATGCACCTTAATTGAGATCCCATATTTGTTCTGAGTCCATATCCAATCATCGCTGATCTCATATCAGATCATCAGCTCGTCTATTGTAATTTAAACTTACGTTCGATCAAAACCGAAGCAAAAATAATTAGCTTTAGGGACTTTAGTCTGTTTAACCATGAATCGTTTTTTGAAGATCTCACAGGTGTTAATTGGGATGAAATTTTTTACGTAGATAACATTGATACAAAGGTGTCCCTTCTAACTCAAAAAGTTAATCAGCTATTTGACCTGCATGCTCCTCATAAACAAATCAGAGTTAGCAAACCATTTGCTCCATGGCTGACAGATAATTTGAAAATAATATTAAAACGTAGAGATGAGGCGCTTGTTAAATTTAGATCTGAACGCAATGCATCAAATTGGAAAAATTACCAACAGCTCAGAAATTATGCACTAGCTTCGATTAGGAGAGAAAAAGCTGGTTATCTAGAATATCTTCAACATCAAAATAAACAAAAAGAATTATGGAAAACACTGAAAGCCATGAAAGTACAGCAAAACTCCAATGTGTCTTTACCAATGCATTTACAAGATGTTACCGCAATAAATAACCATTTTACTTCTGTTTACAACAAGAATGATTCATGCAAGGATGCAATTAATTTTTATAAGAGTAATTTGTATTCAGCATATGTTTTTACGTTAAAACCTGTGGACACCAAAATAGTTGAAGAGGCGTTACTTTCAATAAAATCCAATGCAGCAGGTTCAGATGGAATTACATTACGTATGTTAAAGCTCGGTTTACCGACAATTTTGCCTCATATTACACATATAGTAAGCTGTTGCCTTGAGGTGGGCTATTTTCCTCTGAATTGGAAATTGTCTGTTGTATCTCCCTTACCTAAAATTTCTACTCCAACTTGCTTAAATGATTTGCGACCTATAAGTTTGTTATGTGTTTTATCAAAAATTCTTGAAAAAGTAGTTTATCAGCAAGTTGTGGAGTACGCGAATGAACATAAAATAATACCTGAACATCAATCAGGTTTCCGGAAAGGATATAGCACCACCTCAGCTCTGTCAAATTTAACAGACAATATTCTAAGAGCACGAGATAAGAAAATGGCAGCAGTGCTTATATCGTTAGATTACTCAAAAGCATTCGATTGTTTAGACCATGATTTGATTCTCGCCAAACTGCACTATTACGGTTTTGATAACAAGTCAGTTGCATTTTTCAATTTTTATCTCAAGAATAGGCAACAAACTGTTACCCTTAATGGCATTTGTGCACCATCAACCAATATTATATCGGGTGTGCCTCAGGGCTCCATTCTAGGTCCATTGCTGTTTTTATTATACACGTCTGACATAAGTAAAAATGTAACTTCTTGTGATGTTCAAACGTATGCTGACGACACACAGATGACTAATTATTTCTTCCCAAATCTTGTTCATGATGCAGCGCAGGAAATAAACAAAGATCTTGAAACGATATACAAATTTTCCACAGAACATAATTTGAAGTTAAATCCGGACAAAAGTACTGTTATCCTTTTTGCAAGAGACAATATTTTAGATCAGCTTAAGTCAGAGTTAAAACTGGAAATTAATGGCACTACACTGAATTATGGCAGTGTATCAAAAAATTTAGGGTTATTGATTGATGAAAATATGCGATTCAAAGAGCATGTGAGCGTTTTGGTAAAAAGAGCTTATACCCGACTTAGACTATTGTATAACAGCAAGCATATTCTTAACATTTCATTAAAGAAAAGACTTTGTGAATGTTTAGTGCTATCTATATTTCAGTACGCCTTTATAGTTTACTTTCCATGTTTAGATCAAGCTACCGCTTACAGGATTCAAAGAATTCAGAACAACTGTTGTCGTTATATTTTTAATATCAGAAAATATGATCATATTTCCGCAAAGATTATCGAGTTAAACTGGCTTAAAATGAATCAGAGATTTAAATATAATTTACTAACATTTGTCCATAAAATCCTGTGTACTGCAATTCCATCTTATCTCAGAGAAAAATTAATTTATCGAGAAAAAGTTCATGATGTTAATATTAGGTATAATCAAATTTTGACCATGCCACTGCATTCGACTGCCTTGTTCAACCGATGTTTCACATATAACTCCATCTTACTGTACAACTCTCTTCCACTTAAATATAAAAACTTATCTGTAACCAGCTTTCATAAACCAATTTATTCATATTGTTTATCTTTACAAACGGACTTAATGAATTATTAAATTATGTGTATATGTCTGAATAGTGTATGTATAATAATATGTATAAGTGCATATATGTGTGTGTACATGTATGTTTATAATTGTAGGTAGTGTATAGTGATAACAAACTACACCTGGAACTAGTTAATCTTACTTTCTCTTTTTATATCTATATTTTATAAATTTGTGTAAGTTTTTATCCAATTTACTTTAGGTTAAGTGGCAGAATAGCTATAAGCTAAACTTCGCCTATTGTAAATTGAAGGCAATAAAGACGATTTATTATTATTATTATTATCGACACAACGCGGCTCTAAGAGTGCTGTACTACCATTTAAGGCACTTATACGGTATAGATGAGACACCGGTGCTGCCATACGCTCCAGGCGACGTAGAGTCCGTGGTGGAGAACGAGAGGTGCCGAATTTACTGGAACTGGAACATTCTCCACGCTCGAGCTTATACAAGCAAATAAGCCCGACATAGTTATTTAAATGGCCATAACTTTGGTATAACTTAACAGAATTAAACAAGCTAGATCTCGTTTGAAAAAGCTGTTCTTACCTAATAATCTGTTACATGAAAATTGTCCAAGCCTATCTTGACTCAGTAGCTACAGGATGGCATTTGAAATCATAACAATTATTACGCATTACGAAAATTTTAAATGGTACGCTATATCTGTTTTAACATAAATATATAGAAGACAAAATTCTTAAAAAGTCAGCGAAAGATTCAACTTCCTAGCTATTTTCATCCCGGTGATATCAGTAAAACAAGTATTCTGGCAAGTGTGCTGTGAGTTTCAGAAACTATTGCCGCCCGATAGGAATATAGCCTCCGTCTAATCGTTTTAGTAACCATTTTATAGATAATACTCAAGTAAAAACACTACAAATCGTATTTGACTTTCTGAAACAACCACCAGGTGGAATAGTAGGCACCAATAGCTGCTGTATTCAGTTTTCATGATAATGGAACTTTTAAAAGAAGCAATCAAAAACAAATTATACTAAAAAATTGATTATCATTTTTATCATTATTAAAGTCAATTTGAGCTGATCACAAAGTATTATATGAATTCGATAGCAAAGATAGTAAGAAAAAATCAATGTGAATAGATCTTAAAAATTAAGGCCAATTAACAGCAAAATAAGATGGTTTAATCACATTTTAATAGATAAAATACATAAACCTAAATCACATGCGTATACCATACCTATTTTCATTGTCGCTCTAGATGCTCAAACTGGCAGGTTTATCTACGCTAGAATGGATGCGTAAGTGCATCTAAAGCGATAGACGTCATCGAGCACTGGCAACACCGACAATAGGTATGGTATGCGCATGTGAATTACGTTTGTGTATCATTTGTTTGTTATCCTTATTATTATCCCACCTTATTTTGCTGTTAATTGGTCTTAATTTTTAAGATCTATTACATTGTTTTTTTCTTAGTATCTATGCTTGTTGAGTTCATACACATACACTTTGTGATCAGCTCAAATTGACTTTTAATAGTGATTAAAATAATAATCAATTTTATACTATAATTTGTGTTTGTTTCTTTTAGAAGTTCCATTATCATAAAAATTGAATACGCACTTATTGGCGCCTACTACGCCACCTGGTGGTTGTTTTAAAAAGTCAAAATATGATTTGTGGTGTTTTTACTTGAGTATCATCTATAAAATGATTAAACGATTAGACAGAGGCTACAACCATATAGGGCGGCAATTATTTCTGAAACTCAGCACACTTGTCAGAATACTTGTTTTATTGATATCTCCGGTTTGAAAATCGCTAGGAAATTGATTCTTTCACTGACTTTTTAAGAATTTTGTCCTCTATATATCTGTGTTAAAAGAGATATAGCACACCATTTAAAATTTTTGTAATAATGCGTAATAATTGTTATTATGTCAAATACCGCCCTGTAGCTAAGTCAAGATAAACTTGGACAATTTTTATACAACAGCTTACTACGCAAGAAAAGCTCTTTCGAACGAGACCTAGCTTGTTCAATTCCGTTAACTTATGCCAAACTTATGGCCATTTGAATAAAAAGCTTTTTGCCGTTCCTCCACCACTACATCTTACAAGATAGAGCAAAAAACGATTAACAAAAAAAATCGAGAATTGTTCGGTATATTTTTTGAGAAAAAGCCGTTTTTTTGATTGACCGTAACTGTTACGCCCCCTAGCGGCTACTTGCTGAACTTGAAAATTATTTCCAGCGATTTCTCTTAGCCGGTTTACCTAGAATATTTTTTGCTCGAAGTTATATGATTAACGGTTACCGAGATATTGCCGGCGTCCATTCTTATTAGGTCACCCTGTACATGATATTTAGGAACACCCTGTATAACAAGACTATCCCATAAAAATTTGGTTCCAAAGACACATCAGTTTTAGCCCTTCTCTCTTATACTTTTCCTATGAACGTGCCCAAGTTGACCCAACCTGTATTAGACCGAAATTAAACAAGTGGCATTTACGCCATTCACGAGAGATGGAAAGACATCATAATCAGTCTTCTGTAACATTTTAGCGATGACGTTAGACATGCTGCGATAGAAAAATAAATTAGCAATTGTACTTAAAGTTTTTATTCTGGATAATATTCAATAGAATACTTTGATTCGGAATAGTTTCAAAACATAAAAAGGCTTACAATTTTATCTGATGTAGCTTTCTATTCAAGTCTTCAAACTTCAATATTTTCCTAATGAAAAAGTCTCCATAACGATGTGCCACCTTAGTGTCTGCTATATGGATCATGTCATTGTCAATGTAGAAATCAAGCTGAAACAAACAGAATTAGTAATTAGTATAGTTTAACCCATGTACACTCATATATGTGACAATCGAGAAGCTCTGAAAGTGCTGGCATCTCTAAGGGCCCTGAAATGTTCAGCTCCCTTCAGAAATTAGCACGCCCTAAAATTGTGACCCTGCTGTGGGTCCCTGGACAGATTGATGTGCCGAGTAACGAGAGGGTAGATCCCAGCGTTGTCCTGGATGAGTGGGCACCTTCAAAGGCAGAGATATACTCCACCTTTTGGTGGGGGATTTCATAGCCTTATGCCAGCGGAGTAGATATTTATCACTCATGAAAGTGGTAGAAGACTAATTTGTTTCAGATGACAGGAAAACATGAAACTTCGTTTCACTTAGCAGATATCGTTTATCGCAACCTTAGGATTCAAAGGAGTTTGAACAAAACCATTATATTCAAACTGATCGGGCATACGCATTTCATTAAAAGGTCTGGTAGGTTTGACAAAAGGTTCTTCCATCACTACTACTACTACTACTTATTTGAATCGTTTATTTCAGAAACCTTACATTTCCCAAAATCACTATTTTAAGGAAACGTGAAAAAACTGTTATTTGAAATCTACTTGTATAACTCTAACATAAAGCACGTATATCTAGTGTCAAGTTTCTAACAAAAGCGAAGTCCGATGCTGTAACAGAAAAAACAAATAGCGTTGGATATGTGGAATTTCTCAAATAAGCACAACTTTTTTTGCAAAACATTTATTTGGTTAGTGATCTGAATTACAATAACATAAGGTAATTTCCTTTTACATCTGCTAACTAACTAACTCAGATCATTTAAAAATGAGACCGCTCAGCTCAGTTGGAAACCTCATAGCTGAGATGAGTTAAAGGAGCGTGTTTGTGCAGTTAAATGTCATTCCTAAATATGAAAAATAATGAAAGTTAAGAGTTTTTTACTTGTGCTTTCGTTTTCTATTGGGTTTGGGTATTCCCTATTAGTGAGTTGTGAGTTGTCCTAGTTGCAACGGCATACTCGGGAAATCGTAAACAGACGACTGAAGAGATGAAGTTTTTGAAAGAGATCGTCGCCAATCGTCGTTTACCATACACTATTGACTATCCATACACACCCGCCGAAGTTCAGACTTACAAAAAATCCTAACCTCATTTATTTGACATCTGAATGATCTGAGACAACTGATCTACCTTTCGCTAGTGCAGATGGGCTTAAGTGGTGGTAAAATATCTCACTTTAGACTCAGATTCAGAAAATAAAAGGAACGTACATTGAAATGAGCCATGACGTCATAAGTGAGAATTATCAGATAAAGCATGCAAAAGGAAAGCCCCTATAATAATACAAGGATAGGTCAGTTTTCGTGAACATATTTAGCTGTGTCATCAGTAGTTGGCCATTCAAAGAGTTTTTGATATTATTTGAGGAACACCACATGTCCTTGATTTTTGCAAATCATTTTATTTGGTTAGTGGTCTGGTTTACAATAACATATCAACACAAAGACAGGTCAGACAGACGTCAGACGTATTCTTTGAGAAGGCGTTCAATAATGTCACCCCCTATAGGGGTTAAACAATGGTGTTAAACATAATAAAAACAGATGACATTGATACATGAACATGTATTAAGAAACCTCATCCGTTTTAAACAATATAAACAATTTTTTAACGATTTTTAACGAAAATGGCGTGAAAAATCGAACTTTAAGCTCATATTTCTCATACATCACCCAGCAGAAACGGATGACAGTATTTTTGTGTTATCTACACAACAAACAACGAATTTTCCATCAAGCCCCGACCGGTTTCGTCGCGATTCTTTTTTTTTCATTAAAAAAAAACGCCCGTAAATTTCCGATGACGATTGTTTGGAACATTAGTTGGAGGTGTACTAAATGCTACCGCATTTTCATTCGGTTAAAGATTTTTTTTACGTTTTAACATCCCCCCCCCCTATCTCCGACCTATCTCCGATCCCTCCCATTTTGGAGTTATGGTGCAATGACAAAAAAGTTTTTAAACTGTCTCTAGAACTCAAATACCAAGCATCATCCGGCGGTTTCTTGCGTCTAGATTTAAGGGATGAGCAACAAAACTAATACCCTTTTTTGTACTGGTGTACGATACTTGTTATTTAGTAGTAGGTGTACTTTTGGTTTGTACTGTCTACACCCCAAATTGTGTAAATACATATACTAATAGGCACGTGATGAATCGGTAGCATGGCCTCCACGATTCCCATACAAACCCTTACGATTTCGCCCTGAAGTAAATACAGTTCGTTAATTATATGGGCGAAATGAGAAAATTGCACTTCCTGGCTACGCCAGGTACGACCTTGTGCTTTTCAGCCTCGTGGTGACAACTCCGAATAGTATCTATAAGAATATTGTGACAGAACCGTACTTAACATTTTCATCTAATAGACGTGTTTTTTTTTACTTTTTCTCTCCTTTATTCGAAAGCAAGCTACTTCTGGAAAGCTCAAGATTGTTTTCTATAACGTTACTAGGAAAAGTGTAATTAATATTAGAACTCTTTTCAGTAGGTAGAAGATTATCAAATTAGTCTAAAAATGACGGCTAAAAATATTACGCTGTACTTAAACTGCCGTTCAACGGCAGCCTACTGAAATGCCGTTAACTGATGTGACGTCATTGATGTGACGAATTTGACGGCTTTGTATTCGCTGTACTTGAAACTGCCGTTTAACGGCAGCCTACTAAGATACCGCTGACAGCAGATTTGATTTCTTGTTAAAATCGCTATTGTCCTATTGGTTGTAGTGTTTTCTTGCTTTACTTACTTTATAATTGTGACAATTTTTGCTGAATATAATATCAAATAAGGTAGGATCCTGGATATTATTGGCGTAGACTGAGGTGAGTTTTTAGATTACTCTCTGTTTGTTAAATCATTATTAAAGATACATTTGTAGGTTAGGTGTTGAAATACATGGCGGTGATGCTGAAAGTTGGCGACAGGTTCAGCTCATTTGCTGACGCAAAGAAAGCAATTGAGGAACTTGGCAACAATATGTACACTACATTTTGGAAACGAGATGCACGTACTAAGAACGCTTCCTGAAGATATATCACATGCTGTATTTGATGAGGCTGCTGATATCTTTATGATAAGGTTAAGTCCAGCGATACCTTATATTTAGAAAACGAATAACTAACACTGTATATTCCTACTTCCAGAGATTTTTTGCACAGACAAGGCCTTTGAAAAAATTGTTAACTTAGTTGAGCAAAAGCGATTTCGTCAACGTTGGACTTGTTGTATGTGCGGAAAAGATACAGAGAAACACTTCGTTGCAGTGGATGCCTTCTATGGAGAGATATTCGTTGTGCAGGATTGTCCAGGCGACCTACACCGAAACTGTGGTTTTGCAGAGAATGCTATTTGTAGCATGTTTTATTTACCTGTGTATAGTTTCCAATAAATGTCTGAAACCAAACACCAGATTTTAGATTTAATCGAGAATAACAGAACATTCAATGGGCATCGGCAGAGTAATGGTAAGCTTTTGGAAAGGGGAAATTAACGGTATTTCACTGGGCTACCGTTTGACGGCAATTTAAATACAGCGAATATAAAGCCGTCACATGCGTCACTTCAATGACGTCATATGTGTTAACGGCATTCCAGTGGGCTGCCGTTGAACGGCAGTTTAAGTACAACAAATACAAAGCCATCAAATACGTCACTTCAATGACGTCACATCTGCTAACGGCATTTTAGTAGGCTGCCGTTGAACGGCAGTTTAAGTACAGCCAAAATATTATATGGATTAGGTGGTTGTGTTACTGTGGCTGAAAAATGTTAGGGCCTGGACCGGTCTGAACTCCCAATCACTGTTAAGAGCTGCACAGGATAGAGAACGATTTGCCGAAATTATAGCCAACCTTCATTGAAGACGGCACCTTAAGAAGAAAGAAGTTACTGTTTGCGCACCTCGAGCCTGAATTTATCTGCAATTCGGTATTCCGTATTACAAGACCTACGATTCAACCGTTGAGAAGGACTTACCTCAGAACCACTCTGAAACTTCCCTTCCAAACCTGAAGCTCCTCTCGACCATACCATATTTTTCATTTTATGCTTGAAACATAGTAGATGAATCGTTAACGCCTGAACCTCTTTACTTAGATCTCTCTGATTCTCCCCTTCCTTCCTATTGTTCAGTGACATGAAGTTTGCCAGTTTGCTCAATGGCAACGTGGTGTACAACTTCAGGTAGCTCCTTATGGTAGGAAGCATCTTTTGCTGCCTTACTTCACTCATAAACATAGCCGTTTGGTGTCTGATCGCATCCTTAAATTCAATTCAATTTCTTTGTTTTTGTTTCGAAACTAATTAGGTATATTTATTCCATTGCCGTTTACTGCCTCATCGCTAAAAACACAGGTGTCAAATATTAAAACTTATTGCAAATTAATATTTTTGTCAAATCGTGTACTTAAATGCCACAGAAGTAGCCAAAACATCAGTAAACGTGGTTTTATCGAACGGCCAGTAAATCGCAATGGTACAGAGAGACAACTACAGGATAAATTTCAGAAATTACATTGAATATTTTGATATTTGGGAATAGTTAAGGTTTGCCGATTTGTTAGATGTGTGTGTCTTCTTATTGCAAAAAAAAGTGCAACTGAGCAACAGAAACATTATTATAAAATTTTAAATACAGTATTTAAACAAGAATATTGCTGAATTATCCTACAGAAGGACCATAAACGTACACAACATATCATAGTGGGCAATCAATATTAGTACAAATATTATTGGTTTAAATAATACATTGTTTTTGTTTCTAATGACTGAAAATACACATGTTGTTTTTATGGATATCAATCAGTGAATTAAACAACTTTCTCCGTCACAACGTTTTAGTTTATTATATATACAGGGTGAGTTTTTAGTGCCGGATCGGTCGATAACTCCCTACTGTAAAAGATAACAAGAAAAGTTGTTTATTAAAGTTGTAGCTAAGGATATGCTCCTTGCTAAGAAAATATTTTTGTTTCTACAGGGTGATCCATAACTACATGGTGATGCAAACATATATTTTTTAAATGAGACACCCAATATATTATCCCATATTCAGATTCTACTAATAATCCCCCTTCTTACAATATAAGGTATTGTACCGTTTTGTACAGGGTATTTCAAAAATTATGACCATTTTTATATCCAAATCGCTGTCAAATGAACGTACTGTATATCAAAAAGCAATGAATCACAAATTATTTTTTTTACATGGAAAGATGAAAAATATCCTCTAGTTTTAAAATCGGTTATAAAAAAAGTCGACGACACATATTCATATACAGGGTGATGTAGAATGCAAAATATAGATTTTCTTTTTTTTTCAAATAATGTAACCCCCAATATTTTATTATACCAAAGAATTGCTTTTAATATGCTTTTTCATCTTTGTTAGCACTTGTTATAGCTACATTCATTAGTTTCTGAGATATTTCATTTTTCTGCAAATTTTAAATATACCTTCTATTTATTTACTGAAATGTATTTATTTTGAGGAAATACTATTAAATTTTATTTTTACTTAACGAAGAACTAAAATGTAAGGCCACAATAGTATTTAATCAAGTCAAAACACTGAATTAACGAGATAATATAGGTCAAGTATGCAGAGGAATCAACTTTATAGATGATCGGTCACAAGCGCGCGCGGTTTGATTTTTACCTGTTTACAAAGAGGGTGCCTTCATCGGCACCGGTCACTTGCGCGCCGGAAGAAAATTAAGCTTGGATATTCCTAATGACAACATCTCTTTTAATCTTGCGAACTTTCATCTGTCTTTTCACGACTTGCGGTAGCTTACAGTTACTTTTTAGATTATTTAAATGACTATCCGGCTTCTGTAGGTATATAAAACTACCCTTAATGAAAATATTTCAGTAGTTTGCAATGCTTAGTTGCTATTTGTGTTCTGCTTTTTCATCATGGAGACTACGTTAAGTCCAGATATATACAAATGTATTTCTGTGTTAAAAGATATGCAATTGCGAACATATATCAAGATGCGCATGAAGTACGTTGCCAATTTGATTGAGATGTAAAAAAATGGAGCTATTGCCCGATTTGATTTTGTTAAAAGTGTTAGCTATAATTATTTTAAGAAATAAATTCTTTAATCTGTATAATACTTGGTTTTTTATTATCAAATGGATCAACCAATTCACTGGTTTCAAATCATCTATGTTTTATTTAAATACACTGAGTTTAATTAAATTCTCAACGATTCAATATACAGGGTTTGAATTAACCTTTACACTTAATTCTAAGTGATTATTACCAGTATTCGACAAGTTAGAAAAGAACCACGTGATGCAATTTTTTTTATGGTCAGCCTCCCGCAAAGGCTAAAAGCATATGGCAGTGTAAAAGCGCTGCGAGAGGATAAGTGTTGGTTCACGTTAGATCTGAAACACTGCAGGTTGTAGCTGGCGGGAAACAAATTCCCCGGCAGCTCGTTCCACAGCGTCGAAGTTCTCCAAAAGAAAGAATGCTGGAGGAGACTGGTGCGTGGAGTAGGGACCTCGACCTGGTAAGGATGTGCTCGCAGAGCCTCTCTATTGTTCCTCGTTCGGACGGCCTTTGCTGTCATTACCTGGGAGAGCTCATACGAACATCGTCCGTGATAGAATCTGTAGAACAAGGACAGGTCAGTCACCCTTCTTTGATGTTCCAGGCTTTGGAGGTCCTTTGTGAGGTTAGGCGTATCGATTAGTCTAATTGCTCTCTTCTGGATAGTGTCCAGAAGCTTTACAGAATGCTTCGGAGGGCATCCCCATGGGAGGGCATGGGAGCAATACTCCAGCGATGGTCGAATCTGTGCCTTGTAGAGCAGCAGTAGTCGCTCTGGTGTGTACAGCTTCCTACAGCGGAACAAAACTCCAAGCTTCTGGGATGCCCGTTTAGCAATACTGACGACCTGGTCGTGCCAGGAGATATTGTTGTTGATGTTGATCCCCAAAAGCTTGACGGAAGGTGACTCGTCTATGGGGTGACCCTCCATTTCCACTGTTGGTAAGTCAACGTGAGACTTCTTTGTAAGTGTTGTTGCCTGAGTTTTTTGTACGTTGAACTGTACTTTATTTACTAATCCCCACTCGACAACTGTTTTGATGTCTGCGTTGATCAGTGATGCATGCTGCTGTCGCTGACGTAACGGTTTCTGTAGATTGGATTCGATGTTATTTCCAGCAGCTCGTTGATGTACAGCAGGATAGGACAGGTCCCTGAGGAATACCGGCGTTTATTGAAAATACATCTCATGAACAGCCTTCGATTACAACAAACAGAGATCGGTCGTTCAAAAAGTTATTTGGCCACTGGCGCAGGCCAGGTGGTAGTCCATAAGCAGCAAGCTTGACTAGAAGTCCCTCATGCCACACTCTGTCGAAGGCTTTCGATATGTCAAGTGCAACAACACGGGATTCGCCATGATTGTCTATTGCTCTGTTCCACAAGTGAGTGACGTAGGCTAGGAGGTCTCCCGTAGACCTGTGCTCACATACGCATACTGGCGATCATTTATGATGTTATTGTTGTCCAGGTATTTCAGGATCTGTGTGTAAATGACAGTCTCCATATCCTTAGACATGATGCTGAATGAAATAATGCTGACAGAAAGTGCTGCTACTACATTACGCATTACAATTTATTTCAGTCAACAACATTACGACATAAGTAAACGAGAACCGCCCCGCGCGTGTCCACATCTGACCGGTGGGATTAGGACCAATCTGACCGCGGCGCGCTAGTGTCCTGCGGCCATTTTATAGACGTCATGCATCATTATCAAGCAAATCTATCAGGTAGGCTATGAAATATTGAACGACGCAGTCCGAATAAAACGATTCTTCAATCTTGCAAACGCATTAGTTTTAGAGTTCTGAATGTTGCTTTTGATAGTTGATATATTCTAGAGACACATAGGCAATTTCTCAAAGATTCTCCTAAATACCGTCAATAGAAAAATTAATTTTTAAAGCTCGTTTTTCACACAGTACGCGATTATTGAGCAGGTTATGGAAATTGTCAATTTTTCAAAGCCTACTTGATAAATCTGTTTGATAATTATGCTTCACGTCTACGAAATTGTTTCCTCAGCATACTTGACTTTATTATCTCGATGATTCAGGGTTTTGACTTCATCAAATACTATTATGACCTTATAATTTAGTTGTTCGTTGAATAAAAAACAAATTAGATAGTACTTTCTCAAAATAAATAAATTTCAGTACAGAAATAGAAAGTATATTTTAAATTTACAGAAAAATCGAAATATCTCTGAAACTGATGAATTTAGGTACAAGTGCTGTATAAAAGCGAAAGAGCATATTAAAAGCAATTCTTTGGTATAATAGAATATTGCGGGTTACATTTAAGAAAAAAAAGAGAAAATTTAGATTTTGTATTCTACATCACCCTGTATACGAATATGGGTAGTCGGCTTTTTTTACAGCCGATTTTACAACTAGAGGATATTTTTTATCTTTTCATATAAAAAAAATTTTTTGATTCATTACGTTTTGATATAAGTATCCAAATAATGAAAACAATCGTTTTCTCTTATTGGGCGAGTTCATTACGTTGATTGATGATTTTTTGAACCAGTGCATGTTTTGATTTCGTATAGTGAGTGGGGGAATTTCTGCATCGCAGTATATAGAATCTGACGGGCTCGTGCGAAATGCACCCAAGCACAGCCTTAGGGCTTCCCGGTGAATCACTCCTAAGGCGTTTAAATGACTCTTTCTAGCAGTCAAAAAAGTTACGATACCATACTTCATTTTAGACATGACTAGGGATCTATATATTTTTAGGAAAATCTCTCTAACAGCACCCCACTTTATACGGGATGTGCATCTGATGATGTTGAGGGCTTTTTTGCATTTCACCGCCAATGCTTCGATTTGCTCTTTCCACAGCAGCTTTCGGTCGAAAGTCACGCCTAAAATGGGGTGGGAACCCTTGACCTGTATAGGGTGTCCGTATAATATTAAAATGAGGTCTCTGTGGGGTGTTCTTAACCTGCAGAAGTGAATTACATTGGTCTTTGATTTAGAAAATTTAAGGCAATATTTCTCAGCGGTATCCGCTAACTTGTTTATGGCAGGTTGCAGTGTATCTTCTATGGTTTCGATCCGGTCTGCGGAAAAAAGATGGTTAAGTCATCTACATACATGCATTTGCCGATCGATTCGTCAATGCATTGCAGTAGGTTATTGACAGTGATTATGAACAAGATAACGCCTAGGGTAGATCCTTGTGGTATGCCATTAAAGATATATTACATGTACACTTGTACAGTGCTCATCTTTAATGTCCCCCTCTTTAAATTTCGAACGGGTGAACTCAAAAAATTGAAACG
Organism: Callosobruchus maculatus; assembly: GCA_951848785.1. NCBI lineage: Eukaryota > Metazoa > Arthropoda > Insecta > Coleoptera > Chrysomelidae > Callosobruchus > Callosobruchus maculatus. Next base: position 684,930 of record CATOUR010000265.1, read on the forward strand.
TGAAATTGATCCATGAATACTTTTCAAGATGGCGACTCGGCGAAGTCTGGGAAAAAAATCAAATCTTGCCACATCTTTTTGATGCCCCTGACGAGTACTTCGCAATCCTAAAATATAGTCTTCAGCGTCTATAAAATAGCAAAACGTTTAATAGTTGCCTGAATACATCGTGAAAAAACATCATTGTATTATAAACATGTAACTAAATTGTGGTTGTTATTCATGGGTTTCGGTCAACGATTGAAACTATAACTTTCGTTCACTACGCTTCGGTTTATTTTAATCTAAACCATCTTCAGGTGTCTATAAATGATTAGAAAATGATCTGTATATAATAAAAATAAGAATAAACATACAAAAAAACCACAAAAAAATGTTTATTTTTCTTTGCTATATAGAAATCCCCCATAAGGTGTACGTCATTAGGTGTATGTCAGTACGACAACGAACGTCATTATTCAGTTATAATATTCTCATTTAGCTTTCTGTTTTAATCGTAAATAGGTACCACGTGAACTATATCTGAAACAGTCAACCCTCGTCCAGGAAGCAAAAATCGAATCGAAAGCAAGTTCAAATAATTAGTGAGATGATAGTAAATCTTCTGTGATGTGACTTTTATAGAGGAATAGGTACCATCCCTACAAAATAAAAACGGTACACTAGTTAACTGGAGTTGAGCTAGATCAAAAAACAGAATTCTGCGAAATTATGACGAAAACCATTGCAAAAGATGTTACCTATCTTCTTCACAATATTTGTTTCAGTGATTAGTCTACATTTTTTCTCAGCGGCACTGTTCATAGAAACAATTGCCGTTATTGGAGTGGCACCAAACCTCATGTTTTTCCGGCAACTCATACTCAATATCCCTTATTGTACCACACCAAATTTTAACAGGGGAACTATATTTGAATATTGTGGAAAACACTGTTGTCCCTCCAATCACCGAAATCGTCGAAGCAAGTCCTAATGAATTCGATATGGATATTGTATTCCAACAAAATGGAGCACCACCACATTACTCCAGACAAGTAAGAAACTATTTGGATAATGCCTCCTTGGTCGTTGGAATAGCCGTCGAGGTTCTACGTAATGGCCAGACCGCTCGCCGGATTTGACTTCTTTGGACTATTTTTATGGGGCTATTTGAAGCAAAAGGTGTACGAAACTGAACCTGCTTCAATATTGGAGATATGGCAGAGAATAATGAATATTTGTAGAAATATCGACATTACTGTGTTCGAAAATATTAGGCGTGAAATACCGGATAGGCTGTTATCTCAAGTAGTTCAAGGCAACCATTTTGAGAATTTTCTGGCCTGAACTCTGCATGTTTCCGCAAGTTATAAAGTTAAACGTACAAATTTAAAGGATAATGTAAAGTTTATGTCGAGGATTCATTTTTGTTTTATTTAGTTACAACATTATGCTTATTTTTCTAGTGACCGCGACTATAGATTATAGTTGTTTTTCATGGGTTTCGGTCAACGATTGAAACTATAACTTTCCTTCACTACGTTTCGGTTTATTTTAACCTAAACCATCTTCAGGTGTCTATAAACGAATAGGAAATGATCTGTATATAATAAAAATAAGAATAAAAATACAACAAAAAACACAAAAAAAACAATTAAATAAAATAATTATAAATTGTATGGTGTAAAGTAGAAATATAACTAACTATAAATGTATATATAAAACTTTCAAACGTAAACTTAGTGATTTTACTTTCGTCTATTGAAAATGAATATAAAAGAATTAAATTTACTGAGACAAGAAAAATAATACTAATAAACCTACTTACGTTAATTTCAGATGTTGGTTACATTTCTGTAAGATTGTTTTGTTTGTGAAACACCCTCTACGGGTTGAGAGAACTGAATGACCAGTACGGCGTTTTTAGGATATTGTAAAATACACAGATGTTCTTAAAGTGGTGGGAAAAGATTGAAGAAACAATAGGGGTGAAAGCTTTTGTATCTATCTATGTATACATTAATATGGTTTGTAGGTAATTATTAATGTTCCGCCATTTTGTAGGAGGTGACTATATTGACTCTATATTCTAGGGTTGCAAAGCATCCGTCAGGAGCTTCAAAAAGATATGTCACAAGACCTCCCTTTCAATTTATTTTTTCCCAAAATATAGTATTCATTACAATTGACCCGTTCAAATAAAAAAAGGGGGGGCACATTAAAGAAGAGCACTGTATACCTATTAATTAATTTTGTTTTTAAAGGCGATGGTTCAAATTTAGTAAACCGGAGCGTCATAACGGACGGAAATAGGTGGCTGAAAAATAATTGTCAATTGAGGTACATGATTGTACTTAAAAAAACTGTATTGAGACCAAATTAGTAAATAAACCTTCAAAAACTGCGTAATATTGACCTAGAAGAAAACATGTAAAGATGTACCTTAGAGTAATCGTTGGGCTGGGAGTCTACCGCTGGAGGATATGGTGCCAGAAATTTTGGACAAGCAAATACAAAACAGGTTTCAAACTCCTTTAAGTCGCCGCATTGCATCTTGTACATCTTCTCATGGAACATCTGCTCCCTCAGAGCCTGCTGGATGGACTCGTCGATGCATTGGGGATGTAACACAAGACATATTGCCAGCAGATGGTACATCTGCTCCGTTTGCTTGTTTATTTGGTCGTGTTGGTACGTTTTGGATGCAAACAGTTGCTTGGTGCGTTGGACATAGAGCAGTATCGAAGAAAATGTTCTGATTGCATCGGAATATCGTCGCATCATCATGTAAGCAAAACCAACGTAGTACGACGTTGAGATCTGACAGGCGGGTATGTGGGCGTACTGGGATTTCTTGTGCACTTCAATGTTCTCAAGCACCTAGACAAAAATTTCAATTATACTGTTCTTTTTATACCGTGTGTCATATACACTTGCCAGATAATAACCACCAAAATATTATAAATATTTTTTAGACCACCAAAATTATGTACAGTAATAACATTCGTAGCCATAGGGGGAAGAGGGGTTGGTAGTTAAATCCTACATAGATCTTTTTTGCTATTTAAAACAAACTTTTGAACTGCAGTGCTTGCCCGAAACGCAGTTGGTAACCATAATAACAGCTCATGTCCGGTTTTTAATTTTCTAAAAGATGGTAATCCTAAACCCCACAATAGGTACCCCTATGATTATAATAAAGGCTAAGTGCCGGTTTCACCGGTCTCTGATAAGTTTCAGATAGGCTATCAGATATCCTCTATTATGTATGTGACATTATCTGACAGATAGGCTAACCGAAACCGATGAAACAGGCCCTAAAGCTACTGAAATATCATAGAACTGAAACTGGTTCTTAACGAGTGTATCTCTGCGAGCAAAGTATTTTGTCATAACCCTGCCCAGTGCTTTAAGAACACCTTAGGCGTTTAGTTTTTACTCAATATCTATTGCCCAACTTTTTTGCCACCGTGCCAGTTTTGTAAGGTGCGTATCGTCAACATGTATCATAAAATGATATTTTTAGGCCCGATTTTATCAACACGCACAATTTAATCAGAGCAGCCCATTCAAGAAACATGCACCTGTCAAAGTTCTCTGAAAATTATTGATTTCTCTCATTATGAACCATCTAGTATCTTTGCCAGTCGGATTTTCCATCCTAAGTGGGTGGAAAATTACATTTTCTTGTTTAACAAAGACTTTAGCAGTTGCTAACCTGAACCACTCAGACTCCACAAAACCAGTACACTTGATCACTGGATTTGCCTTTCAAATGATAATGATGAGAAGAAATTCAAATTACTGCATTATTTTGATAAAACAACAATTTACTATCGATAGTAATTATAAACACCTACATAAGTACCTTACACTCTCACTACTAATGGTTAACTAAGCTAATCTGCAAGTATTAACAATGAAACAGATGGACAAGGACACACCTGAGTGATACTTGCGTAATAACCTCTTTACACGGTCAAGAAATCGATCGATTTTGTGATCTTGAAGAAATCCGTGAAGAAATCGACAAATTAGAACTTGCTCGATTTATTGAAATTTTTTGAGGAATTCTAGGGATATTTGGGCTTACCGACAATATCAACTTCCTAAGGACAGGTCATGATCTGCGTCATTTATCTGTCGTGTCTTTGACGAGCCTTCTTTTAAGGTTAACGTCATAGTGACAATTTTTTTTTCTGTATTCTGCTGCGTAGCTATGTATATTTTGTGATCGTTATTTAGTTGAAAAGTTGTGTTGAAAAGCTATGACTAATTCATTATTATGACGACACCATAAAAAAGAAAAAAATAAGAAATGAATGGCTCCAATGTCAATTACAAAACAGAAACATTGCACATTCAACCACAAAACACACAGATTGTGAGACTACTACTGGAGAATACCAGTTGGCATTATTAAAACATCCCTACACAGTGTGTTGGCAGACCTTTATAAATAAAAATAAATCGTCGGACTCTTTCTGTCAATTTCTTCAAGTCACAAAATCCATCGATTTCTTGACCGTGTAAAGTGATGTTAAGGTACCCTAAATTGCACACTTGAGAGACAACTATGAATATGGCCCTATACCACGCAGGACACACTCCACACTCTCACAGCTAATGAATAACTGAGCTCATCGCCTTGGCGCGGCGGCTACGATGCACGTATAAACATGTCTTAACTAGCTTCCTGAGATTAATTATTGCGTCATATTGCAAAACTTGCCTAGTGTTTCAAAGGGTTAACGCCGAAAGAGATTAAAGCTCAGACAGAAGCCCATAGATCATCGGAACTGTGCTTACAACGGTTTACAATTGGGATGTCTTATGACTACGATCATTCATCGTCAATCACACAAAGTTAATTACTTTGAATAGAACTGGCCAGTTCATCTCAGATCAGAGCCAATAACATAAATAAAAAAAATTACTTGGAAAAGGGAAAACGATTACAGGACAATTGGGGTTTTTAATTAAAATAAATTATTTTTTTGTGATAATTTTTGCAATAATTCAAAAGTTATACCAAACTAAAAATTGGAAAAAATGGATTTTTGAATCCGGTACCGAAGACACGGCGACAGCTCCCGAACCCGTGTGACGTCACATTGTATTCATTTCACCAACGACGTCCTACTCCGATAGTATATTCTAGATTTCCAGTCAATCGTGAAAATGGTTACTTCTAAGTAGTATATATTTGTTGCAACATAGACGATGAATGAAGTTTGCAGCTCGAAACAAAGTCCACGATCGAAATAAATATCTTATTGAATGTTTGGAATTAGGTTACAATTTCCAGTAATACAGTACCTAATCAAATATGTCTTGTTGTGAAGCAACCTTTCCGGCAACGCCATGATGGCGCAACGTCTTAGGCAGCCTTCTGACTTGACAATGATGAGTAAAATTATTTGTAATTTTTGTTGTACTTGTAAAATATCATGTAGTCAAAAAAATGTGTGTAACATGTGGAAAAAGCAAAAAAGGAAAAGGGACATTAAGACAAGGCATGGGGGCACGCCTGCTTAATTACAATAGCCAAAATATTCCAATTATTATTAACGAGATCTGACTCAATAATTATTTGTTATTTCCCGGCTTCTCCAAACAAAATGCCTATTTCGAGAACCTTCTTAACTCTACTTTTTGGCGACAAAAAAAGTTATGGACAATGCTTAGAAAAATGTATAGATCTGAAAGAAGTTTACTTTTCTTCACACGTCAGGAATAGGACCCTCTCCTGAACATATTTATGGACAGTGTATTGGCCTTTACAAAATAACTATTTTAATCACCTTTATTGCTTGATAGTAGTCGCCCATCAAAGAGTGCAGCCTCAGAAGTCCGATAAGTGAGAAGTATCCAAACATCTTGTACAGAGAATGCCTGCCATACTCTCCTGCAACTGAATCTGGATCGCCTCCGCTGGCATACACCTCGAGTTGTTGCTTGATGTTACTCTTGTCAACTAAAGAATGCAGCACATTCAACACACACAATATATTCCACACTTTATTGTTGGCATTCAGATTCTGCAGTTCTTGTGGTGTCTTCTTCTGCAGTCTAGCTCTGTACTGAGCAAAAGATTGGAACTGATACACAAACTCGTCAATCAATTCCCACAGCCAAACGTCCGGCAATTCCATTGGCACAGGTTCTTCGGCGTTTAGAATGTAATTGAACAGGTTGCAGTAATTAAAAAATGATTGAAAACGTTGGTCTGGAGTCGGCCCGCCGGGTAACCTGGCATATATATGCCGGAAGTACAGTTCTTTATACAGTATCATGAACACCTGAAAAAACAAATTATTAATTACCCTTTCAGTCTCCCAACCACGTCTGGACAATAAAGCATCATAGCCAATGTTGTACGCACACAACCAGGAAAAGTTATAGTTAATATCCAGAAGATATTAAGTAAGAGTTGTCGTGTTAACATAGGAAATGGCTGGAATGCCCTGAAAGGGAGTCAAATTCCTAATTTGTTGTGTCAAAGGAATGGGCAAAGATCTGTTCTATTCCCTAAATTATAAAAAATCTCCATGACTTGCTAAAAATACATAGCTGATTGGAGACGTTCTGTGGATGAGAAGAAATGTATATTAACAGCGTTTTTAGATTTCAAGAGGGCATTTGAGGCTATAGATAGGGAAAAGTTGTTAAAGAAATTACATCACTATGGATTCAGGGGACCAGTATATGAAATTTTCCAAAATTACTTAATAAATAGAAGTCAGATAACTAAAATAGGAAATATTTTTTCAAGCGTCAAGAATATTTCAGTTGGAGTACCACAGGGAAGTAAATTAGATCCACTACTATTTATTTTATATATAAATGACTTACCAGATATGTTGGAGCATTGTAAAATTCAAATATTTGCTGACGATACTTTAATATACATATCGAATACAAAATTGGACATTGCATTGGAACTTCTAAATGATGATATGAAGAAAATTATCAATTGGTTGAATGTAAATTTAATAAAATTAAACTAAATACTATTAAAACAAAATGTATGATAATAGACAAATATTTAAACGAAACACCAATCACTCTTCTGGTTAATATTGACAAAATTGAAGTAGTTACATCTATCAAAAATCTCGGTATATATGTAGAAAGTAAATTAAAATTTGAAGATTACTTTATATTATTTCACAAAATATCCAAAAGCCTCCGTGTTTATTCTAAAAGAATTGTGTACAACACTATAATTCTTCCTCATTTATTGTACTGTTCAACAATTTTATATACCGCAAATGAAGCCATATATTCAAAATTACAATGTTGCAAAATAAAGCAATGAGAATAATTTTGAATAAAAATAAGTTCACAAAGGTAAGTTATATGTTAAAAGAACATCAAGGGTTAAATATAAAGAATTTTATGTTATATCTAGTTCTCATTTTCATATTTAGATAAAAAAGTCATTTATTGCCAGAAATTTTAGATAATTTTATAGAATCAAACAATCACTATCATAACTATTCAACTAGAGGAAATATAAATTTGCACCAACAATTTTGCAACAGCAATATGATAAATAAATCGGTGTTCCAAAAAGGGTTATACGAATTTGATAAATTGGACAATCATATTATATCAAGTACCAATTTGAAAGAATTCAAGACAAGATTGAAAAAGTATTTCTTGGATATACAAAATTTATAGTGACGTAGTATTATGAGTGTACTCAGTTAAATAAAGCAAAATACAATTACATGAAAAATGTCTAGATAAAACTAGAATGGCATTAAAGATAGATATAACATTAAAGAAAACTGTAGAACTTTACCATAAGATTTGCTAAAATTTGCAGAACCAAATCTTTCAAAACAATTTGATTCACCTGAAAATATTTGACCTAAAATATTTTGAAATATCAATCTAAGGTGCATTGTTGTACATATCTCTATCAGACCTTCCAATAAAATTAATTGACGGTATATAGCGTGAGTCAAGCTAAACGCCGAACAAACGATACCAGTTTTTGAAAAATCAGCTTTGCGAACGTACATATGTAGGTCGAGTTGGACTACATCTTAAAAATAATGACTTTTATACAGAGTGTCTAATAAAAGTGTGACATATCAAAGTTATGTTTTTTTTTAATGGAACACCCTTTATATTATTGCATATTTAGATTATCGGGTGTTTAGGTGTATATCACAATTTTTGGTTAAAGTAGATATCAGAAACAATCGAATATCGCAGCGATCATAAAACTTAGAGGGCTGTGACTTTGCCTTGTCATTAAGCATGGAATGCGTCGGCTTAGGGTGGGCGATCAAGTTTGAATTACATTTGTACTTGGAGAAATCGGTAGATCAATTAAGTGGAGGTTATAGTAAACTGCTAGGGGTCGCCATATTTGCGGGGTAAGGGGAGAGGTAAAAAGTCGAGATCCAGTGGGCGTGGCATATTTACTATAAATTCTACTACAAGTCATAAAAAATATTTGCAAGCGCCGGTCCCCTTTGCTTGAATGCCGCCTAACCTAGACCGGTTGTCGTCGCACAAAAAGTATTCAACCTTTTTTGATCGTCCGTCGTTGAGAAATGGACATTGTATAATTTCATATCTGCCATCACAGTTGATCCCTTTTCTGTGTATTTCAGGCATATACATAATAATAGATACAATATGAGTAAAAAGAGTTGTTTATAAGTGCAACTGAGTTGTCACACAAAAAATGAATTTATCGTATGTACAAGAGCGAAAATAAGGTGAAAATGTGAAAAATCAACAAGAAGTATCAATGACAATATTATGCTTGTATATGTTATTTGTAAAGCAGCTAAATTCAGTGAAGTTCACTTTACATTGAGCAGTTCTTGAGACATGCCAATGCCGTTGCAAAACTGAAAGATATAGACGTATTACAGAATTGGCGTAAATACGGGGGTTAGGGGGGACGTGTCCAACTGTCCACCCCCAGAAGGCGCCAGCAAAATTATTGTTGGATTCACAACAAACTTCAGAAAAATAAACCAAATTATGCCTGCCCCCTCCCCCCACCCGTAGGCCTCCAAAAATATATCCCCCCATAGTGAAACTATATCTACCTGCATTCTGAATTACAGCCGCCAAATTCGGTATTTCGATGAAGTACATATTCAAAAAGAGGACGCATTTTAACAACATTGTGAAATCTTTAACACCTCCAACACAGGTATACCTATGCACCTATACCAAGACGATTATGTACTCCGAAGAAAAAGAAAAATTTGCTTTCTCTGATGTTGAGCGATTGATAAAAAAGTATGAATTGCGGACTATAATAGATGCCTAGCTGACCTCTAATGCTGCCACACTATCCACCAAGATGGTGTCCTTATTTTACCTGATATATAACACCTGATGAAGAAGGTATTCAGAGAAGAAAAATGACTTTTTGGATGAAAAATAAAAGTGTATTATGCCGCGTTCTTTCATAGGACAATGGGCAACCTATTGTGAAAACAACAAAAATTTCAAATTTTTCACAGTTTAGGAACTGAATCAGATTCATATAAGGAAAGCATGAATACTGCAAAAACATTATGTATATACATATATGTATATTTATTGATTTAACTTACTCTACAAGTTTAGCGAATAACTTGTTTTTATTTATATTGTAATCAGAATTATATTTATATCTTGTTTAGTATAACAGAACTTTTAGTGACCAGTAGTAGTAATAGTGGAAAGTAAAATGTTACCTAAGTCACAACGTTTTCTCTCTGTAGCTCAACTTCTTTTATTCGCTTAAATGATGTATTTTTTGTATGTTCTTTATTGTGTATTATCTACATAATATGTTGTTTTGATTTATTAGTATAGTAATAAAGCAATATTATTATTATTTAGACTGTAAATATTTCAAATATTATATGTAAATATTTTTGCCACCATCTTTTATGCAGTTACAAAGTACAAACCTATCGGTTAGAATGTATTTTTTATTCCCGATGCAAAAAAGTGTGAACCTAAGACTTCGACGTTCGCCGTGTGGGCCTGCTAGCAATCTAAATTTTTTGTATATAAATACAAATTTGGTAAGAGATCTCAGTAATCCTGACAATGGTAACTGCTCAAAATCAATTACCGCGATTTATTTAAATTTTAATAGTCCTTAACTTTTGGCCTGCAGTGTATATGTCTAAATCACCCAAAACCACTGACTACAAATTTAGTCGATGCCCAAAACAAAATCTATCCCATTTCAGAAATGAATGAATCTCAACTCATTCATAAACAGTAGTTTGCATGCTTTTGTATTGGTGGCGCTTTTATCAGTGTCCCAATAGACGCGCGATTGTTCAATGCAAGGCTCTGGCTGGTACCATTTTTGACCCCTTTATACGATAAAATGTGCAATTTTGATAGGCTTTCTAATGATATTAGGTTGTGAATATCAATCTCTGGTAGTTTTCATTTAATTTCGAGATTTCGATCAAATAGGCGTTTTTCAATTTCCCTACCTATAAACAAACTAGCAGGCTATGGAATATAAACAAAAACGTTTTCAGATGGAAGAAAACAACTAACTTAGCAAAAAGATACGGAAGAACTAGAGTAAAAGGACAAGATTATAAAAATTCCCTACAACAATCCGACTCTAACCTGAAACAACAGCGGTAACATGTCTAAGGTCAAAGAGAAGCTGGAGTACGACAGAAATAAATAATGTTTACGGCCTACTAGCTACTGCGATCTACTAGAGATTAGAAATTTCTAAAATTACTAAAAACATTGAAATGAATTCAAAACTTTCAGCGATTGTTGCTTTCAGTCCAATATCTTCAGAACGCAATTTCAAATTTAATGATATAAAACAGTAATCATTTCCGTCAGAGTCAAAAGTAACAATACCTCTGACTGTCTGACTGTAGTCCTCTAAATTTTTCAGTATCTACTAGCAAGATCACAAAAAAAGGAATACTGGCAAATCTTGCTTATGGGCACTGAAGAATTTGTAGAATTCTAGTCAGAGGTACCGTTTACCTATTCATTTTTTAAATCATTAAAGGTAAAATTTTATTCTGAAGTTATTAAACTACCAACAACATTCGGTGGTAGATTTCCTTTCATTTCAGAATTCATAATGGTTTTGTGCATTAACAATCTTTAGAATATTGTAGCAGCTGGTATGCTGTGAAAAATATCCATTTCTGTCGTACTCCAGCTGCTTTTTGACCTCTGTTATTTCTGGTTAGAGTTGATTTGTTGTAAGTCATTTTTATAATTTTGTCCCTTTACTCTAGTTCGTTCGTATCTATCTGCCAAGTTAGTTGTTTTCTTGCAACTGAACAGTTTATTGTTTGTTTATATTTCATGGCCCGCTAAGTTGCTTATAGGTAGGAAAATTGAAAAACACTGGTTTGATTGAAAATTTGAAATTAAATCAAAACTTCCAGGGATTGATATTTACAACCGTATATCATTAGATACGCTATCAAATTTTACATTTGATTGTATAAAAAAAATTAGGCATTCCCATTTGAAAAACCAAGTTATCTCTGATCGAAGTTCCTTTAATTGATCTACCCATTTCTCCAAGTACAAATATAATTCAAACTCGACCGTCTAAAGTAAGCTGACGCATTTCATGCTTAGTGACACAGCAGAGTCACAGCCCTCTAAGTTTTATAATAGCTGCGATATTAAGTTGTTTTCTGACATCTACTTATACTAAAAATTGTGATGTGCACCTAAACGGTTTGATTTAAGTTCCATGTGTGATATATAAAGTCACACTCAAATTGACCGGGAATCTAAATATACAATAATATACAGGGTGTTCCATTTAAAAAAAACATAACTTTGATATGTCACGCTTTTGTTAGACACCCTGTATAAAAGTCATTATTTTTAAAATGTAGTCCAACCTGATCTTTATATACTAGCAGACTTAGTTTTTTGAAAAGTTGTATGGTTTGGTCACAAAAGCCCGAGGCGTTGAGCTTCACTCACCCTGTATAGAGAAGAAAATTTTCTATTTTACAGGTACCTACTGTAATTCATTGTAATGCAATTGATTCAAAAAGATTATCACCTTGTGTGGAAAATTTAAATGGATACTTAATGTGGTTAAAAACAACAGGAAATTATTTAATGGCTGATCATTTAAGAATACTTTAAAACTTGAAAGAAAATAAATAATATAACCTAATATCAGAATCATATGACATGTTAGAGATAAAGCAAAGTAAATAATTATTTAACAGTATTTGATCAATTATAATATATTTTGTCCAGTTTATTTTCAAGCACTCTAAATTTTCTTAAATGTGCATATAATTTTCTTTAAACGCTGTAACTTCTGATAAGGGTAAGCAATAATGTCTTTATCAACAATACCTTATTTACTTATAAATACCTTAGGGCAGATTTCTGTCACACCTATTTTCTTTTTTTAATGAATATAGCAATTCTCTACAGGTACAAAAATTATCATTGAAGGTCAGATGATAAGAGAGCAATAAGTAATTTTTGAATGAGATTTTATACCTTTAAGGGTATGAATGACCAAAGAAAATACAAATTTGATGAGCCCTGATGAAATTAACCAGTAATAATAATTTTTTCAATAGTTGGCTAGTTTTCGCGATTTTTACACCCTTCTGAAAAATATTGACCATCATAAGGATAATAGGCGGTCGCTGACTCAACCACTAGACGCAGTCCCCCAAATTTGAATCCTAGCTATGTTCATGTTTTCAATTCGACATTTATACCTTTTTGAGAAAAAGAAATTGTGGGTAAGTTTTTCCAGTGGTTTGTATACGCAGCGTCTTGGCAATATTTTGAGCTAGATATGATTCTGTTGAAGCGAAAACGAAAATAAGAATTACTTTATTTTTCTCATTATTCTCTCTCTTCTCTCTCATTCTCTCATTATCTGTTTTTTTTTTTCTAAAGTATCCTACCTTTTCACCTATTTATGATGTTATTGAATTGCTATAAACTATCAGCAATTAAGACAAATTGGGTGAAATAATAAATCATTAGGAGCACGATTTTATCAGTGAATGGAAAAACTAATGGTAAACCACATACGCTAGCGGACTGAGGCGTCTATTCTGTAAATTTCTGATTATTTTAAACAGCGTCGTCTAAGCGACAGTACATGACGTTTTCTAAAAAAAATAGCTGTACATCTTCGCCTTAAGTAAAGTAGTTTAGAAGCTATGATGGTTTGAATATGACCCTTTATGGTCTAATACGGCATGTGAGAGGGCAATAAAACAAAATACTTCGTGGTCACGACATTTATTTTGGGGAAAAAAAGTAAATGTTACAACCATTGTTCAAAATGTCCTCCTTGGTGTTGCAGACATGCTGTTGCTCCTACTGTCGCAAGTTACGTGTATTTGACACGTCGACATAGACTTTCTGTTTCATAGTACCCACAAAAAGAAATCAAGTGGGGTCAAGTCCGGTCTGCAACACCAAGGAGGACATTTCGAACAATGGTTGTAACATTTGCTTCTTTTTTCTCAAAATAACTGCCGTGGCCACTAAATATTTTGTTTTATTGCCCTCTCAACTGCCGGATTAGACAACAAATGGTCATATCCAAACCACCATAGCTTCTAAACTACTTTACTTAGGGTGAAGCTGTACAGCTATTTTTTTTTAGAAAACATCATGTACTATAGCCTAGAAATAAAAAAATATAGGTTAACAGATTAGCTTTTTCGAAAAAACTGAAATTGTAAAAAAACATAAAAAATTACATAACTATTTTCTTTTAACAGTTTTTTCCCTGCCATGGAATGAAATTTGGAAAACATAAACAAATAGCAATTAATTTAAGTCTAGATGTTTCGCTATCGAATGACTTGTGTTTGTAGAACCTCTACATAGGTAGCTATGGCTAAATTAATTTAATTAATACAACACCCGTGCATCAATTAAACAAAAAACAAAATGGCTGCCATTTCTTTTGAGGGATGATTTGTCGATAAAAATTAACGCATTTTATCCGCCTAAACGCTCCGACACCGATGACCGGACACATTGTATATGTATAGTGGAGATGATATTCCGCCACTATTCCGCAGTGATGTTTTCTAAATGCCTAGCAACAGTGGAGGTTTTGGCAAGGCAACCCAGTTGCCTGTTGACAAGGCAAGTGGGTGTGTTGTTGTAGTTTTGTTTTTTGCTGGAATTTTAAAATGGAAAAAAGCGGGATCGCTCAACAAAAAACAAATAGCAGCAATGATTTCATTTATTCGTGCTCATCCGCAAAGTGAGATGTTGCTCCAGTGTCTAGTAGGTAGCAAAAATGTCCGAAAAAATTAAGCGCACAGAGTACTTGTGAATACATGGGCATTGCAGTTACCCAGTTAAGTAGAAATGTTCGTTACATGGTTTTTGGAGACGTAACACCAATATTCCGTCATAAAATTTTGTTCGGAATATACCCCATTTACAATAATTCAGTCGCATTGGAAATTTCATTACGTTTATCTCTCGAAAACGGTTACCTCTAGGGAATTAAACGAAGAATACCTTTTTCACGTAAAATATACTTAGGAAACGATATTTTTTATATTCACATTGATGCACCAAACCGAAAAATAATTTTGATAATCCAAATGAGTTCAATGTGGCGGGGGCGCCCTCTATGCGTGACAGCAAAACCGTGGGGTTAATTTTGGATTTTTCGCCTGACCCCCCCCCCCTCCCAGACCGTAATTTTAGACCGTTGTGCCGTTTTATTGCATCATAATTAAGAAAAAAAAAACAAAATAAAAGTAAAACTTTGAAAAAATGTTATTTTGAATATTGCCAAAACCGCCGCTTAGAAAAAGGTGAAATTTGGCGCATAGGATGAGCTGAGAATCTTTCATGATGTAGAGAGAACGTTATGATAAATTACACAAACCAGTAACGGAGATAGGGGTATGCCATTTACCTTTTTCAAAAACAAGCATCTACACAACTGACTTTATTGCAAATAACAATAACATCATTCAATGCTCCATGCTTTATTATTGCATTTCTTTGTACGCCGCGACGCACCATTTTTGAAATATTTCCTGATTTCCGCCAAATGTTAGCCATCGTTAAGAATAACAAGGCATACAACCTCCAATTGAATAACTTTTAATATAAGCAATAACAAAAATTATTGAAAACAACAAAAACGTTAGAAATATGAATTAATGTACCAGCTGTTTGAAATGAAAACAATTCTGTTCAATGCACAACTGACAGCTTCTTATGGAGTCGTTTAAACTAAGTAGTACTGTACGATTAATTTAAGCACATGCATGCTGAATTCTATGCAAAAGATTTTCTTTAGAGGGCACAGACACGGTTAGACAATATATTTCGCAGGACCTCACGGATAGAAATACATGAGGATTGAATCTGGGGAACAGGCCAGCCATGCAACTGGACTAATCCATCTGCCTACAAAATTGGTATTCAACCATTCTTAAACATGTTTGTCAAAATGAGCTAGAAAGTTGGAACTAGGCTTGTCTCACATATCAAGTGCAATGTCATAGAACATATTGGGATTATCATTTTTTTAAAATTCCAAGAACTACCTAGTATTCAATATCTGTGGAGGTACATAAGTTCCAAAGATATTGCCATCATATAGTCCCAACCAAATATGCATGCTGAGACTTTTGTGGTATGATTTGTTATTTTCATGTGCCCATACATGTTGATTATGGAAATTTACAATTCCACATTGAATAAAACATGATTCATTCGTCCACAGAACATTTTTTAACACATTTTTGGACACTCTGCTGGCGGGGAGGCTTCGTAATATGGCACCTCAAAACATTCCCATTTTTTCTGCGTTTGTAACATGATTTGCGTTATCAAAATATTTTGGGGGTGTTTATTTTTGACTCTTTTTTCCATTTTTGAGGTTTTGGGTGACAGTAAGAAAGACGGCTATATCCGTCGTGTCATATCACAGCTGACTTTATGTTCTACAATGGCAACCACGGCTATAGCCGTCTGATCAGTGTAATCGTAAAATACATCTTGTGGGAAGAAGAGGATAATTTTCGAGACAAAAACGAAAACGAAAACAAAATTTTGTTGTATCAAATTTATAACTAAAATATAGACGGTACCAAAACAAAAAAACAAAATTATTAGCAAACAGAGGTATCCCCGAACAAAACAGCATTCAGACACAAATTTATGTTTGATGCGACTCTTCAAAGCAGTCTGGATCCAAAGTACTAAACACATGAAAACCAAACAATAGCCGTCGTGCTGTTTTAAGTTGGGATAGCGTATAGTGGGTTAGAATTTGGCAATTTCAGAAATGAAGAGCTTCACGTTATGGCACAAACATTGCTCAATAAGGCAAGCATACCGATATTCTGATGGTTATTGCCGTTCTGCCGTAACAAGCAGATAACTTTTTGACTTATATAGCCGTCGTGGCGTATCACGATCACTCCCCGCAGATGGCTATAGCCGTTGAGTCCAACAACGTGTTAAGAAATGGTGATCGTGCCCAGTAACCACCTACAAAATGCTATTGTCTGTTGATTAGACAACTGTAAAGGCATTTTAACATTCAAAAATAACACACAAGACTTGCTTTACTCCAGTAACTCTACAGAAGTATTGAGTTGGCGAAAACGTCAAAAATAAATCATAACCAACTTCCAGATTATTTGCCTGAATATAACCTGAGAAAATGCAAATATCTCTGAAACTGTCCATCGTGTGAAAACTTGTTTGTTTTGAAAACTAGTCGCATGCCGACCACCGCGAGTAACTGGACGCAAGCGGACAGCCACGAGCGATAACATACGATAAATGGCGAACACGCGTTCGTGTGTGAAAACCGACCGTCACGCTGGTACACGTGTGGCGCGATACAGCGGTAGAGTAGAGCAAAAGCACAGGTGATAGGACACTAAAGTGTAAACCGTGGTATAAAAATATGGCTGACGAGCCAGATGTGAATGAAGAGTATATTTCCTCCAGCGAAGATGTAGAAAAGGGAGAAGACAGGGCGAGGGAACAGGAGAGGTAAGGAGAGATGCTGTTAACCTCCTTACCCAAGAAAACAGGGAACTGAAGAAGCAGCTAGCAAAAATAACAAAGATGCTAGCTGCAAGCCAAGAGAAAAATGAATCTCTCAGGAAGACCCCCCTCTCAATCATCATGTGATGAAGAGAAAACGACAAGGAAAGAAGTGCCAGTAGCCAAGAAGAAGACTACAGAATGTACCGATCCAGGAGAAAACGAAGAAAGTTGGAGGAAATACTGAAAGTAGTCAACAAGAGATTACCAACGTAGACGAAGACAAAGAGAAAGAATAAATGGACCAAGGTCCAACTGCTGAAGGCGAAAGCGCCGAGAAAAAAGGGCAAAGACCCCCACCTCTATACATCCACAGAGAAGAGCAGTGGATAGAGGTGGTAAACAAAAAGAAAATTGAAATGACCAACCCTGACAGAGTAACAAGGGTTGGCATAAGGATACAAGCTAAGAGTACAGAGAAGCAAGGAAGGTACTGACAGAAAGTGGGGTGGAGCACCACACCTACAGCCTTCCTGAAGACGCACCACTAAGCGTGGTTCACAGAGGGATACCAGTAGTGAATACAAGAGATTGCCGAGGACCTGAGAGAAAAGGAGTTCCACCCAACAAGGGTAAACAGGATGGTCAGCAGTAGGACAAAGAAGGGCTTTCCCCTGGTGAAAGTAGATGTCCCAAGAGACGAGCAGGGCATCTAGGAGATGACAGACTGTTATCACATGAAGAAAATAGTGGAAGCATTGAAGAGACGCGATGGGCTACCGGTGCCAGATATTTGGCCACAGCCAAACGAACTGCACTGGAGCGCCAAAGTGCGTACGCTGTGCCAGAGGACACAGGGCGAACGAATGCAAGATGCCCGCAAACCAGAAGGCAAAATATGCCAACTGCGAGAGACAACATCCCGCAAGCTATGGGGGATGCCCACACAGGCCCAAAGCAAGGCAGACGGGCAAGGCTAAAGACGACCCTAAGAAAATAAACCCCAGACCGGTGGTAGATGGGCGAAGCTTTGCAACAAGCACAAGGCAAGAACAGGCGAGAAGACCAACTGGGCCCTCAAAAGCTCAGGTGGCTTATGCCACCTTAAGCGAGATTACGCAGATGCACGCTGCAAACATGATGAATCTCATCTCATGCAAAATGAAAACTCTAAGAAGGCCTACTTCCAATACCTGGAACAGGTATATGGAAAGTAGTGAGCGACAACAAGACCAACGAAATCTCAAATGGCTATGCCACAATCCTACACACCAAAATACCTGAAGATACTGAGCTGGAACGTTAACAGCGCAAAAGGCAAGAAGTATGAGATGGGTGAAATCCTAACAAGAGGGAACTTTGATGTGGTGGCACTGCAAGAAACGATGGTCTGTGAAAAAATTCCCCATTGGACTATCCAGTGATATACAATGTACAGAAAGGACAGAAACGCGAGGGGGGTGGAGTACTGATAGCAGTAAAAACCAACGTAATCCATCACCAACCAGGGATACCAGAGCTACAAACTGCGGAAGCGGGGGGTATTTCAGTACAGACAGAAGCCTATGGATGGCTGAACATATCATCAAGATACGTCCGACCCAACGCGACACTACACCTAGATGACGTCACTAGAATATCGCAAATGGGAGATAAAACGATATTTATCGGAGATCTCAACGCAGCTGGGGAAGAACCAATCATTTACCCAGCAAATGGTGGAAGGACTGACGTCATAGACATAGCCATCTTGAAAAATATGGATATGTCCTGCACTATTGGCACCACACAAGAAGGAAGCTCTGACCACAACCCCATATAGCTAGAAATAGGGGAGGGGCTAAGCTCAGATGCAGACAGAATAACAAAAAGAGTGGACTGGCAAAAATTTGCATGGACACTGCGTCACATTCTGGGTCCTGTTCCACAATTAATGTCACCGGGAGACATTGAGCAGGAAATCGAAACCTTGGAGGAAAATATCAAAACCGCCATACAAATAGCAACGACAGAAGTAGACATATATCAGCCCAACAGATACAAGGATTTGCCCGATGATATAAATCAGAAGATCTCTGACTCCGCTCCAACAACGTCATCAGGGCCACTGGAACAGGAAGCTGGAAAAATTGTCCCCATCTGACCCAGGAATGTGGAACCTCCAAAGGATCCTCAGAAAGAGAACTAAACCTCTCCCGGCCTTGCACGGTGAAAATGGCATAGTGTACACTACGCAAGACAAGGCGGAGGCCTTCGCCGATTGCTTAGAAAGGCAGCGTAGACTGTACACTTGTACAGCCACCCCGACGAAGACGACGACTTTATCGACGAAGTGGAAAGAAGAGTCAGAAGAGCTTCCAGAGTTGCGGAAGGCGAAAACGTGGTCCCTACCCCTCTAGGAGAAATCAGGGATACCGTAAGGTCGGTAAAGACAAAGAAGGCTCCCGGAATAGACGGGATAGACAACAGAGTGCTGAAAAAATTGCCAAAAGAGGCGATTGTAGTGCTCACGGCGATAGTGAATGCAATACTAAGATTGCATTACTATCCCGAAAGGTGGAAAACGGCTGAAGTAATATCAACACCAAAGCCAGGGAAAGGTCACCAATGTCCCCAAAACTACCGGCCGATAAGCCTACTGACCTCGCTGAGCAAGGTCACGGATAGGATAGTAAAGACTAAGGCAGGAAACTGAAGAGCTCCAGGTGCTGCCTGACGAGCAGTTTAGATTCCGCAGCGGACACTCAGCTGAACACCAAATACTCACACTAACAGAGTACGGAACAAAGGCTTTCAGAGAAAGAAAAGCGACTGGAGCAATATTCATGGATGTTGTCAAAGCTTTTGACACTGTCTGGCATGGTGGATTGATTTACAAAATGCAGAACTACGGATACACAGCTGGAACCATCGCACTGGTCAAATCCACCTGCAGCACCGCACATCTCGAATCAAGATCAACAACACGAAGTCTGAAACCAGAGCTGTAGAGGCAGGTGTACCGCAAGGTGCAGTCCTGTCGCCATTGCTTTATGCAATATACAGCTCAGACACACCAAAGAGCAGATACACAGAGCTGCTAATGTTCGCGGACGACACAGTCTACATAGCAAAGTCCAAGCGTACTGGACTAGTAACAAGCTACCTGCAGGAAGCGACCACCAAGCTTCAGAGATAGTGCTGCAAATCGAAGATACAGCTAAATCCAGACAAGGCAGGGGCAATACTCTTAAGAACAAGAGCGCGTCAGAAGGAAACATCAAAATGGAGGTACCACAAACAGAAAGGGGGACGTCAAGCAGGCAAAGAAAAGAAGTACCATGTAAGGCGACAACCACCTACCTTGGCGTGAAGGTGGATAAAAAATTCACGTGGAACCACCACGTGGAAAACCCGCTGATAAAGGTCAGAACAGCGAGAGTGAAGCTGAAGCCGCTGATAGAAAGACGCAGTAAGTTATCGCTGGAGAACAAATTGCTGATAATAAATATGGTTATCCTTCTAATTCTCATGTATGCCTCGATTGCGTGCAACATGGCGCTGAAAGAAGTGGTGAATGCTCCATGGTACATCCCAAACAGACTGATATTTGAGGAACTGCGAAGGCAACCTAGGGAAGCAATAGGCTATGACCCGAGGACCATCGAAAGACATAAAGTGCCGAAGATCCAAATGCTTGAAAACCTAGACTGGATAAACGGATGACGACAGATTGTATCCTTTAATACTCATCCAATAACTATTTCAGACCACCGAGTGGTAACACTAATACATAATACCTATTTGTCTGTTTCAAAACGACATGTATAGGCATAACAAATTGATTTATATTTGCAAAATGACAACGTCGCCAAATGAATCCCACCGTCTGCTAGATGCTGTCTAGATGTACACAAGGAACACAATACATACACAAGGAAAGCCTTCTCCATTGAGTAACCCTCAAATAACCCTCACGTATCTCTTGAGTAACAATAATAATAATAATAATAATAATAATCTTTATATAGCCGGCGTTGGGCAAGGTGGCGGTGCTTCGAATTGCCCTGTTGACGACCCCCGCAATGACATGGACCGTTTTAGGTGGACGACGGAGCTCAAGGATGACCTACTAAGCTGCTACGAGAGCAGTAGCCCGCGCCGTAGGGGATACATGTCCCGCATGTATGAGAGGTGGTGTGAAATGCACCCAGAGCATAGCACGCTTACCTCTCAGAATTTGCGAGATTATGTATCGTACCTCCGGAGGCAGGGATATGTTCGTGCTCCAGCTCAGCCTGCCCCTTCGGCGGACGGAAGGCCTGTTAACCAGGCTGAAAGTTCGCCGGTAAGGCCCGCTGAGAGGGAAATCGACCAAGTCGTCTCACCTGGGGATTTCAGAGACCGAAGGGCCTTGCATAACAAAGGAAGGTCCTTGAAGCTGGCAGATTTGAAGAAAGAGGATGAGGTTGTGGGTGAACGTCTATCGGAGGCCTCTGACATTTGGAGCATCAATTGCGAAATTTACGCTGCGGCTCTGAGGCTAGCTAGACAGGGGAGAGTGAGAGACTCTCCTGTTGAGAGAGCACAGAGACGGGTGCGCCAAATGGAAGCGAAAATCCAGTTGGCTCGCCAGGAAGCATCCCGTATCCAGTGTGTGATGGAATATAGAGCGGCTGGGAAGCCTTTTACGCGCCGAGTGCGCCAAATAGCCTATGGGTTGAGGCGCGACCATCATACACTCAGTCAAGCGGTACTGGTTGTTGTCAAGCAACACTGTCTTGACAGGATACGGATGCTAATCGCTGCGAAGCGATCGTTGGTGGCGCGGGCGAGAGGTCTGGAGCAGAACAGAATGTTCTACGAAAGACCTTCTCGCCTTTTCCAACAGCCGCCTCCAGCCATAGAGCAGCCGCCAACTGCTGATCGCATGGAGGCCTTTTGGAGGGACATTTACGAACAACCCAAACCTCTCTCAGCAGACACTCCGGCCTTGGCGCAGTTAGAGTCCGTTTGTAGGAGGACTCCTAACTTGAATGTACTGCGTCACCCGATAAACACGGAAGAAATTCTTGACGCCTTACGAGGCGCAAAGAATTTCGCAGCTCCTGGCCCGGATGGCATTAACACCTACTGGTGGAAAAAATTCCCCAGTTGCCACCGGCATTTAGCTAGAGTTTTTAACTCGTGGCTAAATCAGGAGCAGCCAATTCCGGCTTGGTTTGTCGAGGGTCGAACCGTGCTTCTCCCGAAGACCGGAGATTTGTCTGATCCCAAAAACTACAGGCCAATAACATGTCTGAACGCGTGTTACAAGCTCTTCACCAGAATCTTGTACATGCGTATCCTTCAAGCTGTGAATCCTGTATTTCTCGACGTGTATGAACAGAGAGGGTCAAAGAAAGGTGTAGCTGGCTGCAAGGAGAACCTGTTGATTGACCGATGTGTCACGCAGGACTCTGTGCAGTACAAGCGAAACCTTTCTATGGCCTGGATTGACTATCGCAAGGCATTCGACAGCACGTCTCATGACCTCATTCTGCGGCTGTTGGAATGTCTTTCGGTGGATAATCAGATAGTGGGATGCATCAAACAACTGATGCCACTCTGGAAGACCCGGTTCACTATAACATCAGGTGAAACCCGGGTTCAGACAGAGTTGGTGTCATTGAAAAGAGGTGTCTTCCAAGGAGACTCCTTGAGTCCCTTGCTCTTTTGCATCTCACTTTTGCCTCTGTCCATAGCGCTGAGAAATACTAAAGGATACAGCTGTGGCACGCCCAATAACCGGAGGCACAAGGTCACCCATCTGTTTTATATGGATGACCTAAAACTTCATGCCTCCGGCCAACGCGAATTACAACAATCGCTGAGGGTGGTGCAGGAGTACAGTCATGCTATCGGAATGGAGTTCGGGACTGACAAATGTGCATTGGTTCATCTCAAGAAAGGACGAAGCGGAGATAGTGGAGATGAGGAACAGCTCGTTGATGGGAGCATCTTGCGACAACTGCATGCCGGAGATACTTATACCTACCTTGGAGTGGCGCAGCGTCATGTCCAAGAGGCAGCATTGGTTAAAGAGTGTCTTCGCCGCAAGTATTTGCACCGACTCCGGCAGATCTGGTCGTCAGAACTGTCCGGCAAGAACAAAGTCGCTGCCACAAACATGCTTGCGGTCCCATTGTTATTATACACCTTTGGTGCTATACACTGGAAAGTGAACGAGCTGAAGGAAATCGACACGAAGACCCGCAAAAGGATGAATATGGAGAGAGGCCTGCATCCTAAGTCCTCTGTCCCGCGAATATACCTCCCGCGACACCTGGGAGGGCGTGGACTATTGAGTTTGGAGCGTCTGCACAACAGAGTAGTACTGGCCACTGCCTGCTATGTAACGAACAGCACCGATCCCCTGATCCGCTTTGTGCGAGAGCACGAGAATGCGGGAAAAGGAGCCTTTCTTTTCAGCGCAGCGAAACGAGCAGCCGAGGAGCTCAGCCTCACACTCGACTTCAAGCGGAGGTGTCAGCAGTCCATTACGGAACTTGCTCCCGCAGAATTAAAATCCCACATTAAAACTGCCGAAGTCGACTTCCTCTTAAGACTTCATAAAGATAAGCCAATGCATGGAATCTTCTACAGACATCTAGAAGAGCATGGCTTGTCTGAGCAGTTGACCTTCTCTTTCCTAAGGTCTAGTGGGTTGAAGTCGGAGACTGAGGGCTTTATAATGGCTTGCCAAGACGGTGTCTTCAACACCTTGGTGTACCGTAAAAGGGTTATGGGTGTAGATGTACCCGACACCCATTGTAGAGCTTGCCGACAGGCGCCAGAGACGCTTATGCATCTCTTGTCGGCTTGTAAAACGTACGCTGGGACGGCTTACGTCCATCGGCACAACGCGGCTCTACGAGTGCTCTACTATCATTTAAGGCACTCATACGGTATCGATGAGACACCGGTGCTGCCATACGCTCCAGGGGATATAGAGTCCGTTGTGGAGAACGAGAGATGCCGGATTTACTGGAATTACTCGTTCCCCACGCTCGAGCTTGTACAGGCAAACAAGCCCGACATAGTCCTTCTCGACCACCAACAGAAGACGATGTTCGTTATTGAGTTTTCGGCGCCTGCCGACGTGAACATCGTCTCTAAGGAGGAGGAAAAGCGGACCAAATATCAGGAGTTGCTCGGACAACTTCGCAGGCTCTGGCCAGACTACACTGTAAGTCTGCTGGTTATGGTCATTGGATCCCTAGGTGGAATGAGGAATACGCTGCTCTCTGCACTGCGCAAAATATCGGTGTGCCGTGCGGCGGCGCCGATCTTAGCCGCCAGAATGCAGAAGGCAGTCATCCTTGGGTCCCTTCGTCTACTTAGGGCGCACGATTCGCGGACCCAGTGATTGCTCACCTCACGGTGTGAGGAGTAGTCATTGGGTAATGGAACAGCAGCTCGGTGTGTCGGAGCCCGGGCTGCACTTTTTGTTTTTTGAAATATATAATAAATCTTTATTATTATCAGACTACACTGTAAGTCTGCTGGTTATGGTCATTGGATCCCTAGGTGGAATGAGGAATACGCTGCTCTCTGCACTGCGTAAAATACCGGTGTGCCGTGCGGCGGCGCACATCTTAGCCGCCAGAATGCAGAAGGCAGTCATCCTTGGGTCCCTTCGTCTACTTAGGGCGCACGATTCGCGGACCCAGTGATTGCTCACCTCACGGTATGAGGAGTAGTCATTGGGTAATGGAACAGCAGCCCGGTGTGTCGGAGCCCGGGCTGCACTTTTTTGTTTTAAACATAATAATCTTTATTATTCCAACGGGCTTGCGCCCAATCACAGGAACAATTTGAAAAAATAGTACAGTACAGACAATAACAATAGGTTAAAATATATGGATAAAAACAATTAATGGTGTAACATCACATAGTTAGATTCAAAACAACTTAAAATGGTCTGCAGGTTATCAAAATTAAGATCACAATTTTTGCAATATTTTACAAACGTGCTACACATCCTGTTTATAGGGGACATTTCAGATATCTTTGTTCTCCCATATGTTGTGTAAAACATTGAATTGGAGCGTGTTGATCTTTGCGGTACTGCATAATTAATTCTAGATAATAGCTCTGGACAGTCCAATTTATTGTTGAGAAGTTTATGTAGCATAGTAATCTCATTAATTTGACGACGGTAGGCTAATGAGTCAAAATTCAGTATCTGTAGTAATGTATTGTGTGGAAAACCTCTCTCAGGATATGTGCCGTGTATTTTGTAGTACATGTATTTGAGGCTCTTGCGCTGTATTGATTCAATAGAAGAAATCGCATTCTGATATAATGGAGTCCAAATATACGCTGCATACTCTAACTTGCTCCTAATGAATGAAGTATATATAATGTTTAGACTCCTTATATCTGTGAAACTTGACCAGTTTCTAACACAATATCCTAATACTTTATTTGAAGAAGACACCATTTGTCTTATATGTTCTGAAAAGGTGAATTTATTATCAAATATCACTCCCAAATCTCTGAACATCTGACATCTCTCGATTGTGATGTTATTAATTTGATAGTCAAACAATAATGGGTTGGTTTTCCGAGTAAAACTTAAGACCTTACATTTTCTTATATTTAAATTAAGCTTGTTCATGACACACCAATCACTCAAAATATTAAGGTCGTATTGTATTTTGAGACAGTCATCAATATTCTTAACCTCACAGTATATCTTGAGGTCATCTGCAAAGAATAGATGTAAGTTTGAAAACTGTGATGCCAGATCATTAATATACAATAAGAACAATAATGGACCCAGATTGGATCCCTGCGGTACCCCTGACGTGGGAGTGTAGGAAGATGAAGTGTAACCTCCATATTCAACTATCTGTGATCTGCCTCTGAGATATGAATGCATCAGGGACACTAGACTGTTAGACAATCCCAGTGCTTCCAACTTCGATAGAAGTAAAAAATGATCAATGGAATCAAAAGCTTTCTGGAAATCAGTATAAATCACATCTACCTGACCGTGGTTATCCAGTACCTCAGAGATAAACTGCGAAATACAAGCTAAATTAGTGACTATTGATCTTTCTGTCATGAAACCATGCTGAGATGTCGAGACAATTCTTTTGAGAGATGGGTGTACTGTCTGGAATAATATAATTTCAAAGACTTTACTAAAATTACATATTATTGATATAGGTCTGTAGTTCTCAACCATGCTGTTATCACCAGATTTGAGGACTGGACATATCTTTGTTTTTTTCCAGAAATCGGGGTATACATTTGCTTTTAGGATCACATTGAAAATAAAGCAAAGTGGCTTAGCCAAAACACAATAAAACTAGGGATAAGATCAACTCCTGAAGTTAGCTTATTTGGTAATCTTCTAGATGCTTTAATGATGTCATCTTCATTCACCTCATCTAAAGATATAAGACAATTAGATAAATTTGGCATATATAAGTTGAGATTATTTGTATCAGACTGCTGGATTAGCAATGGAGCATTTGCTGACCAATGTTTATATGTTTTACTAAAGGGGCTTCTAAATGGGCAACATTTTCACTGCAATAATAATAATAATAGCGTGTATTTGCCCAACAGAAATGAATCCCTTTACAGGGCAAAATACATTGGATAAACTACATGAAAACAAATAAAGTTGTACAGAGAGTAATCTACAAAAATGGAGTAATTTACAAAAAAAAAATATATATACATATAATGGTTAACATAGTATAGTTCTAGCAATTTGCTTAACCTCATTATGCGAGCTGATAAAAGGGTCAACATGATTTGACATTCTATTAAAATTAGTGCACATTACAGCAATAGGTGATTTCAACAACATATTAGTCCTAGCAGTTTTGCAATAGAATATAGGGTTGCATCGCGAGTTGTATTGGGGAACATTAAAGTAAATGTAACCTAAGAGATCAGAGCAATCAATCTTACTATGGATTAACTTATATAAAAACGAGATAGAGGACAGTACTCTTCTGAACCGTAGGGACTCCATGTCATGTTGATCCAAAAGCAATTTATAGTCAATACCTCGTTCAGGATAAATGCGATGAATCTTAAATGATAAGATATTTAAGAAATCTTCTTTGAATGCTTTCGATTCTCTCAATTTGGTATTTGTAATATGGACTCCATACTACCGAACAATATTCAAGCTTGGAACGGATAAATTGAAAATATAAACATTTCAAAGCTGCAATGTTGTCAAATTTACGACAGTTCCTCACAATAAAACCATACATTTTTCCAGCTTCGGATATTTTCAAGTCGATATGTTCGTTAAAGTTCAATTGAGAATCAAATGTCACTCCTAAGTATTTGATGGACGACAGATGGTCTAGTAAGGTTCCCTTTATATTGTAATCATAGGATAATACAGCTTTTTTCTTAGAGAATGTTACAGTCTTACATTTAAGTGGATTTAAAAATAATTTATTGTCTGCACACCATCTGTTAATTCAGTCAAGAGTTGATTGCATCCTGATACAGTCATCAATTGTATAAATCTCTAAGTATATTTTTAGATCATCCGCATAAAGTAGTCCGTTCACTTCCAATTTCTCACTTAAATCATTGATAAATATAATAAATAACAATGGTCCCAAATTGGACCCTTGTGGCACTCCTGATGTTGCAAAATATACAGAGGATGAGAATCCATTATGAAATACAGATTGAGCTCTGTCATTTAAGTATGACATAAAAAATTCTATCAAGTTTGGAGAAAAGCCAGGATGTAACAATTTTTTAAGTAGTATACCAAAGTCAACCCTGTCAAAGGCTTTTGCAAAGTCAGTATATATCACATCAACTTGACCACCAGAATCAGGGATACCGGATATATACTGGGTGAATAATACCAGGTTTGTTTCAGTTGAACAGCTACGGACAAAACCATGTTGGAACTGCACAATTTGACTTTGAATAACTGGATATGCACAATTGTAAATGACAATTTCAAATAATTTCGAGAAATTTGAAAGGATTGTAATAGCACGATAATTGCAAACATCAGATTTGTCACCAGTTTTGAATATTGGTACAATTTTGGATAGTTTCTACCTAGAGGGGAATTTGTGCGTGTTTATGGCCAGATTGAATAATAAACATACATGTGACTATAATGTTGACAACTATACCCGGCCATCATGACAACGTTTAATTGCAGCATTGGCTCGGCAAGATATATCTCAATCAATATATTTTCTACAAAAGTATGGCCAACAAACTTGTACATAGACGAGCTACACAATTGAGATACAATGGCGGATGAAATTATACACGTATCAGCGACTTATATTGTTTTAAAAGAAAAATTAAGCAAAAAAAGAGAAGACTGTGGATTCGACCTTACCTCAATAGGAGTGAAACTTTAGATAACTTGAGCTTGGGAATGTCTTGAGATAAATTATTCAAAAACTTTTCAAGAATGTCTAAGAGTGACTTTGATTTCTTTTAAGGACAATTGGACCAAAAATAAAAAGAAATGATACAATCATGAGAAAAGCAATCCCTGTCATGACTGGCGGTAACTTTACGATTTTAGAAACTGATTCTTATGGCATCGAAGGCGAACCATTTCACTGGTTTGCCGCCAGCACTACCACCTTTAATATTTTTTCTCTCCTCATTCTTTGCGTATCTTTGCAGGCTTCCAAATTTTTTGTATGCCTCCTCAATTGATATGCCAAATTTGTCAGCAATTACAGTCCATCCGTCTTTTTTGGCATTTTTGTCTCTATATATGCCCCTTTCCAAATTCCACAACTCAGGATGTAAATGTTTTCATTAATAAAGTCTATAATTATCTCGTTGGTCTCAGTATAAGCCATTTTACCCTCTGAAATTTTCGTCAAAAACAACAACAAACAAAAACCCAAACAGCAATATTGCAGTCAAGCGATCGTCCCGCCATGTGCTTGCAACACATTAAAATGTATCGGCAACACCGGATTTATGTAGCTATATATTGCGGAGCCATACAAGAAATATTTGACAGTGTGGCCGCTATTGGCGACAATGTTGCCGGCCATAGTATTGCAGCCACCCATTGCTGTAAAAGTGTTGTCCATTTAAGAAGCCCCTTTATGGCATCATAAGCCATAGAATCAGTTTAATAATACTGCAATACAACTAAAATAAAAATATCCTCACATAATCATTTCCAACAGCAGCTGCTACTTCATCTGGATCTGGCCATGGTCTCTTGTCAAAGTATTCTTCTGTAAGTTTAGGCCATGTATGCTCATATAGAGCCTGCAACTCAAAAATGAGACCATCGTTGACACTGTTCCGGAAGTAAATTAAAAAATTTTTTACTTGCTCACGCAACTTTGTGCCGCTTTCCTCATATTCGTAATCTTCCCCCTAAAAAGGTTATACTTAAATCAAGTTGACATATTTCACACCACTTAATACAGATAAAAAGTATTGTCAACTAAGAAATATGAGTTTTGTGTGATGGGATTGATTCCAGCAAAGCATGCGGGTTCGTAAGTTCATTTTATCATATTAAAAATAAATTACATGCTCGCCGAAGACACTATCCATATTTTGTATGTATATATGAAACACAGATTTTACCTGATCGTAATCGTCATACCCTTTCGACATCTTGTTCAATAACAAAGAATATTTGAGGGTGAGATTCGAAATGAATAATATTTATTATTGCTAGTAAAACGTTGTCCAGCTTCCAATCCAAACCTCAAATTACAACATAAGGGGAAGAAAGAGGTTAAGTTATGATCATTGACAATGAAGTGTCAATGTCAATACCTATGGAAGGGGCATGCGTGCACTCTTAGCGTGCACTCGTTTGCGGCTAGAAAGAGATAGCGCTACAGGAATGCTTGTAGACATGGCCGTCTCTACTCACTAGGCCGGAGCCTCAGAGTAATAATTCTTCTCTCTAGAGGGAGTATTATTCAAATATCATGGTACATGGATATATTACCGCGTTGACAATTTTCTGTTTATACTCATTTGGTTATATAGGTAAACTATAATTCCTTGAGGTTGAACTGTTGGAGTACTTCTATTAGCATTTTAATGTATACCCCTTGACGTGCTTATAGTTACCGTGTCATTAGATATACTATTTTATTACCATGCTAGAATTCTGGAATCCGTAAGGTTCATTCGCAGTTACAACTCCACAGATATTTAGACTTTCGACGGAAACGTGGCAACGCGGCAGCCCACTGTTTCTATAGCACGTGGTGCCAGCCCTCGAATTTGTTTTTGTTGTAGTAGCAGAGTGTTGCGTTTTACTGCAATTAAAAAGCGTGTTGGTGCTTATATAAACTATAAATTGATAAAACTGACTTTGTAGTGACAATGAGGTCTAGAAATAAGTGTGTAGTGTGTGGTAATTCTGATCCAGGAAACATAACCTATCACAGGTTAGTACGCATCTGTTTTGTTGAGCAGTGGTGTTGAAAACGGGGTAATGCCAAAATATCTATAAAAGAAATAACCATAACCGGCTAGATAACACGAAATATAAAGTGATAAATCTGGTACTTCAATGAATATTTTTGTCAAAAGAATGAAGTAAACGAATCTTTTTTTTTTATATTGATAAGAGCTGATGAGGATATTGATGCTTATCAGAATTGAAGATTGTGATTATATGTTGTGTAGAAATTTACTTATATGGCAATTTTCTGGCTTTATAGTTAAAAATGGACAAAATATCTGTTTTTGCTTTCCACACTGATAGGTGAGGGGAGTATTGTGATCGCGAAAATTTTCGATTCTGAGATAATACTCTTTTTCGGCGTTTTATGATGTCTACATGACGAAAATCCACGTCACTCATTTCCGTCGGTCTGTCTGTCTGGCTGTTGCTTTTTTCTAGCCTCGTAATCTCAGCAACCGCTGCATGGATTGTGATGAAATTTGGGCAGCGATATGCTGTGGGGTCGTAATAAGTAATGTTCCTATAATTTTAAAAATCGGCGGAGTAATTAGCAAAAAACAAAAAAATAAATATTGCTCAAACTTCGTTTTTAGGCGTTTTAGGGGTTCCTGATCATTTTCTACTTTTTGGGGTGGGGGTGAAATTGGGGTGACTGGGGGGTGGAGGTTGTAAAATTGAAAAATTTGTTGCTTTCATAATAGACTGTCCACTGACCTACTTCTTCGCAATTAAAGATTATGGGTATCTGAATGATCCATTAGGTATCTTAAGCTTGTATATGTAGATGATTTTATTAATATAGATTAATTTTAATAAAGTTTTTATCAAACTACTAGCGTTTTATTCCTCAAACATGTTCTACAGGTATCCATTATTTCCCTTTTTGCGTTATAGAAATGAACAGCCGCGGTCCGCCCTGGGTATTATTAGACAATATTTTCCTTAATTTATATTGTGTACCGGGTGAGTCGACGATTGGGAAAGTAAGATTTCACTCATTTCATGCGGTACAAAAAATCTTGAATATGTCAGTAATAGGTTTAAGGTGTACAATTTTGAAATATTTTCTAGTATACAGGGTGGCTCAAAAACGTGTGACGAGTATAACGTATTTTTCTTAGATGGGACACCCTATTTTTTATTAATTTTTCGATTAAAAAATGGGGTGTTCCATCTAAAAACATATGTTATACTCGTCACACTTTTTTGAGCCACCCTGTACACTCAAAAATATCTTACAATTGTATACCTTAACGATACCAACGCTTTCATATACAAGATTTTTTTATAGCTCTTAAAATAAGAGAGAAATCTTACTTCGCCCAATCGTTGATTCACCCTGTACATGAGCCTGAAACATTTATAAACAATTAAACAGCAAACAAAATAGTGCTACATTAACTATGACAACCCAAAGCCTACCTACTATTTTACACAGTTATTTTAAACTTTAACTCACTATCGATGATTTATGATATTATATACGTAAGAGACTTTTCCAATAATAATAACAACATGCCAATGACAAGGATCACTCAGTCCACACTGCCGTCGCTAGATCCATCATGCAGAAAATACGGGACGCCACTGGTATTTATTTAGCGTCGCCCACTATCGCCTAGCAACCTCTAGATTGTTTATATTTACATATACCTATTTTCAGTTACTCTTAGTCCAAAACAAACCTGTATAATTGTATGTTTATGCTCCCTCTAGAGAGAAGAATTATTACTCTGAGGCCGGAGCATTGAAATATGGCAACGTTGGAGATCAGGCCGTGTTTTCATTTGTTGTTATGTCATGAGTATTCTTCCAGGTGCAGAAAATATGGTTGGAAGGTGATTATTAATTTGTTTCTAATTATTTACCTGCACAAACGAAACTATAAAGATAACAAGATGCCTGCAAAGCGTGTAGTACCAGGTTGCAGCCCAGTAGAGGCATGAGTAGAGGACTACCAAACCATGGCCTTATTCCAGATTAAAAAGAACGTTGCAAGGTGATTTTGAATGGGTTTCTACTTATTTACCTGCACAAATGAAACTATAAAGATAAAAAGATGCAAAGTGTGTAGTACCAGGTTGCACTAGCAATTGTGCGTCCAATAAGGGACATAAACAGAAGAAGAAGAAGAAGAAGAACATTTATTTTGAAATAGGATAATCCTAATATACATACAAAAACTAATGAATAATAATCATCCGTGTAAAAAAAAAGTAAAAAGTAAAGATGTACATTAACAATAGATACAATCAAACTATAAAATAAAACAAACTGTAGTATTACAATAGAAAAAATTACAAGCTACATACATCATACCTTCAGAAGACATAGCATTAAACATTCAGATAATCAGGCGTTGAGGTACTTAGCGAGTTCTCTCTTAAAATTGTTGACAGTTGAATTTTCCTTGATATAGCTGGGTAACTTGTTAAAAGCATCATATCCCTTAAAAAATAGAGAATTCATTGTGCTTTTTTTGCTCGTTTTTGGTATGTAAATATTTGTATTTTTCCTTGTACCATAGAAATGAATATCATGAGCATAGTTAATATCACCAGTTAAGTAAATAGGTGCCATTCCTCGTACTATTTTAAATATAAAAATCATTGTTAGATAATACACTCTTTGTGAAACAGAGAAAAACCTCAAAGAAGATAACATAAAATTTATAGGTGTCCATCGATCACAGTGCAAAATTATTCTCATGGCTCGGTTCTGCAGCTTCTGCAGTTGGGCTAGCTGATTTAAATTGAATAGGTATGTAACAGATGGACAATAGTCAAAATGTGGCTGAATTATTGATTTGTATACTGTTAACCTTGTTTGTAGTGAAAGGCAGTTACATACTCTTGATAAAAAGTATAACTTTTTTGAAATTTTCCGATAGATATATTCAAAATGTGTATCAAATTTTAAAAGATTGTCTAACTGAACTCCAAGGTATTTGATTGAATTAACAATTTCAATTGTTTCATTTTTCATTTTAAGATTAACATTGTTTATATCTAAAAGGTTATATTTGTACTTTGATGTGATGATCATTGCTTTGGTTTTAGCTACATTCAGCTTAAGCACATTCATTTTCATGTATGTATCAACTTGGTTTAATATATTATTCATTTTATTAATAGCTGTTTCCAAACTACTATCGGAACATGCCAATACAGAGTGTCATCAGCAAACAGATTGATGAACTCGCAGTCAATAAAAAGATGTATATCATTTAGGTATAATATAAACAGAAGTGGCCCCAATACTGTACCCTGAGGTATCCCGAATTCATTATCAATGATATTAGATGTATGGTGACAGACTCTCACTCTTTGTTTTCTATCCTTCAAATAGTTAGAAAACCAATTATAAACATTTCCAGTTATCCCGTAAACTTTCAGTTTAGCTAACAATATGTTTCTATCAATAGTCTCAAAAGCCCTTTTTAAATCTAGGAACACAGCAACAACAAACTTATCATTGTCTAGTTCATTTTCAAATTTACTTAAAGTTAGTTGAATAGCACTTTCACATGAATGCATCTTACGAAATGCTGACTGGTTGATGTGTAGTATGCGATTTGTTTCTATATGATCCAACATCTGGTTATATACAGCTACTTCTAATATTTTTTCAATTGGTGGTAAGGTATTGATTGGGCGGTATTCATGCGCTTTACTTGCGTTTGTTGTTTTAGGTATTGGTACTACTGTGCTTATTTTCAAGTCATTTGGAATAATTGCACTGTCTACTGATGTATTAACAAGATTTAAAATTACATGGCCAATGGTTTCAAAGATGTTTTTCAGCATTTTGCAATTAAGTAGTTCATATGTACTAAATTTATTATCTAATGACTTGACAATTTGTTTAAGATCATTTAGAGAAAGCTGCTTGAATTTAGAAAACGGCAAATACAAATTATAGTCATTATTATACCAAGGCTTTGGGCTATTGATACTGTTAGTTATATCTTTGATACTATCAACAAAAAAAGAATTAAAGTGTCCTGCTAATTGTACGATATCAGTAGCTGTTACTATATTATCATTAATTACAAATTCTACATTCATTGGATGTGCAGGTGAATTCATATTAACAACATTTTTAAGTGTTTTCCACATTTGATATGGATTATTTCTATATCTGTCAATTTTTTCGTAATAATATTTTTCTTTCTTGACTTTTAACAGATTAACAACTTTGTTCCTTTGTGCTTTATAAATTTCCCACTTATTTTGTCTATCCATACCAACCGCCACCTTAAAGTTTTTATAGCTAGTATCTCTAATCTGCATCATTCTGCTCACCTCATTATCAAACCACGGTAGATTATTTCTGAATGTACAAACTTGAATTGGAGATATTTTGTTAATTATATTCTCACAATTACTATAAACTTCCTTATATAATAAGTTCACATCCATAGAATCCAGTGACCACTTACATGATATCAGTTCATTTTGAATAGAATTTAAGTTATCTAGGCATACATTTCTATACTTTTTTACACTATTACAATCAGACTTAACCTCGTTGGTGAAATTGATCGATATTACTGCATGATCAGTAATTTTTGGAGAGTCGTGTACATTTGCTATTACATTATTTTTATTAACTAAGACATAATCAATCAATGATTCACTATCAGCAGTAATCCTAGTTGGTTTGGTTATTATTTGGCTAATTCCATACATTGTAAATAGGTTTTTAATTTTGTTACTATAAAAACTATCACTAAGAAGGTTAAGATTAAAATCTCCTACTAAAATACAATTATGGTTGGTTTTGAACATACTGTCGCAAATTGTTTCAAAATTGTCTACAAAAGTTGCATCTGAACTAGATGGAGAATGATAAATACAACCTATCATCCAAAAAGAAGATCCTGACTTCACTTTGATAAACTTGCACCAATAGTTACCATCACAAACAAACGTCTTGCTGATAAAGAAATTCAACCCACTTCTAACATATATGATGACGCCTCCGGTATGTCGGGTACAAGAGTCACATCTAACAGCATTGTATCCCTCCATTTGTATTTCAATGTCTTCGACATCTTGAGTTGTCCTAGATTCACTGGTTAGTATTATTTTTGGATTAAACTGAACAAGACTGCTATATATCAGATCACGATTTTTTACTATACTTTGAGCATTTACATATATAATGTCAGTGTTGAATAGTACATTAGGATCAGGTTTCAGTTTTTTCGTCTAGTTTGTGTAGTCCTAGCAACAATTGTTGGTTTATTATTTATGTATCTAATAGTTTTGGTATCATCACCTCCAGCTGTAATAGCTTCCAGTTCAGCTATGATTTTCTGAAAGTACTCTCTTTGAGCCTTGGTTTCATCACTTGAAATCCTAACTCCATGCCTGCTTATAGAGTTCTTATTCTTTAAAATTAGCCTTGCGTCAGCAACCGAGTTAAGAATAACTTTGTTCGGACGAACTTTATTTGGTTGAAATTTTCCCAAACGAAAAACTTTCAAATTGTTCTTCTCAACTGGCAACTCTGACAGTACTCTTTGCACAAGTTCTTTGTCTTCATGAATACGTTCAGTCTGAGTATTTCTAACTGATTCATTCATATTGTACATAATAACGTTAGTCGCACGGTTTTGTCTATCCAGCATTTCAGAGATTATATCTTCCATATTGCAGTTGGAGTTGTCGGCACTGTTATTATTAATTCTTTCTCTATTTAACATTTCATTTATTTTATTTACACTGTCTTTCAAATCAGCAACCTCTTTAATCAAAGAAGGAACTTTACACAGTCCTTCCTCGCATGCATCACAGTAAAACTTCAATTTTCGTTTATTTTTTTAACTGGAGACATTTAATCTCAGATGCAGTCAAATCACCACAGGTGGCACAAAATAACTTATTGCAGCTATCACAAGGAAATATAATTGTGGAATCACACGCCTTCTTGCACTTAGTACAAAATTCCATCTCTGTTCTATTTTTGTTTGTACGCCACTGGAACTAGTTTCAGAAGAAATTTCGTTAGGAGAAAGCAAAAAACCTGTTAACACTTTTTGCTCGCCAGCTCCACTCGCCACATAAACAGAAGTGGGTGAAAGGTATTCCTCGGAAGGGCTGGTTATATTTATAAGGGTAAAGACAATAATTGACAAACATTTCAAAGGATAAGACCTATTTTAAAGCACAATGTGGTACCTATAATGTTTTCTGGACCTCCCAAATATCACAGAAAAATACAGTTAATAGAACTCATCTGGGCATGGCCTGGGGCATACCTACGAAAGCATTTGATAGTGAAAGGGAAATCAAGACCAGCAAGAATGGCTTCACAGTGACCTAATAGTGAACTTTTCTAGCTCAAGTGATAATTTACAAAGTAAACTGAGTGTTCATTTAAGTGGAAATGGAAGTGGCGGCAGGAAACAGGTTGCGTTTACTTTTATTTTGTAGTGTCTGACTGTGATAAAACAGACATCAGATGTAAGTGGTATTAGTAGTAGTAGTTCTAAAAAGTATTTTTCTTAATTTATTAACCGAGATGAACTCTAATACATATAAAATGTAATAATTATTCTGAAACTATAGGGCCACTATTTGACAGCTAAGCCACGTTGCCACATCTAAGGCTCCGGCCTAGTGTAGAGTCGGCCATGTTGTAGAAGATTTGCCGACAGCGTTGCCAATGGTCGCTCTTTAGAGCGATATCTCGCTCTTTTTTTTTGCCTGATTCATGGCCGACTCTACACTAGGCCGGAGCCCTAGGCCCGTATTTATAAACCTTCCTTGAGGGAGACTCAAGGTCGCCTTGATGCTTGAGTCTTCCTTAGCGACAAAATCCAATTTATAGTCGCTGAGGCTTCCTCAAGTCTTCCTCAAGTGCTCCTTGAGCCTAAGGTAGCATGGGAGCTCCCTTGGCTCTTCCTTAGACCTTCCTTATGTGTTCCTTACCTTCGTTTGACATTTAAGAGTAAGGTTATATTATGTTAATTAAAAATATGTGAAAAATATTGTTTTGTATTCACCAAAAAATAGTGTTTTGAATTATTTTCCAGAGTTTTGACTTGATTTTTTGGTATATCTATGAGAGATAGTAGGTGTATGGTGCGCTGTTTATAATAATAAATAATGTTTTCTCCAAAGTCCAAACCAAAAGTGTTCAATGTTCATGCAAACATACTGAAATACTGAAACTACCAGTATGATAATGGTAATTGAAGGAGAAAAGTGATTAGAGATTTGTATTAAAACACACTACGATCATGCAACATATACACACAAATGAATAAATCGATAGTGGCACCTAAACTTGCATTGGGGGTTCCACCTTCAAGGCAAGTACCTACTTTCAAGCTGTTCACCAGTATTAAATAACAGTTTCTAAATTAATTTTTTATTTCAGGATCTTAGATTCAGATAATCTAAATTGTGAAGGTTCAACAAGGAGAAAAGATATCCAAAGTATTAAAACATCATGTCCTATTGACATGTCAACAAGGAGTTAAACAGAATAATGATGTTACATAAGCCCATTTATGAGTAAGTCAGTGTAAGCAAGATAGAAGAAATAATAATAATAGAGTGGCTGCGGGAAACAGTAACAAAGGCTACACAGAACACGAGGCTAATGACCAGAGCAGTCGATGCCGATGACACAGAAAGAAGACAAAAAATAA
The DNA here is from genome assembly GCA_951848785.1 of Callosobruchus maculatus. Taxonomy (NCBI): domain Eukaryota; kingdom Metazoa; phylum Arthropoda; class Insecta; order Coleoptera; family Chrysomelidae; genus Callosobruchus; species Callosobruchus maculatus. The sequence goes on from CATOUR010000265.1 coordinate 723,035, forward strand.
TAATAATAATTATATATTATTGTATTATAAACAACAAGGGATGGAGGTGAAGGATGGTTTATACAAGCATAAGTTGTATAGTATAGATTTTTGTCTGATTTGTTATGTCAGAATTTCAAATGAACTATGCTAGTTTGGAAACAATATAGTAGCTATAGATGTGACCCATGTTTTAAACATTTATGATTTTGATCTGACTACTGTTATCGTAGTGGACAAATTTGGGGAAGGAGTACTAGTATGTCTTATTTTTATTAATATACAGAAAATGTATTTATGATTTTTTTTTTGAGGTGATTAAATTAAATCTAAGTTTAGTTTCTCTAAAAGTATTCATGACTGATATTGTGTCCACTTTTTAGAGTGCTTGGTCCAGTATAATGGGAGCGGCTAAACTACAAATATTGCAGTCATGGCACATTGACTGTGCAGTGATGTATGAAGTTATAAAATGTTCATCGCAGAGCACTGGCATGGGTGAATTTAACCTATTTAGCCTACAAAATACTATTTTACAATTGCTCCTAGGTGTTGAAACTCATAACTTGACCTTCGGCACATTGTATCATAAACAAAACATGTATAATAAACACTATGTGGTTAGAATAAATGCTCCAACTTATAAAGTATTTTTATTTGGATGGAAAGAAAATGAAGAAGTTAAATAATAGATTGCATGAGCTCCTGGAATATATTAGAGATAAACTATAACGGTTATTAAAGGCAAATACACTATTCACACAAAAAAATATTTTATCAAGGCACAGAGCTGCTGTATTAAACAATTTTACTATTGCTTTTACTTTGTAGTGAAACTGGACAAATTTATTGTGTCAAAAACTTTCATCTAATAGCTGTTTAATGTGTAACACTTGAAATATTTCTTATCACACATATTGCAGCTGCAGTGACTTTTCCATAAGAAACTTCATTTGCAAATATATTAATTTTGTACCAATTGCTTGTGATAGAAAAAAGTTATTAAAATCTGTAAAAAAGTGTAAAGTTAATAGAACAATTGCAAAAACTTTTTTATTTTCCACTTTTTAAATATATATATAATCAGAAACTCTTTTACACAGTCTGATGTAGAGTGTGTCAAAAGTTACAGTTCATATAAAAACAACAAATTATTGCACATAAATCAACTTGTGTTCTTTTTAATCTCTTGCAGTGCATTCTTTTCACTTTGGTCCATGTATTTTATCAAAAATTCTTCCTGTCGCTCTTCTATACATTTTTCTAATGCCTCCAGCTCCCAACTCTTTTCTAATTACACTGTTTTTGATTTTTTCTCTTCTGGTAACACCTTTAACCTTCCTAAAGTATTTCATTACTATTACTTTTAACTTGCTTTTACTCCATGCTCTAAATATCCACGATTCACAATAGTAAGTCAGGACTGGCCTATAAATCCCTCTATAAATTGACCTCTTTGTCTACCTGCTTATTTCCCTATGTCCTAGAAAACGATTTTTCAGGTAGTGATATATTGGTTTCTTGAATAACCTAGTTTATTTCCAGTTGTTGGCTCCCTGATTGTTCTAATGCTACACCCAGATATTCAAAATAATAATCAACTTGTTGTATTTGCACCTCTTTTCCTTCTGCAGATAAGCTGATACCACTGACCCCTTTGGTTTTTTTTCATTTCTCTTTAAAACTTGATTTCAATTTGTGAATAAATGTTGCATATCTTTCTCGCTGTTGGCTAGTATCGTATCGCTACATCATCTGCAAATGCACATTCCGAAATTCTTTCCCTTTTCCAAATTTCGATATCAAATATATACAGCAAATCCTATACAGGTTTCACAGTTCTGTGTACTTCCCTTCATCCATAAACGTTATAAATATCAAAGGACTGATAGCTCCTCCTTGTTGCAGTCCATTATTTGTTGTAAATGCCTCAGATTTCAATTTCTCCATATTTTTTAAATAAATGTTTCCAAATTTATAATTATAATTATCGACAGTGCATACAGAAAATGACACTACTGACAGTGGATTTTGCTATTTCTCTGGTTTCTTTGCAACGTTGCCAGATTTTCCTCTTCCTTGGCTAAGGAGGCCTTGAGGAACGACTATAAATTAGAACATTCCAAGGCGTCCTTGGCTAAGGCTTCCTCAAGGGAGCCTCAAGGTCGGGACTATAAATACGGGCCTTAGATGTGGCAACGGGCTTAGCTGTCAAATAGTTGCCTATAGTTTCAGAATAATTATTACATTTTATATGTATTAGAGTTCATCTGAGTTAATAAATTAAGAAAAATACTTTTTAGGACTACTACTACTACTAATACCACTTACATCTGATGTCTGGTTTTCATCACAGTCAGACACTACAAAATAAAAATAAACGCAACCTGTTTCCTGCTGCCACTTCCACTTCCACTTAAACGAACACTCAATTTTACTTTGTAAATTGTCACTTGAGCTAGAAAAATTCACTATTAGGTCACTGTGAAGCCATTCTTGCTGATCTTGATTCCCTTTCACTATCAAATCATTTCGTAGGTATGCCCCAGATGCATGCCCAGATGAGTTCTATTAACTGTATTTTTCTGTGATATTTGGGAGGTCCAGAAAACATTATAGGTACCACATTGTGCTTTAAAATGGGTCTTATCCTTTGAAATGTTTGTAAATTATTGTCTTTATCCTTATAAATATAACCAGCCCTTCCGAGGAATACCTTTCACCCACTTCTGTTTATGTCCCTTATTGGACGCACAATTGCTAGTGCAACCTGGTACTACACACTTTGCAGGCATCTTGTTATCTTTATAGTTTCGTTTGTGCAGGTAAATAATTAGAAACACATTAAAAATCACCTTCCAATCTTATTTTTCACTCTGGAAGATTACACTAATGACCCCACAACAAACAAAAGCTCGACCAACGATGCAGTGTTGCCATATTTCAATGCTCCGGCCTAGTGAGTAGATTCAGCCATGCCTGATCCGCTCCCTCGCAGCCCCAAAAAAAGTCGGCTGTGGCAACACTGTTTGCCGGCTGTGCTTTTTCCCTGACTAGTTCTATCTCTCTCACTGACCTCTCTTTCTTATGCATGCTTTTTCCCTGTCTAGCTCTATCTCTCTCACCGACCTCTCTTTCTTAGGTCGTCCGCAAAAGTGGTACATTGTTTAAATGGGAATGGGGCCATTCATGACCGACTCTACACTAGGCCGGAGCCTTGGATGTGGCAACGTGGCTTAGCTGTCAAATAGGGGGCCTTTAGTTTCAGAATAATTATTACATTTTATATGTATTAAGAGTACATCTCGGTTGATAAATTAAGAAAAATACTTTTTAGAATTACTACTACTAATACCACTTACATCTGATGTCTGGTTCATCGTAGTCAAACACTACAAAATAAAAATAAACGCAACCTGTTTCCTGCTGCCACTTCCACTTCCAATTAAATGAACACTCAATTTACTTTGTAAATTTTCACTTGAGCTAGAAAAATTCACTATTAGGTCACTTTGAAGCCATTCTTGCTGATCTTGATTCCCTTTCACTTTCAAATTTTTTCGTAGCTATGCCCAGATGAGTTCTATTAACTGTATTTTTCTGTGATATTTGGGTGGTCCAGAAAACATTGTAGGTACCACATTGTGCTTTAAAATAGGTCTTATCTTTTGAAATGTTTGTAAATTATTGTCTTTATTCTTATAAATATTACCAGCCCTTACGAGGAATACCTTTCACCCACTTCTGTTTATGTCCTTTATTGGAAGCACAATTGCTAGTGAAGCCTGGTACTACACACTTTGCAGGCATCCTTTTATCTTTATAGTTTCGTTTGTGCAGGTAAATGATTAGAAGCACATTAAAAATCACCTTCCGATATTATTTTCAACTCTCGAAGAATTACACTAATGACAAAAGCTCGGCCGACTATTCTGTGTTGCCATATTTCAATGCTCCGGCCTAGTGAGTAGAGTCGGCCATGGGCCACGCAATGTGCGTGTCAAATGTCAAATGCCTTTTGACAGATATCAGATGTTCGGTTATGGTTAGTTATGTTACGATTAGTTGATTTGTGATTGTGATTAGTTCTGTGATTTAATAATTGATTACTTGATCAGTGATTGTTGGTGATTGTGTTGATGTTGGACGTTTAATACTCCTTATGTTTATAAATCCACTAATTACGACTGATTACATGACAACAGGAAAAAACAATTAAGGATATTACTGCCTTGCCCCAACAAACACTAGAGTATTGTGATATTATTGTTATGTTATTCTTAACAGCAGGACCTTTGGTAACAGAACATTTATAATTTAATAATCATTTTATATTTATAAATATTGTATTAATAATACAATGCTAGCACAAGGATTCAATGGTAACACAACTTGTAGAGGAAAGTTTAAAATTCTAATTACATCATTTTCCAGTGTTAAAAAGTTTCTTGAGCTCTGATCCTCCATCAAATAAGGTTCTAGAAACAAGACCAGATGCTTATTCTCAAAGAGGCATCCATTCAAGGGAAGATGATGGTTTAGTTCTATACTTGCCACCACAAAATGTCCCAAAAGGAAGCAAAGCTCAATATGAAATTGTGTTGCATAGACCTACAACTGAAACTTTACACCAAATATACAGGTACATGAACTAAAATATGAGTATTTGTTATTTAGGTACATTACACATTTGTCAGAGAAATAGATCATACATATTCCATTTCTTAAAATACAAACATTTTGTTTCAAAAGGGATATCTATTAACCCTTAACTGGTAACGTGCCGTCTGTCAGACTGCAAGCAATCTTAAATTCGAGCCTACAACAAAACCTTACCGCATTTCTGGTAAATGACCTCATCTAATCTGTATGCCATTGGTATCCCTTTTATATCCCGTTTATCAATAAGTTTGCGTAAACAACATTCCAGATGTGCTTAGTTGTTAGTTCGGTTCAGTCTGTGAGACGGAACGTTACAGTTTACGTTATAATTTTTCTCCACTGGTAGTCATGGCATTTCCGCCATTTTTTACCAAAATATTTTTATAGGTGTATTGCTTTACTTATTATCAATCACAAAATATATAGATTTGAGTGTGGTCAAAGTTTTTTTTTATTATCTTGGTCCTACAAATTTGTGCTGCTAATTTGTGTTCTAGTTAATAATTATCATAATTTTGTTTCTTTACATCACATGTTCTGCTACTTTATACAAAATTATTATTAAAGGATATATACCCAACAAATCTTCATGCATTTTTTCCAAAAAATAATTAGGATAGTTTGATTTTTTAAGCTTCAAAGACGTTACAGTCTCACAGACTGCACGTTACCAGCTATGCCCCGAATTTGCACGTTACCGGTTAAGGGTTAAGACATCTTTGAAATCAATTTATTTATGATATAAGAAAGCACATAACAGTATCACATAAATCACAACATTTAAATTTGTTGTTTACATAGGGAAGATTTCAACTAAATACCTCAATACCTACTGTACCACAACAACTTGACTACTAAATGCCTAGGGTGACCATTATACTACATACATCAATTCGGACAATTGGCTTTCCGAGTGGCATCCTGGGGGGTGGGGTTGTGGACTGTAACAGAACAAAGAGAGATGGGCCATCATGGGACAGTAGTGCCTTTTTTTGCCTGTCTGTTAACCTGTTAACTGTATTTGTTTATTTTGCTGCATGTTGTGCCAACTTTTTTGATTGCAGTTCAAAGTCAAGACATTCTACCAATTTTTGTAATTCTGCTTAGACATGAAATTTAGCACCAAATTTCTGGAGATGTTGGGGATTTTCTAGATGGATGGTCACCCTATAAATGTCCACCCTACTTATACAAAAAAAATATAGAGAACTGATGTCCACCATGTGAATCTTATGTATAAAGAGTTGTTGTGTCCACTTCTACTTAAAACAGCAGAGTTTGAATTTCAGATCATTGTTATTCAATATATATTACCCCACAGGTTTTCCTAGATAAATGATATCCCTATTTTAGTTAAAATCTTATGGTACCTTTGATGTTATACACAAACATATTTTTTTTTCATGAAGTCATAAGTATAATATAAGTAAAATAAGAATTTGTTTAACCCAAAATACAGATAAAGAAAACTAAGTGAGTTTTTAATGATACTGAATACATGCTTTCAAAAACAAATGTTTTAGGGGTTGAAGTACAAAAAAAATGTTTTGAAAGCATGGTATAATAGGCCATTTAGTTCTCTTCAAAAGCCCTATTGTTTTTTTATCTGTTTTTGTTATGAAAATATTATGCCCGAGATTATGCCTCAAACAAATCCTTATTTTATTTATCTTATGGATATGTTTTTACAAAAAAAAAATAGGTTTGTATATAAAATCAAAGGTACCACAAGATTTTAAATAAAATAAGGACTTAATGTGGGTAGGAAAAACTATTTGGTGCTATTTGAAAAAAAAGTTGGGGGTGAGTTTTAAGGGTTGAAGTATATAGGACAGCATAGACCCTATAGTACTTTAAAAAATACCATTCAGTTTTCATTTGAACTTTATTTTGTTATAAGAACATCATGTGTCAAGTTAATTCGGGGACACCCTGTATAATCCAAAAGCAGCATCAATGGTAAAACAGGTTGACTGCCACGGCGGTCGCGGACGACCGCTGACTATTTTTCCTGACTTGCCGCGGCGATTGTATACGACCGCTATCTCACATTGTTAAATTTTATTCTCTGTGTGTCAGCGGTCCAACCAGAGAGTGGTATAAGGATGATGTTGGACTGCTGTGGCTTACAGGGCTGGGGTGCTGAATTTCTGAATACCTCTTTGATTCAGCCAAAATAATGTGTCCAGATTTGTGTTGCTTTCTTTGTAGGAACCCAAGTCACATGTGTACTTCAAAATACAAAGAATTTAGGGCGAACTTAAAATGAATTTTGCCTGTAAAATGAAACTAATGTCCTTTTTTACTTGGTATTAGCAATATTGGAACAATTCAGGCAAAAATGTGGCTGATTCTCGCAGGATCCACAGTATGTTACAACTTTGTTCATACAGTTTTTTGTTATTTCTTCCTGTAATTTCTTAGTGTAACACCCTTTGCAGTACTACCTCACTTTGTCAAATTGGCCCTCCTTCCGGAGCAATGTGTGCATCTTGGTTGATCTCTTGGTTGCTTTTTCTATACATACATCATTTCTATATGCATCACTATGATTATTGAGAAGGGACCTTATAATGTCTTCCCGAATTTTTGGAATTTTCATTTTCTGCAAATATGCTGTTGTATTTTGAAAAATGGACAAAACAAGTTAGTGGCGCATATACAGGGCACTATCAAGTGTACTATTTTCAACTTGGCACTAGGTGATATTTTTCAACCCAATAAAATATAAAGCTTCTGATGAACCTTTACTAGAAAATAATGTTTGTTTCACTTTTTGCACTACAATACTGTGAGTGAAGTAACTTTTTGAACATCTATATTTATATTTATACTTTTACGATGTTCAAATCTTGATTAGTGTCTGCTGATTATATGTATCAGTTATACAGGGTGTACCTAAATAAGTGTAAAACATTTAAGGGCGTGATTCCTCATCAAAAAGGAGATCGGATCTTTCATATAAAGAAACTTCATTGAAGCATCACTTTTTAAGATACAGCCCCTTAAAGGGGGTACATAAAATTTGTTTAACAATTTTTTTCACAAGTACTAAAAAAGTTAAAATATTGAAATTAACCTAACATTTTGTACTACGAAAAACACACTTAGCGAGTAATTTATTTGGTTCATCCCATGGTTGTAAGAGGTGGAAAACGCAACCCCTAAAATTTATTTCCAATGCAACATTTTGTCTTATTATTTGTCTACAATTTAAAAATTCATTTCCGATAGCTGTTTCATTCTAAACAAAAAAAGTCTCTTGAATTTTTTGCCCAAAATAAAACAGTTTGCAGCAAAAGATTATATTAGGATAATTTTTACGATATTTTTACGCCAATGTTGCTGATCAATCATGGTCGATGTCCAGCTGAAATACAGAGTAGCCTTAGTAACTCCTTAGCTCCTAGAAAACAGCTTTCCTTCTGGAATATTTATTATTATTGTCTGATGTTGAATTTCTTTTTCATTTGATGCAGTTTCCATGGTTTGGGTGTGGTTTGTACCTTCACTCCTTGCATGCTTGATTCTCTTGAGTTTGCAAAAGATCAAAAAATGAAAAAAACAGCTGCTGCAACATAGAAAAGATTGCTAAAAACTTAAGAGTCATAAAATCGCAATTTGCCTTTTCCATTAGTACAAAAGATTCTATTGGCGAAGCTTTTAGTGTGAAAAACTTTCATTCTACCTAAAATTTGGGATGTTTACTTGTAGTAGGATTCATAAATACTACCAGATCCTCAGCTCCTCAGTGATGGGCCCAACACTGTGGAACATTCTGTATGATGGTATCTTACGCCTAGAACTCGCAAAGAATGTGATATCTGTGGCATTTGCAGATGATCTGGTCATCATAGCAACGGCAGAAAGCGAACAAACCCTGATGGCAACAACAAATGAATCCCTAAGAAGAATAGACACCTAGCTCAGCTCCCACGACCTTGAACTAGCCCCGCAGAAAACCGAGGCTATCATTCTGAAAGGCCCGAGGAAAGGAAGAGAAGCCATAACTTTCAACTTACGGTCAATACCAATAGTCCCATCAAAAACAATGAAGTATCTCGGCATTACACTTGATGCAAGGCTTACTTATGGGGAACATATCAAGGCAACGATATCCAAGGCAGAGAGATGTGTCACGGCTCTATCGCGCATTATGCCTAACGTCGGAGGGCCTGGAAGCCACAAGAGGCAGCTTCTTTACACAGTGGTCCAGTCAACCCTGCTGTATGGAGCTCCAGTGTGGAAGAAGGCGATGGACACTAAACTGCACTCATCAAAAATGCTTAGAGTCCAGCGAAAGATGCTACTACGGGTAACAAGTGCATACAGTACTACATCAGCAGAAGCATTGCAAGTGATATCCGGTACTGTACCGATAGACCTGCTAGCCGAAGAGAGATGGCGTTTGTTCAACCTGACCGACGGCAAGACACCATCAGTGCGTAAGGCAGCAAGAGAAGAGACCATCAGAAACTGGCAACGAAAATGGGAAAACACCGCTACAAAAGCCCAGTGGACCAAACGCCTGATTCCCAGCATAACCAAGTGGCTAAAATGCCAACACCGTGTGCTAGATTATCACTTAACCCAGCTACTTTCGGGACATGGATGTCAATGAAAGAAACAGACAAGAGGAGACAAAAGTAGAACAGACAGCCACAATCCTGACGAGAAGTCAAATTGGCTATGCCGAGATTGTGCGCGCATTGAAGTGGTTTTAGTGGGCATGTCGGACTTGCACATATAGAGCCAAAGAGTCCCACACTACCAGGGAAGGGAGGAACCGGTACCAGGTCTGCATAAAGCATTTTCACCTGTCAAAAAAAAAAAGAAAAAAAAGATCCTCAGCTCCATGAGTAAGGGTTGGCCAAAGCATTTGCTTTGGAATGTGAGTTGCTCAATTCTAAGCAGTATTTGGCATGTTATCTTATGTTAGTAAAAAAATCTTTCAAAAAACTTCATGTTTATTTCTGGTATGATATCTACAGGGTGTCCAGTTAGTGGGTAATTCTTCGATATCTCGCAAAGTATACCTGATAGAAGAAAATGTCAAATACAAAAGTAATTTGGTTACTTAAGACGCATATTCTAAAAATATTTTGAAATATACAGGGTGTTGCGGGAAAGTAGGATAGTGATCAACTTAATTTTCTTTATATGGAACTATAACTTTTTCTTGAATTGTTCTAGTTTCCATCATTGATCTCTATTCATTCCTAAAATATTTTTGGGATCGGTTGCGACGTTGCGAAGTTATAATTTATTTTCCATTAATTTCCGGATTTGCAAGGTCGCAAGTAATACGTCCAAATTGATATATTCCTTTAACTTTTCTTAATAATATTATACAGCGAGTTACTTGAATATCAAGTGGATATTAGTTTGGATGTTACCAGCAATTTGTATATACAGGGTGTTATTTATCTCTAATTTTTAGAATGGACAGCTCTGCAAGTCTTTGTTTCTTAGGATGGATATTTTGTTTTTTGTACATATGCCTCTTGGAATTATGGAATGAATTACAAAACTGACGAGAAGCGACAACATAATTTCAATCCTGTATGCGCAGGTGCCAAATATGCTGTTTTATAGTCAGTTGCTTATAGTCTGGTGTTAGCTGGAAATATTTGTTAGTCTCACTTGTTAGTAGTCTTGTCATGCCAAGCTCTCATACTACAATTGTCAGCAGCATAATATGCTGTTGCAATGAGAGCATACAAGGGCATCAAAAATGGCGCCTTCGACATCAAAGGAAGATCAAATACGGCGCCGCCGGCTGTCGCATCGTGCTAGTTTTGGTATTGCCGGTTGAAACTAAATTCTTAGAATACCAGATATATTTGATGCAGAAACTTATATAAGTGAGAGAGACGCTCAACTTTCTGGTGGGGGTTCTCAGTGGTCATTGCTGGCTGAATAGACATCTGTCACTCATGAGAGTGGTAAGGGACCCCACCTGCCCCAGATGCTGGGAGGAGGATGAGACAGTGTTCCACTTCCTGGGCAGATGTGCTGTGTATCGCAACCTTAGGGTTCAGTTATTTGGCACGATGGAGTTTATGGAGGAGTCACTATATTCACTGAGAATGGTCGGACATACTGACCTTCGTCAGGAGGTTTTTTTTTCATAGTTGAGCAGACCGCGTAGGCAGAGCCTAAATACCAGAGTACCGCGGTCTGGTAGGTTCGACAAGGAGCTTTTTAGGACGGAACGTTTTGGTGTTTGCAGGGTTGGTTTAGTGGGGTTGGCAAATATAGGGCCAAAGGTAGCCTCGCCGGTACTCTTAAAGTTAGGAGTTAGAAACGTGTTTCTATCACCATGACGACCATAACGATCGGGCAGTTTCTGGTGCCTACCACAACGTACCTACTACGCTGACATATTTACGACGCCACTCAGTCCTATAGTACATAGTACATAGAAACACGTTTCTAAACTACAGAGTATCGGCACCACTTGCCTGGCTTCGCCTCCCCGTCAATACTACTACTATACACTGGATAACGAGAGGTGTTATGGAGAACACCTTACACGAGTAGTGACAAAAGGCTGAGAAGAAGGCGGCAATACTGTCGCGACTGATGCCAAATGTAGGAGGGCCCAGTAGCAACAAAAGGGCACTACTGTGCCAGGCTGTACAGTCGGTCGTCCTATACGGAGCTCCTGTGTGGTGTAAAGCCACAAAAAGGAATCAGAAGGTCTTAGACAGCTTGCAAAGAAAGTCTCTGCCGAGGGTGGTCAGTGCTTATCGCACGGTATCTACAAGAGCCTTGCAAGTTATAACGGCGATACCACCGTTATACTTGCTGGCCGAAGAGAGGACACTGATCCGCCATGGTCAAACAGGCAATGTGATAAGCCGCGCTGAGGCTAAAAGGCTGACAGCAAGTTAGTTGCAAAGCATATGGAACGAGACCACTGCATTTCCTAACGCAGGCACTGTCTGGGCACGGGCCTTTTCGAGTGTATAGTTAACGGATAGGACGGGTGATGGACGAAAGATGCTTGCACTGCGAGGCGGAAGATACGGCCGAGCATGCCCTGTTTCTGTGCGATCGGTGGGGGGCATGGAACATCATACATGAGATGGTCAACAAAATACTCTCTGTAAAGGAGAAAGAGGAGCGGCTTCAAGGATAAATGAGGGTTGGAAGTTATTCATAAATGTGTTTTAATCATTACCTCATCTTGCACTGCGAAGAATGTCGTTCACGATGATGCGCGGTGCAGATGGAGATATAACATCAGAGGTAAGGAAAAGGGAACGGATTTTAGCCGGTCGGGTCGTGATGGCATGTCGGATGGACGTGGTTGCGTCCATTGGACATGTGATCAGAGGACTCAAGCTGGTTCAACGTCGGGCGGACAGACTCTCTCTCACACTTCCGGGTGTGTGAGTGTTTTCTGTCCTTGCGATCAAGCCGATTTTCTAAACCCTCTATAATAAAAAAAACTACTACTACTATATAAGTCTCAGCTGTTTCCAAAATCAATTGGTAGTACAATGAACTGTGATTGTAGATTGAATTCAAAGTCACATTATTATCAATTTTTAGTTTGAATGGAGATTGGTTTCATTATATTACGAACTTCTCATGAGCGCATTATAGGGACATTAGATGCGATTATACTAGGATGGATGATACCCAACGTTACTTATTTTTTAATGTCTTGTAAAGTATTAATTATGAAACCACAGAAAATCATAGTTTGTTGAGATATTTATTTTGCAAAAGAATATCTTGTTCAATAGCTGACAGTGGCAGTGTTGTGAGTTGCAAGATTTTGGTCCCAATAATATTTAATTATTCTATTATTGTGAAATTCTTAATGATATCGTGAATATTAAATACTTGACGATTTTCTATATTGTTTTAAATCATTCTGTAAACGATTGACACTTTTTATGATCTTATCTCCATCATTGAAAGTAATACTTAAACAATTGGAATATCCATCTAGATCTATTGTTACAGAAACTATCAATGCATACATTTTCTATCTTATCTAATATAGTAATAGCTTTTTGGTGTGACTCTGACCATTTCTACGTATTATCTAATTATCTAGTTGCTTAATGTAGGATATATTCTGATTATAACGTTGTCTCAAATGTTTATACTATACTGAATGTTTAGATTGTTGAATTAATCATACAATGCTGAAAATAGAGGGTTAACTAATGTCATGCAGATATTTTAGGGGGTGATAGTTCTCATCAAAACAAGGAAAAAATGCAAACATAAAATGCATTATTTTCGTTATATAGGGTGGCAAATTTCCTATCGTTTCTTTCCGTATTTTGCGTGTTATCTCTTATATTCTGTGGTATGTTTCAACTTTGAAACACAATATATACAATATCTGCAATAAAATAAAGCTACTTTACGCGGTCAAGAAATCGTTCAAATTTGTTACCCCCGCAGAAATTCTTGAAGAGATTGACAGAAAGAATTCTACAATTTAATGTCTTTTATAATGTTCCACCATCATACTATGTATGTTGTGTTCAGTGTTAATCTGAAGACTATGTGACAGAGCTGTCATTACTTCAAGTGAAGTACTTGAAAAATGTATTTCAATTACTTTCTGGTATTTGAAGTACTGTACAAATACATTGTTTTTGTGATATTTGTACTTGATTCCCCAAATACTCTCTAAGAAGTATTTGTATTTGGTACTTGTAGCACAAAAAATATATTTCAAATACCTGACATTTTTATTTGAAATACTAAAGAAGTAAAGTACTTGAAAAATTTATTTCAATTACTTTCTGGTATTTGAAGTACTGTATTTCAAATTAATTTTATTTCCCAAATGCTATAAGAAGTATTTGTATTTGGTACTTCCACACAAAAAATATAATTCAAATTTATACATTTATACTCGAAATACTAAAGTGAGTAAGAAATACATATTAGTATAGCTCGATGAAAATATAAAAATACTTGAAATACACATTTCAAGCATTAAATGCTCAAGTCTAGACAAGCATGGACAAATCAACATTACGCATCGCGTCGCCTTGCGCTCTGTCTCTGTCGTACACATACTACGCGACACTCTGACTCTACGACAGTCTCATCACAATCGACACAATCACTCATACGGTATAGATGAGACACCGGTGCTGCCATACGCTCCAGGGCCTGTATTCTTGAAACGGAGAACAGCGTTCACGGGAGAACGACAATGCTAACTGATATGTACGTTCTCTCGTGAACGTCGTTCACCGTTTCAAGAATATGGGCCCAGGGGACATTGAGCCCGTTGTGGAGAACGAGAGGTGCCGAATTTACAGGAACTACTCATTCTCCACGCTCGAGCTTATACAGGCAAATAAGCCCGACATAGTCCTCGGTGTGTAGGAGCCCGGGTTGCACCTTTTTTGTTTTTGTTTTGTTTTTTAAGTACTTGAAATATTAGTATCGTATTTGAATTACTTTATTTGAAAAATCAAGTACCAAATTAAAGTATTTGATACTTGAAGTACTTTCAAAAATAAAATTACTTGGTATTTGTACTTTGACGCATGCGACTCTGGTAATTGGTAATTGGTATTCGAAATACTATTTACTAGTACTTGTGACAGCTCTGCTATATGACCTGTTGTAATTTGTCAATTTATTCAAATTCACAGATTTTATCGATTTATTGACCACGTAAAGTGGTTATTATCAAAATTTTCGGTCTCAATATAGAGAGTGTTACATTTTCTTGAATGGGCTACACTTGTATTTTTTAGACCGTTTTTTGAAGCACTCTGTATAAGTTCCGGTATAAAATGAATGACCTCTCTGTTTCTTTAATTTTTGAGACTCCAGCACTAAAATAGCTATGGATGCAAATTAGTAGGCGAAATAGCGAAATAATAGATATACGAAAAAAATAGTAGGCTGGGGCAGTCAATTTTTAATTCTGTTTTTATCTTTCTGACATTTTGTAAAAAATATTTTACGCGTTTTAGACCATACATTTATTTGCATTTTTTCTTTTTGCTAGTGGACGGGGAAGGACCTGAAATAAACGTTGAGGTTTAGATGTTATTCTGTGTCTTTTTGAATTAGCTACAAATAGGTCAATATTTTGTGCAGTGTTACTGGGTAAAGTTTTAGTCCAGTCATTAAATCCGAATTAACTCTATTTATTGACTCTTTTTCCTTATACAGCCCTTTCTTAGAATGCCAGGAGGTAAATGTTTCCTATTTTCACTACGTTTGTAGTTTGATTGTGGTTTTGGTACCTACATTATCTTCAATATTCTCTCCTCAACGGAGAATCTGTTATGGGATATCAGCTCATTTTTGGTAAGACTGGAAGTCAGCTTGTATTCAGATGGTGTCGAAAAGGGGATAAATGATCCAACTAACCAGACCTGTAGTAGTTCTGCTTTCTCAGATGAGCAAAATGATGACAAATGCTTTAATTCACAGCTGATGAAATACCTTGAGCTTAATAACTGAATCAACGACAGCCAATATTGATTCCGACTTCAAAGATCAATGTGCAGTTCTCCTGGCTTACGTTACACATGTGTGAGAGCTTCTGTAATGCGTTCCCCCCGTTAAACTTTACAGCTAGTTGGCCGTCTCCTTTCTTCATCCCATAAAATCTACATGGGAGTCCGCAGGGTTCGATCTGGCATCAGTTTCAGCCTCCGATATTTCAAAGACATTCGATCGGTTGTCAAAATTTAATGAAATGTGGTGTCCCAATCCACACCGCGACGATTTTGCAACCTACAGGGTGAGTTTTTAGTACCGGCTCTGTCGATAACTCCACTACTGTAGAAGATAGCGAAAAAAGTTGTATATAAGAGTTGTAGCCACGGACATGATCCTTGCTCAGAAAATATTTAGATTTATACAGGGTGATCCATAACTGCGTGGTGATGCAAACATGCATTTTTTTTAAATGATACACCCTATATGTTATTACATATTCAGATTCTACTAATGATGTTCGTTCTTCCAATACAAGGTATTGTTACATTATACAGTGTATTCCAAAAGTTATGATCATTTCTACATCCAAATCGCGGTCAAACGAACGTACTGTATGTCAAAGAGTAATGAATCAAAAATTATTTTTTTTTACATGAGAAGATTAAAAATATCCTCTAGTTTTAAAATCGGCTATAAGAAAAGCCCTTGACGCATATTCGTAGACAGGGTGATGTAGAATGCAAAATCTAGATTTTCTCCCTTTTTTTTAAATGTAGCCCCCAATATTTTATTGTACCAAAGAATTGCTTTTAATATGCTCTTTCATCTTTGTATAGCACCTATATACCTTCTATTTGTTTACTAAAATTTATTTATTTTGAGAAAATACTATCAAATTTTATTTTTGCTTAACAAACAACTAAAATATAAGGCCATAATAGTACTTGATAAAGTCAAAATACCGAATTTACGAGATAATATAGGTCAAGTGTGCTGAGGAAACAATTTTATAGACGTCATGCATAGTTATCTGCTTGATACGGATGTATCAGGTAGGCTATGAAATATTAAACGACACACTCCAAATGAAACGATTCTTCAATCTTTCAAACGCATTAGTTTTAGAGTACCTCCGTTCTGAATATTGCTGTTCATAGTTGATATATTCTAGAGGCAAGTAGACAATTTCTCAAAGATTTCCCTAAATACCCTCAATGGAAAAATTAATTTTTAAAGCTGGTTTTTCACACAGTACGCAATTATTGAGCAGGTTATGGAAACTGTCAATTTTTCAAAGCCTACCTTATAAATCTGCTTGATATTTATGCATCAACCCTACAAAATTGTTTCCTCAACATACTTGACTTTATTATCTCGATGATTTAGGGTTTTGACTTCATCAGATAGTATCATGACCTTATAACTTGATTGTTCGTTAAATACAAAACAAATTGGGTAGTACTTTCTCAAAATAAATAAATTTCAGTACACAAATAGAAGCTATATTTTAAATTTACTGAAAAATCGAAATATCTCGGAAACTGATGGATGTAGGTACAACAAGTGCTATACAAAGATAAAAGAGCATATTAAAAGCAATTGTTTGGGTTAATTAAATATTGGGTTATATTTAAAAAAAAGAGAAAATCCGGATTTTGCATTCTTCATCACCCTGTATGCGAATATGCCTCACGGGCTTTTTTTATAGCCGATTTTAAAACTAGAGGATATTTTTAATCTTTTCAGGTAAAAAAATAATTTTTGATCTATTACTTTTTGATATACAGTACGCTTATTTGACCGCGATTTGGATATAGAAATGGTCATAACTTTTGAAATACCCTGTATAATGTAACAATACCCTATATTGTAAGGACGGAAATCATTAGTAGAATTTGAATATATAGGGTGTCTCATTTAAAAAATGCATGTTTGCATCACCACGTAGTTATGGATCACCCTGTATAGATATAAATATTTTCTGAGCAAGGAGCATATCCGTGGCTACAACTTTTATATACAACTTTTTTCGCTATCTTCTACAGTAGTGGAGTTATCGACCGAGCCGGTACTAAAAACTCACCCTGTATAAAGAAAAATTGGAAGGAAAAACTTCCAACCGAACTTCCTAAGCAGGTAATAAATATCATTCAAAAAATTGATCCAAATCTAGCTACCCCTGAATTGGGAAAAATACAAACATAATAAATAATAAAGGAATAAAGTACTGAATATTTATTGTCATTTTTCTCTGAGGTTAGGTGGGCACGTGCCTTGTGCCTTGTGCCCTTCAGTATCAGCCGCCATTGACGATTGGTAGGACTGTTTATGACTATTACAAACGAAAATAACAATGTAGAGCATACAGTCAATGCTTTGTTACTAGGTAAATTTCAACTTATTAATGCTGAAGATTACATTAATAAGTAGAGGATTCATAAGAATTCTGCCGATTACTCTGTCTTAGAAGCAGTAAAAAGTAATACTTTTACTTGTTGATTGTTATGATAGAAACATAAATATCAGTTTCGTAATTAAGGGTAACATCAGGAAAAGATGGGGAGATATCTGGGCTAAATTTACCACAGCATGATCTAATTATTACACTTTGATTCATCAAGGCAAGATTCACCTCCTAGCTTTTTTCAAACCGGAGATATCGATAAAACGAGTATTACGTCAAGTGTGCTGTGAGTTTCAGAAACAACTGGTGTCCTAAAGGGATAATTATAGCCCGTCACAACGCTTTAGTAATCATTCTACATATAATACTTAAGAAAAACTACTAGAAATCATATTTTGACTTTCTGAGATAGCCACCAGGTGGCGTAGTAGGCATCAATAAGTGCTGTGTTAAATTTTCATAATAATTGAAGTTTTAAAAGAAACCAAAGTAAATCACAGTATAAAATTGATTATTGTTTTTGTTATTATTAAACGTCAATTTGAGCTGAGCACAAAGTATTATATAAACTAAACAAGCAAGGATGGTAAGTATAAGATGTGAATAAATCTTAAAAATCAATTAACAGCAAAATAAATCAAAATAACGTGATATAACAAGGTTAACAAATAAAATACCTACATAAACCTAACTCACACGCGTATGCTATACCTATTTTCAGTATTTTTCTAGATATCATACTGGCAGGTTTATCTGCGCCTCAAAGGATGCATAAGTGCATTGAGAACGATGGACGCCATCTAACAACTGGAGCAACACTGATAATAGGTGCAATATGCGTATGTGAATTATGTTTATGTATTTTTTTTGTTATCCATTTTGTTATACCAACTTATTTTGCTTTATTTTGCTGTTAATTGTCCTTAATTTATAAGATTGATTGACATTGATTTTTTCTTACTATCTTTACCTGTTGAGTTTATAATATAAAAATAATAATCAATTTTATACTACGCCATCTGGTGGCTATCTCAGAAAGTTAGAATGTAATTTCTAGTGGTTATACCTGAGTATTAGCTGTAGAATGATTAGTGATTACTAAAACGTTGTGACGGAGGCGACATCCCTATGGGGCAAAAATTGTCTCTGAAATTCACCGCACACTTGTAATATTTGTTTTATTGGTATCTCTACTACATCTTACAAGATACAGCAAAGAATGCTGAACAAAAAAAATCGAAAATTGTCCGATCTTTGTGATGGTAATAGTTATATTTGCATATTTTTTTAGATAAAGCGTTTTCTGTGATTGATCGTAACTGTTGCGCCCCCTAGTGGCCACTTGAGGAACTTAAAAATAATTTCCAGTGATTTCTCTTAACGGATGTACCTAATCATATTTTTGGCTTGAAGTTTCATGTTTTAAGTACAGATTAGAGTGCGGTAAAGTAAGAGGTAACGTAAGACGTAAGAAAATAAACCTGTGGAATCAGATGAGAGTGTTTATAGTCGTAACGTAAGAGCTAACGCAACACTCTCATCTGATTCCACAGGTTTATTACCTTACGTCTTACGTTACCTCTTACCTTACCGCACTCTATTTAGTCCCTTACGGTTACTGAGATATTGCCGGCGTCCATTCTCAATATGTACATTTTCTTCAATGTTTCCGGCGGCAGTAAATTTAGTGTTGTTAAATTTACTGCTCCTGTTATACTTGTTAACAGAAGTGTAGCGTGCCTTGGCGGGCCCCGTATAAAATTTTGTTTGGAGGCCCTTAGGAAGGGTAAAGATTTCTCACAAAAGAAATAAAAATGCGTTGGGGGCCCTCGTAGCCTAGAGGCCCCGGATAATAATTGATACCGCAGATACGGCGGCAGTTTCGCCCCTGCTTGTCAACTCCAAGTCACTGTAACTAACACTTTCCATATTAATTATCTGATTTTTTTGGAAACACTACGAAATTATTTCTAATGTACAAACTTTTAACTAACTGATGATTTTCGTTCGGCGTTATATTCTTGAGGCCACCTTAGTGTTTGTCATCAAAAACAGATGCAAAATTAAATTCGGTTCAAAATGTAGCTATTTAAGATTCAATCTTACACTCTTAATATAACATTATTCGATGTTCGTAGAAAAAATTAATTAATGTAATATAAATAAGAATGTTTATGAAAGGAATGAAAGGAAGCTTATTATTATTTTAAAGTTAAGATCGGTCAAAATTAAATTATTTAAATGAATCATAGACGTTTTGAATCCAGTGAATTAATTGTTCGTTTGGTAATAAAAAAACAAGTATTATACAAATTAAAGAATTTATTTCTCATAATAGTTATAGCTTACACTTTTAACAAAATGAAATCGGGAGATATCTCGATCTTAATACATTTCAATCAAATTAGCGACATTTATGCGCGTAGATGACTCGCAATTGGTAAATTTTCGTTGAATACTTACGCTGTTCCCAATTGCACATCCTTTAACATAAACATAAATTTGTATATATCTGGATGAGATTGGTAAAAAGATTAATTGAAGTGGCTATGAAAATCCCCATAACAATTGGTGGTTTGTTTCAGATGTTGATGTTCAAGATGCCCACAAATGTGGTCGCAATTACGCGTTCTCTTCTGGGCGTATGTATTAAGACGTACCTAGTCTATTTATGTTTAGTTTTTTCTCGGATTTTTGTCTTATCGATTAGGTATTGTACCCGTCAATAGTACAATTGTCACTTTTTGTTTATCGTTCTTAATTTAAAAAATTGGTAAATCCTAAAGTTGGTACATTATTATTAAACAACTTTTAGGATTTACCAAGTTTAAATTAACTGTGACAAACTAAAAGTGACTAGTGCACTAATTGACAGGTACAATACCAGACTGATATTGATAAGACAAACATCCAAAAAGATAAACAAAAACAAACTAGGTACGTCTTGATACACAAGCCTAGATTTAGTCTTTTTGACGTTTTATCTTTATGTCGCTTAATTTTAGATTTCGGAAAAAAGCTATCTGGAAAATTATTTTAATGACGTCTTTACACAGTTAAATAAATAGTATCAACTTAGAACTCACCCTGTACAATTTGGTTGTCATCGAGAATAATGACGTAAAAGTTTTCTACAAAGCATTCCGCAACCCGGTCATGATCTAGAAGTAATAAACCGAAAGTCTCTCAACCATCGCCCAACTTTTAAACCAGGCTTGCATTAGATGAAATCTACACCCTATTATAGGACATTTAAGCCAAAATTGCATATTCCTAAATGGATGGCGATTTCAAAATCACAAACTATTTGTGAGAGGTTAAAATAATAATTTTCTCCACAATAATAACTAACTACTAACTAGGTACTAACGAGAGTAATAATTTAAAATCTAAAAGTTTTAAAGAACTTAATTTGTTAGAGCTAGTAACATAAACACCACAGGTACATATGTAATGACCATTTTTAAAAGCGTGGTTAGTAAATAATTGACAAAAAATTATTGTAAGTAATCAAAAGTGCCATCTTTTCTAAGGAGCACAGAAAATTCAAATTTCTTTCGCAAGAAAATACAACTAGGATATGGTCTTAATTATTAATTAGCCCCAGGTTATTGTTAACAAAAGTCCTTATTATTTTTTAAAATCTCTTTATATCAAAAGACTTTTTTTTTGGAGGATTGTAGGGAACTACATATCATTCGTATGGAGCGGTTTTAGAGCAATTTTATGGATTGGAAAGCATTGTGTGTAGATCAAATTCCAAGGTTCATAAAAAATTACATGCTGGATACCCGCCCCACCTTCTTTTTGTATTCATAATTTGTGTTTCCAATACTTCATCATCAAGAGCACTTGCAATAGCTGCCGACTCAAGTTGTGGTCGAATTCGAAATCAAAACAATCAAATAGAGAATATTGAGGCCCAATTTTATCAACACGTGCATTTTAACAAAGGCTTTGACCAATCCACTCAGAGCAGCCCGTTCAAGGACATGCATCTGTCAAAGTTCTCTGAAAATTATCGATTTCTCCTGAAATTTACTTCAAAAAGGTGAAAAAGACATGCTTTGTATGCAATCTACGATTATGAACCATCTAGTATGTTTTCCAGTCTGATTGTCCATCCTAAATGAGTGAAAAATTGCATTTTCTTGTTTAACAAAGATGTTAGCAATTGCTAATCTGAACCAATCAGATTACACAATAGCAGTACATTTGATCACTGGTCTATCACTTGTACTTGTAAAATATCTAATAAACTTTTATTCAAAAACCTATTTATGTCGATGGTAGAAAAAATTGTGTAACATGAGTAAAAAGCATATCAATAAAGTATTTGGTTAAAAAAATGAAAGAAAATAGTTTCAGGCTGTGGGTTTCCGACCAACACCCGCTCGAACACACCAATTTGCCTAACACACAGCGCTACCGGGCCTCCTGCGGAGGGGATCGCTTCAACGAAACATATTTAATTTGGTACTTTATTACTGCAATAATATTTGTAATCTATTTTCAACCATCCAAAAATATATTTATTTTGATCGCAGACTTCGTCTTGAGCTGCAAAATTCATTCGTCGCCTATGTTGCAACAAATATACACTTGTCACAACAATAGTTTTGTTATAAAATCGTATATACGATATGATGAAAAGTGTTATCCAGCTTTGACGTTTTGTTTCCAAAATTGATAAAATATTATTGGATGATACTTATTAACATAGTCCGTAATACCCAATAGAAAGCTTTTGCTAAATAACATCCAATAGAAAAGCTTTGTCAAAACCTTTGTTAGAATATGCATCTTGATAAAATCGGGCCTTAATATTGTGGCTGACGCTTGACACCACATGATACATACGCCGACGGCTCGTCCATGGCACAGTGTAACGTTAACCAAGCTTTAGATGTATGTTTTTAGGCGTCATACTTGATCCTCCATATTGAATCGAATAATATGCTACATTTTTTCCCTTGATTAGATGAATATTTTGTTGCCTCAGACATAACATTCCATTCGCCTATTCTGAGCAGCAGGTGATCCTGTTGACATGACGCGACTCTAAAAATCATTTGCGACGAAAGAAAAAATTAAATTTTCGATAATTTTACTTTTTTCCGATATATCTTCGAAATGAACGGAATTTTTGAAATCATAACAAACTATATTATTTATTAATACAACATTGTATTTTTACTATTTTCTGATTTTCACGTACTATTCATCCTTGTTGAATGTTTTCTCATAAATACGTAATCATCAACATCTTCAAATATATTAATGGTATTTTGCATACATACTGAAGGTCTTTTCACTGAAACAATATATGTTTTAGCTTATACCGCACTACGGATCCAGAAGAAGCTGAACTCAAATTCATTGTCTTCAAGGATAAAATTCCCGTGTTCATTGAAGTAGCAAAAGAGGTAATATAAATAAAGATTTCAGTAGTTGTATGCACAATACGAATGGTACGAATGTGGGTTTAACGGAACACGAAACGAAGCGAGATATTTTAAATTTTCCTTACGGGAGCCGAAATTGGAGTTGAAGGCAGAGTAACAGATAATGTATGTTGCAAAAGATTTGAATTTTTTTTTCAAAACTCGGGAGGTAGATTCACCGTTGGAAACAATTCAGAAATCGGTACCATGGTAACCAGTCAACACCTAAACGTAACAATAAAACCATTTTGGTTATGATATAAATTGTTAAAATGTCGTACAAATTAGATATTCGGAAGAGTATTTACAGTCTAGTTGGACGACTTGAAAAAAAAGAAATAGCTCGGCTTGAGTTCGCCTATATCAAGATCAAAATATTTCTGTTGCCACAATTTATCGAGCGATTCGTGAATGCGACGAAGGTATTCCTTTTATAAATTTACCAAAAAGTGGACGTCCAAGAGCGTTGAATGTTGCTACAGTTCTAAGAATGGTCAACAGAAGTGAACATCGAGTTGGAACTTCAACACGAAAACTTGGACGTATTTGTCACGTCAATGCTAGCACAACCTGTAGAGAAATGAAGAGAATTAACTTAAAATTCCGAAAAATAAGAAAATGCCCAAAGTATTCCCCAAATCAGTTAGAAAGAATTTCTCAATGTCGCAATTTACTTCGTACTCATTTTGCTGGCAACATAAAAATTATTCTTGACGATGAAGTATTTCACATTTTCGAACTCAGAAATCAAAGGTAACGATGGTTTTTAAACAAGAGATTTTGAAGCTTGTCCAGATAATGTACAATTTAAAGAGAAAGAAAAGAAAAGTTTGAAAACAAAGTGTTAGTGTGGTGCGCTATATCAGACAACGGTATCTCACAGCCGTACGTTGAACGAGCGAGGGCCGAAGCGGTTACCGCGGAAGTCTTTACTCAAAGATGTTTGCCTAAACTACTCAATTTTATTAATACCCACCGTGCTAATGACAATATAATATTTTGGCCAGATCTGGCCTCAAGTCATTATGCTTTGCGTATGAGAAACTGTCTAGAACAATACGGAATACCTTTTGTACCACGAATCGACAACCCTCCCAATCTTCCTCAAGTAAGACCTATCGAAACTTTTTGGGCTCAACTGAGTGCCAAAGTTTATAACAGTGGTTGGGAAGCTCAAAACGGACAGAGTTAAGAAAAGAAATAATGCTAGAGATCAGAGAAATTGATTTAGAATCTGTCCAAAACCTAATGAGGAACATTAAGAGGAAATTGCGAGCCGTGGAAGATCATGGCCCATTAGCAGTACTTTAATATTTTTATATTAAGAAAAATTGTTATTTTTTGTAGTTCTTGTTACAGTTCAAATATATTATTGTGAGATATTTTTTTAATGAAAAACTTCTCAAAACTTTTGCAATATACGTTACATCTTGAAGATGAGACAAGTCATACCGCAAACTGTATTGTTTAGTTTTTAAACGAAATTGTTACGTTATCACGTCTTTCACTTCTACCGTAATTGAAAATTCAAGATAAAGAACAAATGATACTTAGTAGTGAAGAGCTAGTTGAATTAATAATAAAAGAACATACTAAATATTTTCATTGGGATTAAATTGTGTATTTGTAGGTCCTGAAAGTGAAACAAACGGGATCAAGGTGTTTCGCTAATGCCTAGAAAAATAAATTTTATGAATTAACTTGATAGTATGTTTACTGTATGAACACATTGATTTACTAGGGTACTGGCTATACTTCTACAGGATTGGCCAATAGTGAGTGAGGATTGTGGGCTTATAGAACGAATTTCAAAAATCTGTCACTTGATCATGGTAGGGGACCTTGAGGGATATAACCTTAACCTTTATCTACACGCGGTGGTGTACTGTGTACACCATCGGATTCAACTACGTGGAATTTCCTGAAAGATGTGAGGTGTCGCCTCTGCCATTCTACCTAAACCTCAACGATGATATTTACTTAAAGCTTGCTTCGCCGTCAGTCGTCAGTTGTTTCGCAAACTTTGCCGAGCTAGTAAAATTTGACCGCTAGTTCAACTGGTGCCTAGAATACGCCACTCGTGTAGTTGTGAAAAAAGTATATATTATTGTTATTTAACAAACTTATTCAGTTGTTCTAGGTTTTTATAAATATAATTTTTAATCCCTGCAATCCCTCTTAATAAAATAGCTATATAAATGTAGATGTCAATATCCTAGCTAATGCTGCTTTGTCTGGTGCATAGAGTACACCACGCGTGTATTTGTCAAACACAAAGGTATTAAGTCCGATATATCATCCACTACGTTGAACCATTGATTGAGCCTTTTTTACAGGGATAAGGTATGAGTGTTTTTTTTGTAATAAAATCGTTAATAATGTTAATACTAATTTTGCAATTAGTTTGTTGGCATTTATTAGCTAAGATATAATATATCTGTAGGTGGTGTATAAAATACACCACGCGTGTATCTCATGTTTTAAAACAAGGAATATTTTTACTTTATATTACAGGTTCTTTAGGATTTCAGGATCACTGTTAGTTAGCTAAAAGGTTATACTGATTTAAAATTAATGTACTTATCAACCAAATGTTCGTTGGAACCCTTTCTGAACCTGCTGGTGTTCAAGATGGTCAATACATTCTCAATAGATCTCCACAAGTTGTACAAATATTGTTACTTTCATTTGTAGCCCTAGTTTTTAATTTGTCGATAATATATCATTTTTTTTTTTGTGAACGATATACTCCACACAAATCTAGTGAATTAATACATATCTTGAGGGTCATTCAATAGAGCCATTCCCACTTGTTAGGAAAGAGTTGAGGTCAAAATACGTTCTTATCAGTAGCGTGCTAGACGAGGCGTTAAAAATCATTATAATATTTATTTTATTTTTTAAATGGTACTGTATAAAATAAATATTGGCATTTGAAAAAATATTCAGTGGCGTAATATCCGGAATACTGCAATGTTGTCTTCCGTGCAATTAGGGCATTGAAACATGAGCATCTTAGAACAAATCGAATGAATTTATCCCTTACTTTATCTACAAACTGTTAATTTATGTGATATATGTATGTGTATCGACTATTTTGTCAGGAATTACTTCAGCACGACTTTTACCATTTATTTATAGATACATTTAGAATCATATATGTAGATGCACATAATTAAAGATGTATATACTATGAATACTCGTCTTTGCGACTCTAACTTCGCTCATT
This sequence comes from Callosobruchus maculatus, assembly GCA_951848785.1. Lineage (NCBI taxonomy): Eukaryota > Metazoa > Arthropoda > Insecta > Coleoptera > Chrysomelidae > Callosobruchus > Callosobruchus maculatus. Next base: position 749,202 of record CATOUR010000265.1, read on the forward strand.
TTCGGGTTACAAAAATTTCATTATACCCAGAGCCCCCTCATCCCTTGTTACCCTTGTTGAAAGTAACAAGTTGAAAGAAGTGAATTAAAATGTAGCTAGTATATATGGCATTACTACAATAATGTTGTTAAACGTATTTGTTATTTGTAAATTGAGTTGATCGAATTACCGGTATCATCGTACCCTCGGGGTTGGAAAAGTGCTGACAATGGGGAAAGAGTCAATAACACCAGTTTCAAAAGTCTGTAATGCCATGAACTCGAACAAATTTCACGAGCATTTGGAACAGAATCAAGTTACTGCCTGACACCCAGTCTGAATTAGTGATATTGTAAACTTATAGATAATATGATAGTATACATCCACCATGGGTCATGTTAATCTAAGATTTAGACATTTGACAAGACGAGGAACAATATTTTTGGCGAAAAAATAAATTGTTGTGATCTATTTGCCAATGCATCTACTTTAATAGTAGAATGTTGATAGCTTAAAACAGATTGGCTGCTTGTGGATCTAGATTCTCTTACTTACATATAAACAAAAACTTTGATATCCTAACAATCGTATGGTGTGTAGGGTAATGTACTGTTTATTTTGTGTTCTACTCAGTTACTTCTGATCTCAATATTTTTCCAGATGTGCAATGTCCACGGTCTCCAGAAAATCTGCGACATCCTTACCGAGCATCCGTCTTGGACACTGGCCCATCTAGCGGCACATTTCGGCCTACACGATAGTTTCAGCAACTCGAGGGTGAATTGCTACCTCAACAGCTCCGATCCAGAGACGGGCATGTCTCCGCTGCAGGTGGCCATCTCCACACATAATCTAAAAACTGTGCAGATCCTTGTTTCGGCAAATTGCTCTTTGGAGCATCTGGATCATGAGGCCAACTCTGTGTTCCATTATGCAGCCAGCACTACTAAAGAAATCATTGCGGTAAGATTCAAACGTTATAGATGGAGAGCTCGCTACGTAAAAAAGGTCACTCGGTAAAGTTAACATTTTGTCATTTTCAGATTCGGTAGGTATCAACATAGGGATAGGTGGGTCGTCAGAACGCGATGTGGACGGATAAAGTAAGGGTGGGGGGTTAAATCTTTAAATATGCTATTTTTTTCGCATAATATATGATGAAGTACAGCTCGGAAAATTTGAAATACAAATGGAAATATTATAAGAAAGTGGGGAAAAAACTGTCAGAAGTGTAGGCGAAAGGTAAAGAGCGCTGAAGTTGCAAAAAATTTTGCAGCAATTATGTCTCTCGGTGACTCGGTACACTCCTGACAATTTACATACTCCTTCTATGAGTTAAAATGAACCCAATTACAAATCGTGAGAAGGCTAGATGGAAGAATATCGGAGATATTGTCTTTAGTAAGAACGTTAGTTCTCCAATCAATTTATCATTATATCTTATTCGACACGGAGCATTATGGCTAAAATATCGGATGAAATAGAAAATAATCATTTTGGATGGATAGGTACCCATTAAGGCTACATTTTAAAAACATTTTCATGTTATAGAGGGTGCCCCTAAATATGAAACGTGTCAAAGTTATGTTTTTTTTAAATAGAACATACTATATATTATTGCATATTCAGAATCCTTGGTAAATTCTGGTGTGACTTTATGTATCACATATGGGACTTTTAGGCGTAAATCACAATTTTCGGTACAAGTAGATGTCAGAAAAAAATTGAATATCTCATAGACTATAAAATGTAGAGGGCGGTGACTTTGCCGGATTACTAAACAACAAATGCGTCAGCTTAGGTTAGACGGTCAAATTTGAATTACATTTGTGTTTGGAGAAATCATTCGATTATTTAAGGAAACATCAATCAGAGATAACCTGATTTTTTCAAATGGGAATACCTATTTTTTTCATACGATTAAATGTAAAATTTGATAGCCTTTCTAATGATATAAAGTTGTGAATATCAATCTCTGGATGTTTTCATTTATTAATTTTCCTACCTATAAGCAAGCTAGCAGACTGTGAAATATAAACAAAAACGTGTTCAGAACCAGAAAAATACAGAAGAACTAGACTAAAAAGACAAAACTATAAAATTACTTACAACAAATCACCTCTTTTTGAAAACAACGGCGGTAACATATCTAAGGTCAAAGACATATTTCACGGCCTACTAGTTACGGTAATGTACTAGAGATAGCCATTTTCCAAAATTAAAAAGTTTGTAATGAAAGGAAAACTACTTGCGATTGTTATAGGCAGTTTATTATTATCTTCAGAACAAAATTTAACATTCAATGGTATAAAAAAGTATTCAATCCTGTCAAGTCAAAAGTAAGGATACCTCGACTGGAGTTCAGGAAATTCTTCAGTACTTATTAGCAAGATCGCAGAAAATGAAGAATGAATTAAAATTTGTTCAAATTAACAAGCGTAATTTACCTGGCAGAAAATTTAAACCTGATTTGTAAGTATTCCTTTTTTGCGGTCTTACTAATAGCAATGCTAATAGTGAAATAAATAGAAGGGCTTCAGTTAGAGGTATTGTTACTTTGACGCAAACTACTAATATTTTATACCGTTACATGTGATTGATAATTGATTTAATTTTTTTGGAAATTTATTTTTGATCTCTAGTATATTGAAGTAGCCAGTAGGCTGTGAAAAATATCTATTTCTGTCATACTTCGGCTTCTTTGTGATCTTAGATATGTTACCGCCGTTGTTTCTGGTTAGAGTTGATTTGTTTTAAGAAATCTTTATAATCTTGTCTATTATATCATTAGAAAAGCTATCAAATTTTACATTTAATCGTATAAAAAAATTAGGCAATCTCATTTAAAAACATCAAGTTATCGCTGATTAGAGTTTCTTTAATTTATAGCCGGATTGCTCCAAGCACAAACGTAATTCAGATTTGACCGTCTAAGCATTTCATGCTTAGTAATATGGCAAAGTCACAGCGTTCTAAATTTTATAATCCCTGTGAAATTCATTTTTTGCTGACATTTACTTATACTGAAAATGGTGATTTACACCTAAACGGTTCGCCTTAAGTCCCATGTGTGATACATGAAGGCACACTACAATTCACAAAGGAATCTGAATACACAATCGTATACAGGGTATTCTGTTTAAAAACATAACTTTGACACGTTCCGTATTTTGTGGACACCCTGCGTAACATGAAAATATTTTTAAAATGTAGCCTTAATGGGTACCTATCCATCCGAAATGATTATTTTCTTTTTCATCCGATACTTTAGCCATAATGCTCGGTGTCGAATAAGATGTAATGATAAATTGAGTGGAGAACCGCCGTTCTTATTATAGACAATATCTCCGATATTCTTCCATCTAGCCTTCTGACGATTTGTGATTAGGTTCATTTTGACTCATCGAATGAGTATGTAAATTGTCAGAAGTGTACCGAGTCACCGAGTGACATAATTGCTGCAAAATTTTTCGCAACTTCAACGGCTCTTTATCTTTCGCCTACACTTCTGACAATTTTTTCCCTGCTTTCTTATAATATTTCCATTTGTACTGCAAATTTTCAGAGCTGTACTTCATAATTTATTATACGAAAAAAATTGCATATTTAAATATTCAACCCCCCCCTTACTTTATCCGTCCACATCGCGTTCTGACAACCCACCTATCCCTATGTTGATACCTACCGAATCTGTAAATGACAAAATTTTGGCTTTACCGAGTGACCTATTTTTACGTAGCGAGCTCTTAGATCATTATGGAGTAGTCTACAGAAACATGACTTTTTTGTATAACTGAGCAGACCGCGCAGGCAGGGCCTAAATACCAAAGTACCGCGGCTGCTGTCAAAGGGTTATGTTAGGGTAAGTCCATTCCAAGCCTTGGACACCCTGGGAATAAATGTGCGGTTATACCGCTCAGTTCTTGATGAATGAAGAATGACGGTCTTAGGATGAGATGCAGCGGTCGCACGGGTACATCTGATAGGAGCAGTGAGCGGCGGAACGATAAAGGATAGCTCAGAGGAGCAGATTCCGTTGGAATATCGGTAGAAGAGTGAGAGGTCACCAACAACACGCCGGTGAGAAAGTGACTGAAGGTGGCGCGTCAAGGCCGGATCGCCAATTAGTCGAATTGCCCTTCTCTGGACGGCATCTAATATAGACAGGGTTGTGGGGGCAGCAGCTCCCCAGACATGAGAGCAATACTCCAGGCAAGGTCTTATCTGGGCTTTATATAGCGTGAGGAGGTTACATGGTGAAAAATACTTTCTGGCTCTAAATAGCTACCCAAGCTTTTTACCAGCAGCTGTTGCAATTGACGCGACGTGTTCGTGCCAGATCAGATTTTCTGTAATGTTGACTCCTAATAGCTTGAATTAGTGACTCCTTGGCAGAGCCTGGTTGTTCATTAGAACCTGGTGTTGGCTTGGGCACTTCTTGTTTGATAGCGTACAATACTGGGTCTTGGAGGCATTAAATTTAACCATATTGTTAAGCCCCCAAGCGGCAATGGTATCGAGATCCTTTGAAAGTGAAGTTGCCACTGCCAGTCTTCTGCGTTCCAGCTCGACCACAGAGATCGGTCTATTTCTCATGATGCCTGCATGCAGCGTACTGTCATCCTCAAAACTGTGGATTGGGTTTGTAGTGCTAGAGAGTAGATCATTGATATGAAGCAGAAACAATGTCGGAGCCAATACCGATCCCTGCGGAACCCCAGCATTGATGCTCTGGAAAGAACAGGAAAAGCCGTCTACCACGACAGAGATTTTCCGACCTGAGAGGAAGTCTGCGAGGCAACCGCAGAGCTTAACAGGGAGCCCATAAGGCGGGAGCTTGTTTAGGAGAGCTGCATGGCACAGTTGATCGAATGCCTTTGAAATATCGAGAGCAACGACGTGAGCCTCGCCAAATGACTGGATGAGTTTGCTCCACACATGTGTGATGTAAGCCAGGAGATCTCCAGTTGATCTTTGGTGTCGGAATCCATATTGTCTGTCATTGATTAAGTGATGGAGCTCTAGGTATTTAATGAGCTCTTGGTTGACGCATCTCTTCATCACTTTACTGATTACAGAAAGCAGAGCTATAGGTCTGTAGTTGGTCGGATCAGTTTTGGATCCCTTTTTTGGCACCGGCTGGATGCAAGCTGTTTTCCAGTCTTTTGGGAAAATGCCGGAATCGTAAGACAACCGAAAGAGGCGGGTAAATATGGGAGCGAGCTCCGGTGCGCACTTCTTGACAACAATGGACTGCAGCACCTTCCGAACTGTTTTTGTTCTGAACGTTATTTCGCTCATGGCTTGGGGTACTCTCGGTATGGATGGTAACTGGGCACTGGATGGGACTTTTACAGTGGAGTTTGCTGCGAATGTCTGGCAAATGTTTCGGCCTTGTCCTTGGAAGCAGTTGCTACTGTTCCATCCGCACATGTGATCGGTGACTATTCAGGGGTCTACAGCTGTAGTTTCTAAAGGGTCAAGTAATAGCCCAAAACAGTCAGGTTAATATTACAATTCGTCATTTGTAGTTTCAGAATATTCCAAAGCGTCAGTTCTAATTTCAACTAATCAATTTTAAATTCCAATGCGTCCATTATTGTATCATTCGAATATTGGGACAATTTTAAATTACAATTTCAGAATTCCAGCTATGCAATATCCAACAACTTTTTTATACGTATTTTTTATATGTATGTTGCGTCCGATATATAAATAGTGCAAGCCTCAGCATGCATAATCGAAGTTTGCTACCTGGAGCGCTGACCGCACCATTGTCAAAAATAAAAAATATGTGAAAGTGAAATTACATGGTCGTTAAAACGGATTTTCTTCAAACATTGTGATGAAACCAGTGGGGGTGTATTTCGAGATAGGAAATTATAAGTCTCAACCTTCTCCTAATGGCTGTAGAAAAGATCAAGGCTATTAGACTAGTTATAGATCAGCGTAATAGCAAATAATTTAGTAAGTTATGAAAATCCCAAAATCTTATTTTGAAACTTTGCCTATTTCTAAAATTTTTAGTATATTACTCGCAAGTGAAATCCAAACACCTTGAACTGAGCTGTTGCTGACTTTTAGTATGCAGCTATACGGAGGACCATTCGAATCCGCACGGTGTACCGCAGATTGAGTGAAATGGGCTTAGGATCATATCGTCCGCATCTAGTGCTTCCACTCGCTGCAACTCATCGTCGCCAACGGTCAGACAGGTGCCAAGACCACCGACAATGGCATGCTGAGTAGCATCAGACGGCCTTCTCCGACGAGTTCAGGTTTTGTCTGGGGGTATATGACGAACGCCAATGCCTAAGACGACGACGGCGACGGGGTGAACGACGTGATGTCCAGTTTGCTGTGAGCGCCATGTACACCGTCCTATTGGTTTGATGGTTTGAGGTACCATTGCATTCAACAGCAAGTCACCTTTACTTGTGATTCGTGGCACAATTACTGAGTAACGTTATGTGAATGAGGTGTTAGAACCAATTCGTTCATATGTCCGAGGTCTCGAAGAGGGTTTCTTCCAGCATGATAATGCACGTCCTCATATTGCAAGGGTATTGATGAGGTTCCTACAGGAAGCTGAGGTCGGCGTACTTCCCTGGCCTCCACGATCCCCCAGTTTATCGCCAATTGAAAAAATATGGAATTGGATGGGTCGATACATAGTCGATTTACCCAATCCGACCACGGTGGACGAACTGGAACATGCTGTGAGGGCAGATTGGGAAGCTGTACCTCTAGAGTTTATCAACAACCAGATTACGAGAATGCCACGTAGGCTGGTGAATGCATTCGTCAACATGGAGGGCCCACCCATTATTGATTTATTTATTTTACTATACTTTTATGGCAGATGAGTTTATTTATTAATGTAATATAGTCCTACCGCATTTCATCAATCGCAGCCCTTTTTTTCTCAGTGTTCGGATTTCACGTGCGAGTATATATTGGCGGAGAGTAGTTGTTTCTGCAGAAAAGCTAATAATCATTCACCCAAGATTTTCGATATTTTAATCAAAAACAAGCAGGATGGCGTAACAACGAGATTACCTCTTAGGTCTATAGCGGATGCTATAATCGAAACTGCCGCCAGCTTCGTGACTACAACAAAACAACGCAAAGCTAACTGCGCATCGTTTGCTGAGATAGTCAACCCATCAAATCCTCAGAGTCTGAAGTATGGGTCGGTTTGGAAACGCAAACGAGAGAAACGAACGACGCAGTAATTTTGGTGAACCCTGGCTACTCCTTTTCACCGAATTTACGCGCCTCATCTCTGCTCCACGGGCGGATGCTTTGTTACAGTTTATTTTCTAAATATAAAATAGTCCTGTGGAAACATAATGCAATGGAAAATAGTAGGTATAGCCGCGATAAAGGATAAGTGTTGATCCGTGCGTTAACCTATTTCGCTCATTTTTGTCATTAGACCCAAACAAGTGATCAAGGCTCTCATCCAGATGAGAACACATACCACAATACGTGGTGGTGGGTGTAACTTGAAAACACAAAGATGGAAGGAAGAAATAACCATAAACCACTGACAAGAGCTAATTAGCTCATTTATGGTTTTAGTAATAGATCCCGCCCTGAGACATCAGTTAACGTTCCCCAGACCGATAGCTATCTGCCGCGGGGCTTCAACAATCCAGCGTTGACCTTCCTTTGATGTCGAAAGCGCCATTTTCGATGACCTTGAATGTTATCGTTTGACGTTGAACCAACATATTAAACTGCAGAAAATAGTAGCATGACAGCTTGACATGGTAGGAATACTATCACCTGAGACTAACAAATATTCTTGGCTAACACTGGATTATAAGCAACTGACTGTATATCAGCATATTTGGCACCTGCGCAAGATTGAAATTATGCTATCGCTTCTTGTCACTTTTGTTGTTCTCGGATATGGTGTTGTGGAATTAAGTGCAATTTAGATCTGTATAGAAATTAGTTTCATAAATGCTGAATGTGCTCTTGAAGGGCCTGGGTACACACATTTATACATATGCATTTGCCATGTAAAACACGGATTCCCATTTTGAACAGAACTCTCTAGTTTTTCAAACTACATACACAGTATTTCAGAAGGTGATAGTTGAGACCTTAATGAATGACATCTAAGAGCAATTTTTTCAAAAAAGTTTTTTGGTGTGCAAAAAAACTCGCAATACAAAATCATACATTTTTCAAATGTCTGTAATTTAAAAACCAAACACGATATCAAAACAAGGCCACAGAAGTGACATAGCGCAAGCTTTCTTCTTCAATTTTCTTTTTGAATCATTACTGTAAGTTTAAAGGTAACGTCAGGAGCTTCGAAATGCGAAATTCATTTTATGGCGACCTGTGAACCTTACCTTTGAACCTTTTGACATCACCTTTGGACTTTTGGACTTACCTACTCTCATCTTAGACACACATACTGGAGAAAGGTAACAGGCGGCCACGCCTCCTCGCTAACACGGGAATACGTATTTTCTTGTATTCTCAATTTTGCGCGCTGTAAATCCATCAAAAGCTAGACTCAACAATTTACACATACACACACACACGCACCTACACTATTTGATCATCAGAAAATCTTGCAACGAATAATACAAAAAAGTTTTTCATTTCGGTATAATAATTGGAAGACATCTTGATGGCGCAAGTTGCATTAGTTGTTCCTGTTTATAGTTTAAATCACATTGCTTGACTTTACAGTTGCTAAGCATAATATGTGCATGAATCGTTTCCAGACTTTAGCTCAGGGATCGCCCCCTCGGTGCTTGAACGGCCGCAACAAAAACGGGCATACCCCTCTGCACATAGCCTGCTTGTCCGACAAGCCGGACTGCGTGAAGGCCCTGCTGCTTGCTGGTGCCGATTCAAACATAGCTGCGACCAAGGGAGACGAAGGATCTACCATGGAGCCTAGTTATGTCGGCAACTACCTCCAGAACAATCCAAATACTCTATATCTAAAAGACGTCAAAAGCGGCGGAACTCCGTTGCACTGGGCGAACTCAAGGCTGGTCATAGAAGCGTTGATAGATGTCAACTGTCACATAAATGCGGTGAATTTCGAGTCAAAAACGGCGTTGCATGTGATGGTTGAAAGAAACAGGTATGAGCAATAATTTATTCCAGTACGCCTCTTTACTACATTTTTAGTGACAATCTGACAATAATTTGGGTTGATGGATATTATTTGTGAAATTTATTACATAGTTTCAAAAAGATTATTGCCTCAGAATATTAAAAAAAAGTCTGGCCACTATTTACAGAAGCTCATATGCAAATTATACAAATTTGTTTACACTTTGATTATGCATTCATTACCTGCAATGATACATGGAAGTGGTATCGGGATAATGCTGCTTAAGAGGACAGAAGATCGGGATTTTGCACATTTTTAGCTATATTTGTGGGATACAGGATTTCAGTAGGATCAAATTTGTTTAAGTTACAGGTTTTATAGGGATATCAAGGGTGTTAGTTGATCCTAAAATATTGTAGTTCTTCCAAATCCCAATCCTCCTCAACTTCAAATATACCCTAAATAAGAAGATATGGTGGGGTACATCTACATAAAATACCTGGAAACAAAGTTGACTTTTTTAAAATTTATCTATTTGAAACTGCAATTGACGCCTTGGAAATTACAACTGACAACAATTGACACTTTAGAAATGTAATTTTATCCTTTGGAAAAGGTGAAGAGTCTAGGAACTAGTATCTTGTGCAGCGTCACACATTTCTGCATACAAGTTAAAAATTTTATTTCAGCCATTAAGCCACCATTATACAGGGTGGTCCAATACGCGCGGTGCTCTCTAGCGGCTTTACCGTTTAAATTGGAAGAAAATGTTTCGGATAAAAAACGTCAGTAGTCTAGCAATTTTCAAATATGAAAAGTTTAAACTTTTTTCCAAATGGGATGGTATGATCCAAATCAGCGGATGCGAAATTAAATTCTCTTTCACTTTTATCTAGGCATATGTGGTTCTATCTTTGATGGTTTTCAAGATAGTTACGATTTTGTAATTATTATTCCGTAATGGCGCGTAGGAATTGGAAAAATCGTAGGTGGCGTGGCTTGCAGACGAAACAATTGGCTGTAAACTTTTTATCCAAAGTGTTTCGGCCTCTAATACTAAAACGTGCAGCCGCTCTTTCTAACTGTAACCACATTATTCTTGAAAACTCCAGCAGTAAATTTTCCAGCAGCTTTTCCAAATTGTCATTTAGAAAAGTTTTTTACAAAATCGTAAATTTCTTGAAAACCATCAAAGATAAAACCACATATGTAATCAGTGAAAGTAAAAAAGAATTTAATTTCGCATCCACTGATGCAAAACTTATCATTAAAAAAAAGTATTTCACGATTTAAACTTTACAAATTTGAAAATTGCTAGTCTATTGATTTAATGCGCTTTTGAAACAATGATCTTACTGAAGCACAAGTTCGATTCAGCGCGTTTTAAAACCGAAAACAGCATCTTTCTGTTGTGCTTAGTTTCCGAGATATTAACATTTTTTGTAAAGTACTACAAACGTCAAATTTTCTGAAGGTTGCTGAATAACTTCGGAAATAGGCTTCGTAGACATAAGCTATGGTTAACAAATTGGACCTAAAATTCAATGCTGGATTCAAAAACGTAATAATATACAAGGTGTATATTTAAAGTAAGGAAGTTGATGCCAACCTCCGGTATATCCGGATGTCCGCCATATTTGAAGTTATTTTCTGCACGTAGACCATTTGAAAAGAAACGTTCTTTATTCGAAACATTTTATTCTAATTTAAACGACCCTGTATAGTGAATTGGATATAAGTCAATAGAGCACAGCAAAGAGTGATCTCAAGGTTCAGTTAACTTTAACGTACGTCAATATACATAAATACATAAGCACAATTAGTATTTATAATAAAATTAAAAATGAAATCAGATTTAACAAATTCACATCACAAAAGTGTCACATTACTCCCAAGGACTATCAAAATAGCTCCTAATCATCCATAGAGTTGAGTCATTTGTCGATTATCATTTTTTTTACTTCAATTTTAAATTTATTTGCACCTTTCAATTTTCTTATTTCGTCTGGAAGCATATTGAACATGGATGATCCTGCGTGGACCGGTGATTTTCTATGGAATATATGATCAAATTTATTGACTACAATGTTTTCCCTATCATCATGTTAAAGAGATCTGTCTCTATTCTGAAAAACATGGAACTGTGAGAACGTATTCAGACCTTAAAACACACCTTCATATGTTTCTGAAGGCTGTAGAGAAAATCAATCTGATGACGAGCTTCTGCAGTACAAACACTTTGTTAATCTCGCTAGCTTGTCCACGGTCCACATACAGTATTATACAGCTGAATATACAAAAGCGTTCCGTTAATGCTGCTTTATTCAACTAATGTGACAGACAATTTATTATAAAATAGCTTTTTGGAGTTTTTTTACAGACCGATTCAACATGATGGTCACCCGTTCCAAACGGGTGACGGTTCATAACCACATCCACACTAAGAAAAGTTGTGTTATTTGATGTCTCTCTGAAATTGCTTTCAAATTGCTGAGAAAGTTTCAGATGTATCCAGGGGCGGAAGTAATATTCTGTGATTACTGTTTTATCAGTATTTATCATGAGCCTATAGACCTTAAATTTTTCAACTAGTTGCTGTTGAAATTTCAAATTTAGGACTGTCATTAATAAAAATAAAAATTCATTTTTTGGTGGAAAACAATTCAATCCGAATCTAATACTCGATGATAATCTCATTAATACAAATAAATAAATGATGATGATGACGAATGATCAAAATTAGTTATCAAAGGTACTTTCGCACCGAGCTTGAGAACTGCAATCTATGACATCACGTTTCATTATCATCATTTTATCATTATTTCATGTTTAATAACAAATTATTACACCGTGGATCATAGCCGGATCTTGTCCATAATAAATAAACTCATGTTTTATATTCTTAATATTTCTCATATCAAATAACTAGTGCTTGAAATCTGTAGTGAAAAGCTATCCGCAAAACTTCCGATGTTTAAACAATTTATTGTCCTCTCTGAGCACGTCATAATACGTATTTTTTGTAGAAGATAGAAGTCCAAAACAACCATTTGAAACATAAAACAGATTTGAGGTACATGATTGAGAACTACTAACAAGAACGTTTACGTTTTTTAATTTTAGGTTAGACTGTGTAGTTGCATTGCTAAGTAGACAAGCGGATGCCGATCTTGGTGACAAAGATGGAAATAGGCCAATACATTTGGCTGTGAAAACTGGAAGTACATCTATAATTCAAGCATTGATTGTTTTTGGTGTGGATATAGATGCATTGAACAATGCCGGAGAAACTGCCAGGCATATCATGACAAAAGGTAAAGTCATGTTATACTCTGAATTTTAATCTGGATGAGATTGAAGATCTTATTCATGAATCGATCTTTTTTGTAGTGCGGTGATATTCGACCGACAACGTTTGACAGGTGATACACCTCACATTTTTATGAACATTGAGATAGTAACATGAAGCCCTAAAATGCTTGATTTTCAAGACACAGGGTGTCAAAGTTTTACTTTCGTTTTCGTTTTTTCTCAATTATGCAGCAATAAAATGGTACAACAATCTAAAATTACGTATCAAGGGGTTCTTAAGGCGAGAAATACAAATTCAGCCACATCAAACTCCTTTGAATTAACAACACTTTTCCGGTTTGGTGCATCAATGTGAATATTAAAAAAAATCGTTTCCGTAATATGTTTTACATAAAACAGGTATACTTTGTTTAAGTCGCTAGAGGTAACCGTTATCGAGATAGCCTTTATTGAAATTTCCCGGGCACCCCAATTACTTGTAAAATGTGATCGAAAGAATAATTATCGGTATTCTCGAACGAATAGTATTAGATCAAAAAACATGTTTCAACATATCTAATTTTAAAATAGGTGGTGTTGAAGTTTAAGAATACTTCGAGAATGGGATTTAAAAGTATGACCCCTATATTCATTGGTTATCATTGGATAATTCAGTCGCATTGGAAATTTCAATGAAGGTGATCTCGAAAACGTTACCTCTAGGGACGTAAACAGAGTATACCTATTTCATGTGAGACATATCGAGGAAATCATTTTTTTATACTCACATTGATGCACCAAAACGGAAATAAGTTTTGATAATATGAATGAGTTCAATGTGCCGTAGGTGGCGCCTCCTATTCATGATAAAAAAACCGTTGTCGAATTTGGATTACTCGCCTTAAAAAACCCTCCGATACGTAATTTTATATCGTTGTGCCATTTTATTGCGGAATATAGTATCTGAGAAAAAACGAAATTAAAAGAAAAACTTCATGTCCCTATCTCAATGTCCATAGAAATGTGAGGAGGTTTATCACCTGTCAAGTGTTGTCGATCGAATATCCGGACACCCTGTATAGCGTATTCTTACGGAAATTCGTTCTAGAGAGCGTTTGGTAGATGAAATTATTTTTGTTTTTCAATATTTTGATAAATTTAGTCACATAGGTATCTACCCTTAAAAAATTCAAAATATCGATCATTTCAGAAAGTTATTAACGATTAAAATTCAGAATTTTAACATGGGTCTTTATGACAGATTAGCGTTTTTTGCATTTAAAGGTAGAATAAACATATTTTAAGGGTAGATACAAAAACAAATACCGTTTGAACTAGTTATTAGTGTTATTTCGGTCATGGTAGTTAAAACTGTTTCGGAAATTAAGAGACCGTATTGAAAACTGGTAACAGCACGGTGCTTTACAAACCTTCTCTCTCTTCACAAAAGCCATAGTGACAGTGACGTAAGTGCGCAATGTTCGCCGGTTAGGTTAGGTTGCTTTGTTGATTATCGTTTATGTTATGTTTTGATTTGTCTGAGAACCATAGACGTCTAAGACGTCAGTGCTGAGAAAAGCGCTGTTGGCAAATTTATTGAGTAATTACAAGTGGAGTCAAAGTAATGAGCAATTTAGATTAACTGAGCGTTTAAAATAGATACCTTATAAAAATCTAGTCTATATAAAAATAATTTATAAATAATTGTAAGATTAATATTATATTTTGCAACTTTTCCAAAGTCCCGAATACATTTAATAGAAATAGACTCATCTGAGTCTAGCGTAGCGTGTGAACGTCCTTAAGCGGTTTAAAGCAAAGCAAAGCATGGCTTTTTGATGTAGTTTGAGAATGGTCCATGTTGTAGGAAATATCTACATCATGTGAAAATTAATTGCAATTATTGATTTGTGTAGTAGTAATTAATTGTGTGTGGCAAATACGAAAATGCTTGCAATATTTTGCCAAATTACTTTGGCCATTTAAGACGATGAGGTCATTCTTATCGTGCTTCATTCAAACTTTTCTATCCAAACAGTTTCTTCTAACAGCTTACTATGCAAATGTAATGTTACAGATCAAGAAGCAAAACTTTTATACTACCTTGCCGCTATCGGTGCTAGAAGATGCCACCCAGATGTCACAGGTTGTACAGATGGCTGCAGATATGATGGCACGTACGAAGGAATTCCACCACAAAAAGTAGGTGGAGTTAAAGAACCAATTTGTTATTTAGATATTTAATTCGCGAATAATAATAAATCGATAATCAAAAAGATTGACTCCGTACAATATAAAACTTTTTTCAAATCACACACTTCTTGAGGCGTTACTTTGAAACTGATACAGGCAACTAATAGCGTTTTCGACTCATTGCCCTATCACTGCACCGATAGGAACTGAGTGTCAAAATTATGTTTCTGCCATTGCCTAAGTTACAAGACAAAGAGGAGGCTAAAAATTTCAGGGAATTCTGTGATGACATTCTAAAAATATGCGTATTGTTCGCAACTTGTTGTACATTCATGTATTGTTTAGGTTTTAGTCTTTCTTACTGTTACGGAGAGGGAATAAAGCGCCTGTAATGTTACAATGACATCTCCCGAGCCTTAAAAGCATTTCTGATACGTTCGATACCATTAGTGTCTGTTCTCATCCTATTTGCGTTTAATATTATGGATTTGTATTTTTCTAGAATCTTTTTTCTCTTGATTAATCTATTTCTCGGTTCGTGAATTGGGCCCCTCTGGGGTACAAGACGGAATCATATCACTGTACTTTCTACACTTTCGTAGTTTACAACAGTCACTCATATTGAAAATCAATTTTAGAAAAACCTCGAGCCCTATGTTACCTTGATCTAGACATTGCTTGTCAATACTTGAAAGTTCCATTCGACGCCGACGTTTACATGTTAGAAAGCTATTAAAAAATCCATAGTCACCAGGGTGACCATCGAAAATAAACTTGCAGATGCAGATCAGCCAAGAAGTCACAGAAGTAATAATTTTAATGGTGTCACAAGTACTCAAGGTTTTTAGGAACAATTCACCGGAAATGAGTCTCCAATCCTCGTAGCGGGTCAAATGCAAGTCAATCAGTAACTAACACTCTTGGAAATACTATTTGAGATAATGATCGTCGAAACTCGTCAAAGAAGATATAGATTCAGATACTAATATATAATAAAATAATATAATAACAAAAATCATGTACTGTAATAAAATATCTTCCACATCGTCCTCCATGGGAATTATAACTTTTTTATAGATAGAGCTGTAAAAAAAGATCTACATTTTTGCCGACAACTATAGTGAAAATCAAATGCCGATGAAACGCCTATTGCGGTTTTGATTATTAGCGTAACAGGATCTTTTATTGCTTCTGTTTGACCATGAAGCTGTTGTTTTCAAATTTTGTCTTCAGAATTCTAGTGGGGCGCTTTTTGCCAAAAAGTAAGTTTGCTGGAGCAGAGCATGTTTTTTTAAATGGAACCCCCTATATCTTAGTGCATATTTAGATTCCCTGGTGAATTTTAGTGTGACTTTATGTATCACATGTGGGACTTTAAGCGAACTGTTTAGGTGCAAATCACCATTTTTGTAAAAGTGGATATCAGAAAAAAATCGAATATCGCAGCGATTATAAAATTTAGACGACTGTGACTTTGCATGGAATGCGTCACCTTAGGTTAGGCAGTCAAGTTTGAATTACATTTGTACTTGGAGAAATCTAAGGAAACTTCAATCAGTGGTAACTTGATTTTTTCAAGTGGGTATGCTTAATTTTTTTATACGATCAAATGTGCAATTTGATAGGCTTTCTAATGATATCAGGTTGTGAATATCAATATCTGGTAGTTTTCATTTAATTTCGGGATTTCAATCAAATCGGTGTTTTTCAATTTCCCTACCTATAAACAAACTAGCAGGCCATGAAGTATATACAAAAACGTTCCAGATGGTAGAAAACAACTAACTTAGCAAAAAAAAATCCAGAAGAACTAGAGTAAATGGACAAGATTATAAAACTTCCCTACAACAAATCAGCTTTAACCAGAAACAACGGAGGTAACATGTCTAAGGTCCAATAGAAGCTGAAATATGACAGAAATCGATAATTTTTACAGCCTATTAGCTACTGCAATGTACTAGAGATTAAAAATTTGCAAAACCACTAAAAACTCTAGAACGACAGCAAAACTTTCGGCGATTGTTACCTTCAGTTTAATATCTTCAGAACGCAATTTCACATTTAATGGTATAAAACAGAAGTCAATTCCGTCAAATTCAAAAGTAACGAAACTTCTGACTGTCTGACTGTATGTCATTATTTTTAAAATGTAGTTCAATTCGACTTAGATACACTCGCAAAGTTAGTTTTTTGAAAAGTGGTATGGTTTGGTCACAAAAGTCCGAGGCGTTGAGCTTGACTCACCCTGTATATACAGGTTGGGTATGAGTAGGACAACAGGATAGTGAGGAACGTACATGTTAGAAAGAGCGCGCGGATATCTCACCGCTTCAGCAAT
This sequence comes from Callosobruchus maculatus, assembly GCA_951848785.1. NCBI lineage: Eukaryota > Metazoa > Arthropoda > Insecta > Coleoptera > Chrysomelidae > Callosobruchus > Callosobruchus maculatus. Next base: position 766,094 of record CATOUR010000265.1, read on the forward strand.
TCGCCGCCTGGTCGCCTACTAGCAGGTTTAGGAGATGTTGCTGCGCATAATTGAACATTTTGTTTGAAATATGATTCTCCGTTTTGGATCACTATTCAAAAACACTAGCAACAGAATGAAATGCGTGAACATGAACTCGTCATTGTAAAAATAAGTATTATTGTTGTACAGGAGAAAAATTCAAATCATCCGTCCACAAATTTAATTCTACCTCGGACTACCGAATCAAAGCATGAATTGCGATTACTTTGCCAAAATAAACCAAATTCGTTCATACAAAATTTTTCGAATCCGAAAAATCAAAAAATACCAATATAAACTAAGGGCGTTCATACTAGGATCAGTTTCCATTTGAAGCCATAATCTGCGCAAAATATACAGATTTGGTATTGGTATGACAGCAGACAAAAGATAGGGATAAAATTGGGGAATTATATTTAGGGTGACAGATTTCCAAAAGGTTCAAAATGTTTGTCGAATATAATTCAAGTTTCTTTCACTATGTTTGATTGAACATCTTTGTGACACAAACTAGAGACAAACAGTCGGAAAGTAGAGACACTAATGAAATTCGTTCTTGTAAAATTGACAACTTAGATTTGTGAATATTTTGAACAATTTTAGAACAATCGTTATTACAATACATCCCCCACTTACTCGTGAAAACATAATTACATCCCATTGTTTGCCATCATACACGGTATTCCGATAAAACTTAGATCGATTAACAAAACTCCATAAGTCGGAAAAATCAACAATAAATCGGAAAGTCGTTGCAACTTTTAATAGCCGAATGATATTTTATGTTAGTTTTGTCTGTCATTTAACTACGATCGCGTAGCGACCGCGCAGAGAGCTGATTAAATGTTGCGCATATAGCAGAAATTTTTGTTATAGACTACGATCAAGGTGAAGATGAGTTGAAAACATGATTGTCCTATTCAATCTAAAATTTTTTGGGACATATTTGAGACTTCTATGCTAGTGAGAAGTTTGTCCTGATTATCGTAGTTTTTCCTTTATTGTATGTATGTATTTTTTTTACTTGTCATCGGCATTCGACTGCTCTGGTTATTACCCTTGTGTTCTGTGTAAGCTTTGTTACTGTTTCCCGGCGCCACTTAGGAACAGCACTGTTAATTAAAAGCCAACAGTGAAGGCTCAGGTGGGGATTCTTCGCTGAGCTTTTTTATGGATATTTATTTCAAAGGTTTTTATTTTCTATGTACACTGAGTACATAAATGGGCGAAGTTTAGCTTTCATAGCTAGGTATTCTACCGCTTAAGGTGGTTCGTCACGTTTTCGTCACGTTTTATAAATGGTTTGTATTTCCAGTAATAGCTATTTTTTATTGTTATATTGTCATGCCTTCTAAGAGGGTGTATTTCGTTGAATGTATATGGGTTTTTCGAGGAATGTGGGTATTTTTTGTACTAGATTTCTTGGAATTTTATTTCAATAATATTTCAAAATATAACGATCCTAGAACTTTCCAATTTTGTTCTTATAATTAGTGACACAATATGTCTCGACTGACGCAAAGTTTTTTTGAAAAACTTGATTTTTCAAAAAGATACTTTGCTTAGTTTTTTAATTTATTTCTTTTTACGCCATTTCTGAGCGTAGCACAACGCAATCGTAGATATTGAATCAAATAAAAAAAACGTTTTTTCGATATCTCTAATAATAACGGAAAGATTGATGAAAAACTATCAAAAAATCGGTTCCGACACGCCTCCCACTGATCCGTCCTCCTTAGAGTGAGACAGAGAACTTTAGGCTGGCCGATAACAAGAAATAACCGGGCTTGTTGCCAAACTGTCAAAGAGAAGGATATTCCAGGAAATAGTTACTGGAAACGTGTTTATGAGTTATGCGGATATTATTTGATAAGCGATATTACCATATATACGTTTTTCTACATAATATATTCACATAGCAATGTACGATTGTTTGATTTTTTTTTCATTCTATCTGAAAACTGGAAAATACTTACACCTGTGCAACTAGCCGCGTGCCACCACGGTATCTTAGATGAATAGCTAAAGCAATTGATATATCGATTCAAAAAATGATACATGAATTAGTTTTAGAATATTATTGTGGCCTTGTGGCCTAGCAAGTTGAGCGGTGCCCCATGGGTCAAATAATAAGAAATCATAGTTACTTCCAGGCAAAGATTACAGAATAAATATTCTGTAATCTTTGTTCCAGGCGAGTTCTTGTTTGAGGGATGTCTCGCGTCGCATCGCCGCCGCGCGGCGTCGGCAGACGTATGGCGAGCGGCCCGCGCGGCGGCTTTCTCAAAGCGTTTGAGGTGACGCCGCGCCGCCAAGAGCGACCCGGCCGTACGTAACCCTGGTGGTTACAAAGCTGCCGCCGCGGACCCCTTTTTTATATGTAGAGGTAGTGTTGTATACCACAGAGATAATTCGATTTTTTGCTTGCAATTTGTAAATGCTGAGACATTATATACATTGTCTTCTATTCTTCTCCAGAATATTTATTTAGTTTTCTGGAGACTGTTCTTCAGAGTGTTGTTATTAGTGGTTTGTCTGCATTTACCCGTAGTTCGCCTTCATTGTTTGTTGCTTCATTTGTTGATCACTTTAGATGTTTTCCTGAATATTCTCAGGTCACTGTTCAGATTTTTCATTTGTTTTTCTATTTGTTCATATTCGAGTGCTGAAAGCTTGAATTTTTTGGCACCTCAGTTGTTGATAATCTTTATGTGTCCTTACTTTACGAAACGTTGTTTTAACTTTTATTAAATTTTGATATAGGTATCATCATGAATTGAAGGGTTGTAATCTTTAAATTCTAGCTAACTATTTCAGGTTTTACTTTTTTTCAGGAACATAAATATACTGTGCTGAAATTAATAAATCTGATGTCATTCTTGCTCGGGCCACCAGAAGTTGTAGTGCCCGATGCATTTTTCTAAACGCCACATGCATCATAAATGGGATCGAGCATAACGACGGGCTAAACGAATTTTGCGCACCGTATCGCAAATATCTTTATACTTGATTAAACTCTGAAGAAAAAAAATAATAAATAATAAATGAATAAAACGTAGGTATACCTAAAGTAAAATGACTGATTCGCTTTTCCAATATATATTTATATTATCACTCAATTTCCAGATTGTATGTAGAATATTCCATCTTTTTTTTCCAAATAATGTAAATTTCTATAGACTCGTATTATTTGCAAGTATACACGCCGGTAAGGGTGGGGGTACTAAACGCTATCAAAATCGGTCCAGTAGCTATGTACTGAAATTACGATAATCATAATACATTATAATAGTCCGCTGATGTTTGTCCACATCCACGTCCACAGGTATATCTTCAAATACAATGGTCGAGTGGGCCTGTTTTTTATCATAAGTTCTATGTGAATACAAAAATGGTTGCAACTCGCCCCTCAAGCAACTCTCCCGGCGATCCTAATTATTAATATACTCCTTACCGAAAAAAACTAAATATTATTAGAAATCCCTAAAATGCTAAAAAAAGAAATTAGGAGCTGTTCTGGTAATTTTCATTTTCCGACAGAAAATTGTAGCAGCACAGCGGTTACTGAGATGATGCGAGTAGAAAAATGACGGCAGATAGATAGAGGAGCAGACCGACTGAAATCAGTGACATTATTAAATCTTCATTATGGCGTGTAGACTCCACAAAACGTCAAAAAACATAATTATTATGTCGATACGAAAAATGTTTCGCAATTACAATACTTACTCATCTCACCTGTGTGATTGTGTAGAGGTAATAAGTAGTAGGTAGCTATACAATAAATATGTTATGCTAACACCGCAAATGTATTTTGCTCCTACGGCCCATCACCAAGCATCTCAATTCATTTTAGCTCTTTTTTACCTGGCTACGTAGGTATATATTTTCAAATTAGGTATTCATCATCTTCTTTGACCCATCAGCCAAGCAGCCAGAATTTGCGTTTTATAAATTCTTAAAAATACTAGGTACTAATATTCAATTTAATTTTTAACCACACCCTGTAAAATATTTTCAAATCGCTATCGTACATAACCAAAATAACCATCAACCTTATATCTGATGAAATTTTCAAACTTCCAGCAAAGACATACATACATACATTGAAAAAATTTATCAATAGTAACAAAATACCAATTATCCGAAAATAAGATGCACAAACCCTCCTGTATAATGCCCACTTGCGAAATAATACAACAGTTCCTAAGCCTAGCCCTTCCCCAATTCAAAGTTTACAGATTACTCATATCGTCATATCCCAAATGATGGAATACGGACGGCCACCTGTGCTATTGCTTGGCCTTTGAGGGACAAGCCGACGATTTTTTGATGCCGGCACGGGTATCGGATCGGTGTCCACAAAGGTTATCGGACAAGGGGATCCCGTCGGGTGGTTCTTTGAGCATCCTTGGCAACGTTGCTGTCGCGGCCATGGCTCTTTTCTGTATTTCTAGCAGAAACGAGGAGGAGCTTCTAAATAAATAATAGTTTTGTACAGATGCTGCCCTCTCGCGGATTTAGCTTACTAGACAACGTGATGAACCACGTTAAACTCAGATCTCGAGTACGTGACTCATCCGCGTCCCACACCGCGCCGACGCGACGACCAGCTTGCAGTTTATATCATGTTATGGATGAAGATGGCACTATCAAGTGGACGGGCCATTTTATGATTGCATGTGTAACAATTTATCGTCCACAAAAATTTATCTCCAAAAATTCCAGACCATGTCTTCCATTATGCGCGGGACAACCATCTTGCTGAAACCAAATTTCGTCAAAATGATGTTCAGGTCTCCTACAGCCGGGATAATTTCTTCCTGGAGCCGTTGTAAATAATGCAAGGAATTTCAGGTATCATTGATGAAAAATGGTCTAAGAATGTTGTCTCCTAAAATACCTACATAAACGTAAGTTGTTTGCGGTATTGGGTTCTCAATGGTAAACTTAAATGTTTGTTCTCCCTAGACCAGTAGCGATCGACTTGAGAATTGCCGGCCATTGGGAAAAAAACGTGATTCATCAGTAAAAAAGATGTTTTCTAGAAACTGCTCGTTACTGTTTATCTTTTCTATCATAGCTTGACAAAACTCCATTCGCCTGGTAGGTTCGTCGGCTACAATCTCTTGCGTTGTTCGCAACTCAAATGACTTGTAGTCACTTACCCTCAAAACAACCCTGAACGATCCGGAACATCAACTACTTCAGAAATATTGATTCTAGGGATGGGTTCCTTTGCTACAAGTACAGATTCAGCATAACCACACACATTTATACCCCTGGCAACCTTTGCCTCAGGCTACTGTTTTTCTGCATCATCATTTTGGCATGATCTGTGGTTAGGAGGATTATTGTTGCAGCCGGTTGATGAAGTTTTGAAAAATAGACGCGATGGTCTTAGCAGTTGGGAAATGTTAATCAGGGCACAGTGTATGTATTAGACACCATTGATCTGTGAACGCGCGTTTACTTCGACACCGACGGCACGTCGGAGGTTTGGAACATACTAAATATCGCCACATTTCGCCTATTGGCCTACTGGATGGCAACTCAGTAGGCGCGACGCGTACGTATGTACGTAATACATTGTGATCAGGGTATGTAAATAAAAACTGCGAAACGACGGCATCTGTACCTGACTTGACCTGACGCCTTGCTGCTGTACCATAGTACAGTGGTTGCTTTTTGTTCATGCGTGTACGTAAAACCACCCATTACCCATTGTCGCTCACCAACTGTAGCTCGGTAGCGGATGGATTTGCATTGTTGCCAAACCTGTTCGACCAGGAAATTATTGTTAATTCTCCTGGACTTAAGGAGTTCGATTAATCGATCGAGGTTTCATCGTAATACCGTGTGGAACGATGGCAAACAATGGGAAGAACCTCATTCACATGTAATTTTTCAGAATGTTAATTTAATTTTGTTTTCATAAGTAAGTGAGGGATGTATTGTGATAACGATAGTTCTAGAATCATTCAAAAAATTCACAAATCTAAACTGTTAGTTTTACAAGAACGAATTTCATTAGTATCTATACTTTGCGACTAGAATTATATACGACATACGTTTTCAACTTTTAAGAAATCTATCACCATAAATATATTTTCCAAATTTATCAGTATCTTACGTCTGCTGTCATACCAAATCTGAAATTCGATGTTACGAAATAAATGCGGGCGGCCAGGAGTTACTTGTAACCCATCGAACAATTCAATTTTTACATCACACATACATACTCCTACTCTATGAATATTTTGCACAGATTATGCTTTCAAACGGAAACTGATCCTGGATGTTTGATCCTAGTATGTACGCCCTTGATTTATACTATTTTTTTGGTTTTTCGGATTCGAAAAATTTTGTATGAATGCCTTTGGTTTATTTTTTGGTTTTTCAGATTCGGAAAATTTTGTAACTGCAATTCGTGCTTTGACTTGCAGGTAGAATAAAATTTGTGGATGGATGATTTGAATTTTTTTTCTAACCCTCAAGAGGTATATCAGTTGCATCAAACGTATGGTATCAAACACAGACTAGTAGTCTGTGGTTTAAAAATCCGTATTTGAAGTATGATCGACGGAACAGTGCCACCTCCTATACAACAGTAATTATTTTTACAATGATGAGTTCATGCTCACGCATTTCATTCTGTTGCTAGCCTTTTTAAATACTGATCCAAAACCGAGAATCCTATTTCAAAGAAAAGGTTCAATGCGCGGCAACACCTACAAAACCGTGGCGGCCGCCGAGCCGGCCCTGCTAATAGGCGACTAGGCGGTCGATTGCCGAAGCGGTGAGATATTCGCGCGCTCTTTCTAACATGTATGTTCTTCACTATCTTGTTGTCTTTCTCTTATTCATCTCCAAAATATCTTCAGTCTTCTTTCCTCTACTTCACTCTATTCAATTTCTGGGATATACATACATTCCTGTGGACGACAGGCCTAGGCAAGTCAGTTTTTAAATAGTGAAGCATTTATTGTTAGTATAGATTTCTGATCTAAGTTAATTGGCGTAGATATTTAATGGTTTACAGCGCTCGTCGCCATAATTATTGTATTACGAAAGACACACTATTACATAAATCGTAAGAAAGAAGATATAGTCAAACAACTGCCTTTAGGCGCAATTTTTCCAAAAGGCGGCGCGAGTGACAAAGATGCGAGGTGGCAAATTTAAAATTCGCCAAGTGCAAATCTATATCTATAAAATTACCCGTTTTACACACTGCCGGTAAAATTTTCAGGTAAATTATTTCTTAAGTCCAAACGACTACTTTATACTCATATATGGAGGATCATTGTGATCTAATTGATCGCCTATCTTGGCCGTTGATGCTATTGCGATGCGTAATTTATGATTGTATGATATAATCTATATAGCGTGTATCAACGATGTGTGGTTGGACGATGTCTGCTTCCCCATTCGAGGTAGAAAAAAATGTCTTAAATAAAAATGTAGAAGGTAAAAAATCTATGTTCCAAAAATATTTACCATTATACAGGATGTCCAATGTGTGACATCAAAGTTAATTGTTTTAAATAGAAACCCCTGTATATTATTGCATATTTGGACTCATTGGTCGATTCTAGTATGACTTTATGTATCACACATGCTCCATAAAACAATAAAATGTTTAAGTCGAATAGGGAAGCAGCTAAGGCTGATACAGCCTGTATGTGGTACGCAGTACGACGCGGCTTACAATATTGAATATTTGTAGCCCATAGGACCAACGAACCGCGAAGTACTGAATCTAATGTTGAGTGTGGCCGCAATGGAAGTAGCTAGTTCAAAATACCCGGACGGGAAGCTCCCAAAACAGGGCAGGCTATTATGCCTCGATGGAGGAGGTATCAGGGGTTTGGTATTGGTGCAAATGCTACTGGAATTAGAAAACATGATCGGCAAGCCCATGTCGCATTGTTTCGATTGGTTGGCAGGGACTAGCACGGGCGGTATTCTTGCTTTGGGTTAGTATCATGTTCCATGTAGTATAAGTCATTTTACATATATTTTCAAGAGTATGTTAGCTTGGTAATATACTCGGTAATACACGAAGCGTATCATTGTAAACAGTAATAAGTAGAGAAATTTTTAAAAGCAATCGGACAACTTTATCGTATTTATTTCATTCAAGTTGAAATCAACCTCCCTAATTTTTTAACGTATTTGATAGCAATGTCAGCGCACAACTAATTATTTTGGTAGTATTTGTGACCAAATACAACTTCGCTTGAAACATATCAAAAACGCCTAAAAAATTTAAAAATAAATACGGAAGAGAATGTGAATTTTTGAAAATTCTTATACTCGATATACATCAACAATAAATCCATGGTTTCATTCATCCATTCAGTTCGTGGTAAAATTTGACAAGTGTAAGACAGAAATTTAACGTCAAATAAGCCCATGCATGAATATCTTCATGGGTTTCTTCACGGATTTAGAACCTGCTCTAATTTGTAATCAAGTTTGACGTCAAATTCAGTAGTGTCAACCATAAAATCATATGATGCATGTCATGCATGTTGGATACCCGTCTCTGTATATTATTAAACATTTTATAAGTAAAAATTCGCAATCAAATCGAGCGGTTTACTGCCACAAAATCCATGGTTTTATTCACAGATGCAAAACACTATTATTTTGAGCTTGAAAATGACCATGGATTAATCCATGAATAAATTCGCAAAATCTTCGATGTAAAATGGGTATAAAAAATATTAAAAAGCAATGATATAGAAAAATCGGGAATATTTAGTGCACATATCTATTAGTAAAATATCCTTCATTTGTTTTTATTTATTTTATTTATCTATTACAAAATATATATTATACATTTACGTGGCTCAGAACTTAAAGAGATACAAATAGTTTTGTAAAAGATACAGAAGTATAAAAACATGAAACGATCTAAATTATTAATAACAAGTGCATGATTAATCTTACAATCTTACAATTCAAAAATATATTTTTCACTGTTTATTTTGAGAGATTCTACAATATATACATTTAATGACAGAGATCCATGATGTTCATTTGAAAACTTCCTACCCCGGATTTTTCGAAAACCGTCGAGACACGTCAAAAAATTTTTCAAGGGAACAATTTTTTAACCAAAAACGATGTCATCTCCTTGTGCCCAGCACCTTCCCCTTGAAAATTTTAAATGACAAGGGGTATTGAGTTGTTTTAAAGGTACGTCGAAGTTTTTTTATGGGCCGCTTCCCGCAAAGGCTGAAAGCCTATGGCGCTGTAGAAGAGCTGCGAGGGGATAGGTGTCGGTTCACGTTAGATTTGAAACGCTGCAAGTTATATCCGTCAGGAAACAAATTCCCCGGCAGCTGATTCCACAGCGTCGAAGTTCTCCAAAAGAAGGAATGCTGGAAGTACTTTATTTTTACGTTTGGTTTTTTAAAATCGGTCGATGCAATTTTCGAGAAAATTAGACTCTTTATGTATGTTAACTTGTTCAAATATAATGGAGTTCAAAAACACACGAAATTATCACTTTTTAATGCAATATATATATATTCGATTTTCAAATTCCTAAAATAGCTACCTTTATAAGGGTCTTAAAGTTATCCTACCGCAAAACCAAAAAGACATCATAATTTTCCACTATTTTCACTAATAACAAATAATATGAATTCAGATGATGTGCTCACATATTGACGATCATAAAAAGTTATCGTAAGAATGAAATATTTGGTATCCTATCATTTCCTATCATCCCTGAAACGGCTAAGTGAATCCAAAAATATAAATTAAATTAGCAATTTCTTGAAGATTCCCCGAACCGCACTGCAGTGTTTATCGACTAAAAAGCTCATGGGGTAACAAAAACCTGAGAATGTTCTGCTTACTTCCTGCCTCTATGTTGATCGCCTACAAAATACATAAAAAAATCACAGAAAGTCTTAAACTAAAAACGTGTGTATGTGTTTCAAATGAGAGATATTTTATAAAATGTAGTTGATTTTTAGCATAACATGGTCAAGCTGTTGCGATGACATTGATGACAAAAAGCGTTCGTCTAGATAAATGAAAATGAATGCCTTTTAGCTCTCACTGACTCACTGAAGTCACTAAAGAGAGCTCATGCGTCATGTCTGTCCGTCCGTCTGTCCGTATACAAAAGATAAGCAAAAATACAGGTGCTAGAGAAAAACTAAATAGAGATTCGGAATCAGCATGAAAAAACTAGTTCGGAAAAAATCCGGTTTTGTCAATATCGCTGCCGGTTAAAAAAAATGAATCAAATTACGCCAGGTAACAGGCGACGTATTATGTACGGTGTATTGAGACGCTAGGCACCAGTCCGAAAGGGCGTGGGTTCGAATCTCACCTCGGTTAACAACTTTGTTTTTCTTTTTTTTAAGATTAAATGTTAAATTTGTTGATTACTAGTCCGGAAAAAATCCGGTTTTGTCAATGTAATTTTTATACCAACAAATTCCACAGTCAGAGCACCGTTTGAATTTACTTAAGTAAATTCTTTCCTACTTTTTTCCCTTGGTCACGGCATCACGTGAGAACGACTTTACCAATTTCATCTTTTTTTATAAGTTTTACGTTACTTCTTAGAAGGTTCTTACGAAAAGAAATCTAAGGAAAATTATACAAAATATTAGAAAAGTTAGAAAAATGTGAGAAAACTTAACGACTACGGAGGGTGCAATATACCGTATCTTGATTTTTATCTATGCTTGATTTGTTCGTTATTGTTGTCATGTATGACGTTGCTGTCAAAAATACAGGTTAGATGTTAGATGTTTAAACGTCAAGGAATCATCTGGAAACTTGGAGCCTGTCAAGGCTTTCGTGGAAATAATGACGAATATGTATACAGGGTATTAATAATTAATGATACACCGTAATCAAGGCCATATTTATGACTCAAATTCAAAGAGAAAACATTGAGATAGGAATGCAGTCTTAAGACGCTTAATTTTCAAGATACAGGGTGTCAAAGTTTTACTTTTATTTTCGTTTTTTCTCAATTATTTCGCAATAAAATGGCACAACGATCTAAAATTACGTATCGGTTCTTTAAGGCGAGAAATTGAAATTCAACCACAGTTTTGCTATTACGAATAGAGGGCGCCATATACGGCACATTGAACGCATTTAAATTATCAAGACTTTGTTTTGGTTTGACGCAACAATGTGAGTATCAAAAAAATCTTTCCAAATGTTTTACGTGAAAATGGTATAATTGTTTGAGTCCGTAAAGGTACCGTTTTCGAGGTAACCTTTATTGAAATTTCCAATGCGACTGAATTGTAAATTGCGATCGAAATAATTATCGGTATTTCCGCACGAATGAATATTAGGCTTAAGCTCATACTTTTACATACCATTTACGAGGTGTTCTTAAACTTCAACACCACCTATTTTAAAAATTAGATATATTTGAAACATGTTTGTTGATATACTTAATATTAATTCATGCGAGAATACCCATAATTCGTTCGATCATAATTTTCAAATATTTCAATAAAGGTTATCTCAAAAAACGGTTACCTCTAGGGACTTAAACAAAGTATACTATTTTTTTAATATTCACGTTGATGCACCAAATCGGAAAAAAGTTTTGTTAATTTCTCTTCATGTTAGCAAAACCGTGGTTGAATTGGGATTTCTCGCCTTAAGAAACCCCCCGATACATAATTTTAGATCGTTGTGCCATTCTATTGAGGAAAAGTGGAGAAAAAACCAAAATAAATATGAAACTTTGACACCCTGTATCTTGACAATTAAGCATATTAAGGTCTATCTCAATGTCCATAATAATGTGAGGTCTATCCCCTGTCAAGCACTGTCGGTCGAATATCCGGACATTCTGGATAAACAATGGATAAACATGTATCTTGAAGATTCTGGATTTCAAAGATTGGAAATAAAATTGGTTTTTTACCAATGTCTTAAACACTACGGAGCCGTTTTTTTAAATCTGTTACCGTTTGTCACTGCATTAAGAATTTAAGTCACCACTGCCAGTGGCGTGACGGGAGTCGGCGGGCAGTCCCAAGAAAATACTACCAAAACGGTGTACGCCACTGAGCTTGAGAAAATTAAATACTGTTTTTCAGACTAAACAGATAAAAACACATTTTTTAATGTCTCTTCGCATCTCACTTTGTTTTGGAACAACTAAAAACCACTTCATTTCATAGCTGCACTTTTTTGACGGGCTATGAAGTGGTTTTTATTTTTTTCCTCCTAAACAAAGTGGGACACGAAGAGACATCAAAAAACAAAAAAGTTGGATTTTCGTCTGTTTCGTCTGAAAAACAATATTCAATTTTATTTTAAGATCAGTGGCATACATTCAATATTGTCCAAACTTTGACACCATGTATCTTGACTACCAGACTTTAGGACACATGTTTAAGTAAACTTTTCTACTTGAATTTGGGCCAGAAATACGCCCTCGAAATTACGGCCTATCATTAATTAACGGTCGATAATAATCAGAGAAGAAACGTAAAATTGATTAAAAGACAGGGGAATACAAAAGCGAAGACGCCTTAATAATAAATTAAACGGTTGCAATTTTCAGTGCGGCTTGCATTTGCAATGACGATAACTAAATCGTAAGGGCAGTCGTTCAACGTTTGTTAGATCAATCTTGATAATCCATGTTTTTTACGTGCCGGATAACAAATCAAAACATGTTGGATATCAAAAAGTATTTCAATGAACACTATGCTTCTCAGATAATTATTATTTATTCCAATTTGACTTTGCACTTGAATCATACACATGGTTCACCAGATCATTGCCTGCAGAATGATCACAGCCAGCATTAAATATATTTAATAGTTTATTTATTGTATATCTATGAACCTACAGCTTGTCCTGAAATAAATGGGCTTATCTACGCCCACGAAATTCGGATAATCCTGCCAAACACCGTGTATGTAATTTCAGAAACTTATCCTGCGATTGTGTATATTTGGAATAACAGTGATACTAACTGATTAAATCTTTAGTAAAGGTTATAGGACCTGCTCTACCCCCGACAATGTTTCAAGGAAATAAAATGTGAGATTTAAATCTGTTGTACTTTTTGGTATGTAACGATATTTATTGTATCTCTGATTAACGTTTCAGCTTGATGTAGGTAAGCTTAATGAACAATTAATAATTCTGTTCTGTAATGTAAGCCACCTGCATTTTGAAGTTCTAAATAGGGGTAGTAATCTTCAGCTTATTGAGACTTCTGATTTGTCGAATAATTATTAATTTTCATTTTGATTTGGTCAAATATGTGGTACCTGCTTGGAACCCAATAAGTGATTGACATCTACAAAACAACATAGTAATAGCTACATACTCTGGCTATATGTATGTATCGCAGCCTCGTCGATTATTAAAATTTTCTCAGATCTCAGATATTGTATATATCTGCTAACGTAGTATTTCTTTTCTAAGGTATAGCAACCGGAAAAACTATGAAGGAATGCCAGTGTTTGTATTTCAGTTTGAAAGATCACACATTCAACGGAACGAGACCATACTCAAGCGAGCCATTGGAAAACGTACTAAGAGAGACCTTTGGTACAGAAACTGTAATGTCGGACATCAAACATCCAAAGGTATATAGTACATGTAAAAAAAGAGTTATTTAAGGTTTTTTATTTACTAAAACACTTTAAATAACTCCTTATTACTTTACATTAGGTTATATATTAGCAGTATTCTATCATTTCGTGGAAGTATAGCCGTAACTTTTCAGTTATACAATACGAGTCGTTCCCAAAGTGACAATCTTTAATATGTGTACCATAAACAATCTAGGGCATAGTGGGCGACTGTTATCAAATATAGTGGCGTCGCGCATTCATTAATACGATTAGTGCATCAGTATGAACTAGCTAATACTAAATACTATTGAACATCCCGAAATATTCTGTTCCGATTGATTCACCACCCTCGTTGTTTTTATATTGTTTTAATATTAGATTCAGTTATCCTATACCTGGTTTATTGATTTGTTCATATTTATTGGTTGTCCTTTTGCTTATTACGTGTGAAAAAGGAATATTATAGTATTCCTCATTGTGAGTCAGCCGGCGGATAAGCGATGTCATGTTTCTGTTTTTTTGCTGAGCATCTCCGTATTGGTGTGCGCCGACAGGAGGGTATTTATGTATGTTCTGGGCGAGCAACCTTGACCTTTGACCTTGGGCGCTTGACCTCTGACTTTGACACTTGATCTTTGATCTCGTTACATCATTTCCCCTTGACATACTTAAACAGATATTAATGAGGGGTGGGGAAAACATGAAAAACCAGTTTGTAATCTAATGGTGGGGAAGACGCAAAACTAGTTTTTTGTAATGAATAGATCAATAGAGCCATATAAAGCGAGGAGTAACACAATGTGTTGATTTAATAGTCGATGGTTGTATCAGTTCACAGTTGTTTACAGTGAATCGTTAATTAACCATCGACTAAACATAGGACTAACCAACTGAGAGAGAAGTATGTTTTGGAGTCGGTGAAACAACAAATCAGAATGGAGTTTGCTGAGTGGCATCTGAAAATGGATATACCGGAAAGATATGCGATAGCAGAAAAACGATTGCATAGACCTATAGGAGACTATGAATATGGAAAGTTGTGTGTGAAGTGATCATTGAACAACTTCAAATATACCCAACGATATGGCACTTATTTGATTCAGTAATGAACCAGTTACCACCAGCGCTGAAGAACGCGAAGGCAGCAGCGACGATTAAGGGGAGAAAGCGCAAAAACAGTAGAGAGAGTAGTGTAAAAGGATGGGAAGCGATTAGAGTTCTTCTATAAGTTATAAACGTCAATGCAAGTCCAAGGGTCTCACTTGTTAACAGAGCGAATTGCAAAGAAATAAACAGTATATTAATTAAGTTAAAGAAAAGTACGTTGGAGTCTGTGAAACAATAAATTGTTATGAGTGGGAAGCGGGTTCATTTCAATGCAAGTATAACGAAACGACAGCTAATGGTGGGGCAGTATGCAGCAAGAGGGGTTCGGAAGGGTGATTAGCAGAAGGAAGGTGCAGGCAGGTGCAGATTTCAATGGCGAATACAAAATTGGACAGTTTTAAGTGATTAATATAGATGAGGAGGAAGCGATTTGACAAAAATTGAAACAAATAGAAACGGTGTAGTGAGCGAAGGGTAGAAGTTTTTAACTGGCATAAAATGTAGTAACAAAGTGTATCACACATTGTATGTCTAGTCGGAACTCGTTTTTTTTTCTGTAAATAAATGTTAACTGACTACTGAATAAAAAATACATCTGTAATTTGTACTCCTTATATGTGTAAAAGAAAACAACAAATTGAAAGTGATAGTCAAGTACTCCATTTGGAAATCTGTCGGGTCAGCATTGACCTCCGACCGCATTCGACACCAGATGTCACCAGGTCGAGCCAGCACAGACAAGGAGTGAATGTTATACCATGTTTCATGCTAGTGCCCGCATGGCGGGCTCTCAAATCAAGGTGCTACCAGGAAATGCCGGAAGATTTCCTTGATGTCCAGATACGAGCTGCTCCGTGCTACCAGAAGGTGGCGGGGGTGGAATCGTCAGTCTGCGTGAAAGAATTCAATGCTTCTTAGGTTCGCTTCGCCAGCTGGATCGCCATGGCATTTGCTGGTAGCACCTTAATTTGAGAGCCCGACATGCGGGCAATAGCACGAAACATGGTATAAAATTCATTTCTTATACAGAGTTGTCCGTGCTGGCTCGACCAGGTGACATCTGGTGTCGAATGCGGCCGGAGACCAATGCTGACAACAGATTTCCTTGATGTCCAGATACGAGCTGCTCCGTGCTACCAGTAGGTGGCGGGGGTGGAACCGTCAGTCTGCGTGAAAGAATTTGATGCTTCTTAGGTTCGCTTCGCCGGCTGGATCGCCATGACCGTCATGGCTCAGCTGGTAAGAGTGTCGCACTAGAATTCCGGAGGCGCGGGTTCGAATCCCGCTGGCAGTCTGTTTTTTCCGGCATTTTCTGGTAGCACCTTTATTTGAGAGCGCGACATGCGGGCAATAGCATTTTATGAATTCTAATTTTAGGTTGTTCGTCAGTAGCGCTGACCTGGTCTGAATTGCTGCGTATTAGAACTAATTCTTGTTTCATATTCAATATAATTTTGTTGTTATCTTCAAAAAAATTAGAAAAGATATCTTTAATTGCCTTGGATAGTCCATATGTACGAGTATAAAGTCCGTATTCACAGTAGTTTCTCAAGTATCCCTTAAGTATTACTCAAGGGATACTTGATGGTTACTCAAGGGACCCTCAAGTGTGGTTTTCCTTGGGTATCTGTTTCCTAGACAACATGTACGATATGGCGGGATTCATTTGGCGACGTTGTCATATTTCAAATATGTCAGTTTTTTATGTCTATGCCTACGCATTTTGACGTTTTCTGTTATCTCTTGTTTTGTGCCGGACATTTTTCCGGATGTGACAGAAACTGACAACACTGTACTCTAAAATTAACCTACAAAATCGCCTTGACTGCAACGAAATTTCATATTGACATGTCATGTTGATTTTTCGTTACTTGAGTATTACTCAAGGGAGCCTTACGTGAAGGACCCTCAAGTAAGGTTTCGAAACACAAAACCAGGGCCGTAGCTAGGCACTGACCATGGTGACCTTAGGGGGGGGGTTCATTTATAAAAGAATATGTAATGTCTTAATTTGCTTAAAATCTGTATAGATTGTATCGCTGCTAATGTGTCATAAGCGCCGAGGGATTGGTTAGTAGTAGAATAAATCACTAAACTTGGAGAAAGCATCCTTGATTATTTTTATTTTGTATTATTTTAGTAGTTATTTCATTCATGGAAATACTCATGGGGGGGTTTGAACCCACCAAACCGCCCCATATATACGGCCCTGCACAAAACCTTACTTAAGGGACCCTCAAGTATTAAGGGGCCTTTAAGTATCGACTATGAATACGACCCTAAATAACTTAATACTTATGAAGGAATTATGTATAATCTTATAAGTATAAGCAATAATAAATTCTTGATGGACTTTAGATTTTGATCAATTTTGGAAAATACAATTCATCGTTTGACATATTGCAGGTAATGGTGACAGGTGTTTTGGTTGACAGAAAACCCGTGGAGCTGCATCTGTTTAGAACATATAGTAGTCCAAATGATATTTTAGAGGTAAAACACGATTCACCGTACGAACTTCCACCTCTGCCAGATAAACAGTTTGTTTGGGAAGTTGGAAGGGCTACAGGAGCAGCTCCCACCTATTTTAGGTTAGAAAATTAGATACACTTATTGTCGCTTAGTGCTTCCAAGTTACATCTCAATATACCTTGTCGCTCATAAACATAATTTATTTGTAAAAACGTATCATTAGAAAGAAGAAAATAAACATTTCAACGAATAAAGTGGAACGATTAAACGTGTAAATAGCTAGGCCTCTGCATCTTGCACCCATTGGTGGCTAAAATTAAATGTATGTGAAGTGAGTGTACCTAACGAAACGGCACAGTACCCATATTTATCACGAGACTATTCATTTTCTGATATCTTTCCACAACATATGTTGCAATTTCGGAAAACATATCATCATATAGAGAAAATGTCCCTATCATAAACATCCAGGTGTAACGCAATAAAATCCGAGACAATTGGTGGCACGGACAAAGGTTGTCATGAGCCTTACCCCAAATTTGAACCCATCTGTTGAAAAAAAGGGTGAAAAGCCACGTAAAGCGAATGCACTCAACAGAAAGGCCGCGTGCAGATCTTTATCCTGAGACTAGACTTCGACACGTCAGCGTCGATGTTTTGTGAGACGTTTTTCCATTGAAATCTGTCGTCAAATGTTGCAAGACAAAAAATGGTGGCGTGCCGAATGAATCCGATGAGCTCTAGCCCAAGCGTTTAAGGCTCGAGGTTTATCAGTGCCATGTCTTTCCGAAAGCGATTTGCAATTGTAGCTTTTGTTTAAACTCCCTAAATTGCGGGACCCAAAGAATTCATCGAGCGTTTATATCTGAGCTTCCTTATATTGTATGAAAAACATTAGTATCTAACCCTAAAGGGAGAGGTATTCCAATCTTACGTGCAAAGTTTATTATGTTTACTAGATTTGTAGTCGCGGCACTATAAATAAGCAGTGGCTATTTACTACTTTAAATGTAATATTCGTATCATTGATCTCCAGTATGGCGATCGTTGCATCTCTGATCCTCGAATCAAGCAGTGGCGTTATCAGCAGGTCCTTTGACGCAAGACTGGTAAGATACTGAAAAGTATTAACCTCTAACCCTCGTATCTGCTTTCTGTTACAATAAGGCTCTTGAATTGAATTACTCGTATTTTACTACTTCTTACAACCGTTGCTATGTGCGACAAATGATTGCCTCTTAGCAGCTTGTTGCTGAATAGTTTGAAGTTTTATTCTGTCGGACCTATGTGAGCACCAGAGGGGAGGTTACTCTGAGCACCTCACTTGGCTGCTATCTTTTTCTTCCTTGCATTTTCCAATTCATGCTTGCTTGCCTGTCTGTACCCTCTAACGAGCGCACAGATGTGCGTAGCTCGCAGTATATTTTCCCGAACCATTTCTCAACCCCTCCGCCTAATGCATTCCCGGAAAACTTTTCTACATTAACGAATTTTAACATGGATAAAGATACACTCTGTACAGCACTGTGTTTCGTGGACTAAATGTACATATGTTCCACGAGTTTTATAAATTTCCTTCACGATTCTTGGGCATTCACCGGAAATTAGATGTTTATTGTGAAAATTTCATACATCTTTTTAGCCACGGTAGTGGAGATCATAGGCGTAGTTAAGTCCCTGAATCTGGGGGGGCTTAAGTCCCTGGATGTGGGGGACTTAAGTCCCAGCCCTAGATATAATTAACTTAATAGAATTAATTATTTTAGATTTTTTGGGGGGGCTAATTTCATTCTTGGGGGGGCTAAGCCCCCCGAGCCCCCACCTAACTACGCCTATGGTTGAGATACTAGATATTTTTATCAGCGTATAATTTCAGCATCAGAGACATCTACATCAACGCTTTTTTTAACGAT
The DNA here is from genome assembly GCA_951848785.1 of Callosobruchus maculatus. Taxonomy (NCBI): domain Eukaryota; kingdom Metazoa; phylum Arthropoda; class Insecta; order Coleoptera; family Chrysomelidae; genus Callosobruchus; species Callosobruchus maculatus. The sequence continues at coordinate 785,208 of CATOUR010000265.1, forward strand.
TCATAGCAATTGCCACTAATGTCAATATGTTTGTTGTCAGGGCTTTCAAGAAATTCTTAGACGGTGGACTTATAGCAAATAATCCTACCTTGGACGCCTTAACGGAAATCCACGAACACACACTTGCCCTGAGAGCTAAAGGAAGAGGCCAAGAAGCAACGCCAGTAACGGTGGTAGTTAGTTTAGGCACAGGGTTAGTACCGGTGACGGAAGTGGTCAAAGAGATCGATGTCTTCAGGCCGGAAAGCTTATGGGACGGTGCCAAGTTGTTTGCTGGTATTTCGTTTCTGGGAAATCTATTGGTTGATCAGGTATGTCACCGCTCTAAAATACTTATGGTCATATCGATTGCGTCGGACAAATAGGATTGCTCAATAATTTCAGTGAGATGCGGCATCACCACCTGATTATTCATTAGCGGTGTGATTTCTTGATCAATTATAAGAAAAATTGATCTCAGTATGTATACCTTTTAACTACTGAGCTACTCTATGTAAATATGTAATAAAAAGTATATTTTTTTAATTCAGCAGAAATTCTTCAACCATTGGCTTACATAACGTATACATACAGGGTGACCCAGCATAAAGTACACAAATGGAACTGGATGAAACTGGACAACAATTTAGACACAAAAAAGTATTAAATTTCAAAAAATCTCTTTGTCAGTTTATTTTTTTTTCTCCTTTTGATTTTAAATTATCATAACTTTTGAATCACTAAGGCCCGATTTTATCAACATGCGCATTTCAACAAAGACTTTGACCAATCAGAGCAGCCCATTCAAGAACATGCGCCTGTCAAGTACTCTGAGAAATATTGATTTCTCTTGAAGTTTACCTCAAAAAGATCAAAAATTACATGCTTTATATACAATCAACCATTGTGAACCATCTAGTATCTTTTCCAGTCTGATTTTTCAGTCCTTAGTCTGGCATTAATTTGTCAATCGATCGCTTTGTTCTGATTTTCTGCTATGATTTTGATCCATGAGTTTCTACATTTACAGTTGACTGTTTGGATTTACATTTGATGCTTTGGAATATTCAACTGACTATTTGAAATTACAATTGACGAGTTCGAAAATTAACGTGACCGTTTTGAATTATCACTTGAGGCTTTAGAAACTACAGTTGGAAAAGGTGTAGTTGACCAATATATTGTAGTGCAGATGATCTTCCAACGACGAAGTGACGAGCAACTACACTTGCAACTATAATTTTGGCTAATACTGTACAAGCATCAAAGCAGTTTTGCTACAATTTCGCCAACAGCTGCGCGATGAAAATGTGGCAAATACCGCCAGAGCTGTGTGTGATAGCGCCACACTGGATTTATAGCCTTATACTGAAATACCGCCATGAAACTGTTACGGTTCGGCAACAAAACCCTCAGAATGCGGTGAGATTAGAAAAAGTAGATATCTGAGACACTTGCGAAGTTACACAGATTATACGCAGCTCTTGGTAGAAACACATAGAAGCACAGTATCACTTCCCAAATTGTATCTAAAAGGATGTTTCTCATAACGGAGGCTTCACAAAAAGCAAAAAGGAAACAGAATAAGAGGACTTGAAACGTTCGGTTGCACACAAAGAAAAGTATCGTCAATTTTAAACTAATAATACTATGTTGACACTATGGTAGCAGTGGTAGCATTCAACAGAAAGATAGGGAGCCGCTACTCTTGTAACCGCTACATCACAGCATAGTAGACAATCAGCACAATATCTCTGAGGATTTCCTGTATAAAAAAGGTTCCCAGAAAATTTGACCTTGGGATAATTTATGGATGACTTTACGGCTGTGAAGTTTGGGTAGAGATGCGAAAATAAAAATATCGATACCGGTACCAACTCGATATTTTTTAGCCAAATAGGCGCGTTTGGTTCGTACAGAGAATGATTACACTCCTCAATAATTATATAATTATTTTCGATACCGATACCCCTACCGATATTTTTAACAAAAGTGTCATCCAGCTTTGACGTTTTGTTTCCAATATTGATAAAATACTTTTGCATGATACTTATTAACATAGCACTCAATACCCAATAGAAAGCTTTTACTAAACAACACCCAATAGAAAATCTTCGTCAAAGCCTTTGTTAAAATATTGCATGTTGATAAAATCCGGTCTTAGTGTATTTCTTAAAAAGAAAACATCAATAATGCCTAATAATAGATGCTGCTTAGCGAATAAAAAAGTCCTTCAAGAAAAGTAAGTTAGCTTTAAGCAAAAATTGTTTTTTAGAAATTTTTTAGAAATTGTATACCTTTTTTGAACCAAATTCAAGTTGCAATGAAATATTTCCATAACGATACTTTTTTGGCTCGTTCCATTGATCCCCATCCAGTATCCTATCTAATAAAAAAAAATACAACGTTCTATATTTAGCACAAGCTGTTCTAGATGTCGTTAAGTCGCTGTACCTGCACGAGCGTACCTCGCTCATTGATCATTTATTAATCATACATCATCACTGTTTGCACAGACAACTTTCTATTTACATTCGATTTTTGAGTTGGGAGCATGCACATTTGAAATATAAATGACATTGCGTCGCGGAATAGGTAAACAGAGATAGGCACAAAATAGCTAACTAACCCTACTTGCCTTCTTATTGTGCGGCCACAGTCATTAGCCGGTCATGCACAGGCGTTATTTTGCGCGGTTTCCGGCTTATCGTCTAATATATCGAAACACTTGAAAAACCATGTGTGTGAGTGCGCATCGTGGCGCGCCACGATAGGATGGGGGGGGGGGATTTGAGACGTGATATCTGCTGGAGCGTGGCGTACTCGGGCTATTGGGCACACACATACACGCCCATTCATGCGCCACGATACAGTTTTATATATTACCTACTTTTGCAGAAGCTAATTTTCAATATAAATAATGACTGATATTCGTCACGTCACAAAGGACGTGTTGACAGAGTTTATGGAGATTACAGGTCTCATCCAACTTTCTGAAAGGTCAAGGCCAAAGAATATGTGAATCGAAATTTAAAAATTTTGGGATAGGAAACATTTTACCATAAGGTGCATCCAAATGTAAATCGAGATCTCATCTCAAAAAAGTTCCAATCGACGAGGGGACTAAATTTGAGATATTCGTACTACGCTCAATATCAGGAAAATGAAGGGTGACAATTAGAAGTTCATCCGCAGGTATACTTCGCCTCATTGCAGTATCTCTTTTACAGAGATGAGGTCTCAATGATTTCTGGAGGTCATAAAATATATTTCCATCATTCATGATAATTCCATTATTCTGATATGCCATGACGCAAACTACGATGATCTGGGGGTTTACGCATTATTTATCGGACACCCTATGTAAAGATATAATAAATACTGAGCACTAATCCTCCACACTAAGACATGAGCAACAATTAAGATATTTCCAATTTGTCGCACACTTTGTTTTGTTTCACTAAAATTAAAACAGCTTTTTGGGTTTCTTACTTACTAATACTGATTATTAGACAAGACAATGGTGTGTTTTGTGTTAATTCTTTAAGATATTTTGTTAATTCCAAAATTGAAGTTTTATACGTCGCTTTATGCATTGAGTTACATTATTCATTCTACTTTTATTCAATCGAAAACATCACTTTTTTGTAATTAAAAAGTGTCTTTTTGATGTTGAATTTGAGCCATTGATCTGTATTAGGCTACGGTTTATATCATATCTACAGCTTGGCTATTTCCCGAGATCCAAGAGCCATAAATCAGGAAGCAGGGGATAGAACAGTGGGACGGGTCCTACCGTCACGGGGTCGCAAGCATTGGCTTGAAACACACCATTGCTTATATTAGGATTAGGATATTACCTATTTGGACATTTAGTATGTGTTCATCATTGAATCGCCTTATTTTATTCAGGCGACATCTAGCGACGGTCGCGTCGTGGACCGCGCACGCGCTTGGTGTTCAATGATCGGCGTGCCGTACTTCCGGTTCTGCCCGCAGCTGTCCGAGGACATTGCCATGGATGAGAAATCGGATGAGAAGCTGTGCAACATGCTGTGGGAGACCAAGGCGTATATGCATGCCAACGTCAACACCATGAAAGAGCTCGCCGACATATTGAATAGGGGGTAGATAAGCGGCGTGAAGCAAGGTTAATCATAGTTGCAACAATTGAAATCTGTTAAATCAGAACCAAAACCATAAGCAGCTCAATATTTAAAACTTACTTTATGAATCAATTTTGCTGTATTGTTTTGATCGGTTTAACTGAAATAGATGCATACCTCCAGTGTATTTAGTTGTCGCAGAGCTGCTCTTTCAGGTAGTCTTATTTAAAAATTATTTTTGGATTATACCTAAATATCATGTACAAACAAGAGGAGATTCTTTGTTTCGCAAACGCTTCGTTGCTGATCTACAGGGAAACGAAAGTTCTGTTTTTTCTAAATAACTCTCAATTTTTTAGATGTTTAGCTCAAATTTGGAATACAAGAAACGCAGTACGAGTTACATTATTGCACATGTCTAACGGTTGGCAGAATCTATAGGGTGGTATTTTTGCGCCCTTTCTTACTCTGAACTTCTTTTCGGTGCATTTTTCAACTCTAAAGTTGACGACACAGCTTACGATCTAAAATACTATATGTCAAATTTAATAAGACAGAACTGTTATCCAAATAAAGCCATAGCCCCCTAGACCATATTTCAAATACTTTATTATCATCTGCTTAATAGCATAGAATGGTGTTTTGTTTTTTTACTTGATAAGGATCGGAGATATAAAAAATTACAATAGGGCAAAATGTTTCTAAACAATATGGAAAAAGTATTTTGCCCTTTTGAATCTACCTGCGGTGCACCGCAGAAAAATGAAGGGTAAGAAAAGGGGACATGACCCCGGACAACCGTTTGATATATGCAATTATGTAACTCCAATTGCGTATTTCATATTCCAAATTTGAAATAAATAACTATAATCGAGAGAAAACTGATAAAATGTTGAAACACTCCTTTGGATCGGTAACGAGGCATTTGCGGACTTTTATTCTAATTTTTAGTCCCTAAAAACACCAAAGAATCTTCTCCCTTCATGTGTATATGATATCTAGGAACACCCTGTATATATACCTATAATTTTGGTTAACTTCTAAATCCCATCACTGTCATTAATTGAAGGGTCGGCCGGAACAACGTTGTATATAACAAAAAGGCTTAGTGGTAGAAATTAAAAAAAAAACCTTTATTTCAATGTTTTTTATTGAAAGCATGTCTATACAGTTGTCCATTACAATAAAAGAACAATAATAACACAAAGCTATTGTAGTTTAAAGGCACTGACAAAATGTACAGCTATGGGAACCATTTTTCGGGACAATACAAGGTTGTATGTTCATGTAACTTACAACGTTGTTACAGGGAGTCCTTAAACAAATCAAAACAAAGCATGTGATTACAGCAGTTACAGTTGATTAAAGGGATTAAACTACGCATTAACCATTTTTTTATGGAAAAAACTATTCAAGGCGGACAAAACTAAATTTATAGATAAATCTAAGCACATACTGATGTTACTGGTTTGCAGTTAATTTATCGTAAAATTGTATATACTTAATGGGAATGTAATCACACATATCCTGCAGGTTTTTCAATTTTTCAGCTTTGATTGGCAAAAGCTTCTTATAAATTGAAGGCAGCTTTTCATAGGGCATACTTTCAGGGATAAATGTCATTGTTTCTTTCCTTTTATGGTTGCTTAAGGGAAATGAATTCCATGGCTGCATAATATTATGAGATTTTCTCATTCGTAAAGTAGCTGGACTATCAGCGGTAAGTTGTAGCCATAACCCTTCTGTAATCTTGCACTTAGGGTCTTTCCATATACCTTTTTCCAAAGTTGTTAAGTCTTTGAAGAATGCCTGGTGCATCCATACAACTTTGAATGGCTTTTTAACTTTGGCTTTAGCAATGACATCAACCCATTGCAATGGTTCATATACCAGGGATATTCTTTTTTGCCGTTCGACATGCGCAAAGTCTCGATCACATGGAAGGAAACTATGACCCGTACTTGAAAATTTCTGATCTACTTGGGTAAAATATTTCAGCGTAATGAGGTAACGGAACATGGCAATCATTTTCCAGTTGTTGTTTTGCCCAACGCACCGATCTGACCACACGATTAATTTCCTTTCTTGTCCATGCTGTAATGGATCAAAATTTTGCCAAATATAGAACAAAAGTGATGACGCTATTTCAGTGGATCCTCTGTGAGCCATAGCTTCATGCCATAGCATCATTGTGGCATTGCCTTCCGTAGCATCGTGTATTGCATGTTGTAAGTAGCAAGTTGCCTTTGATAAAATACAGATGAATGTGTAAGCGTGGGACAATATAAAACTTGTTCCAAATCTGTAAATAGTACAATAGTGTTCGAATTGTCATGCTTGGCCACTTCTGTGTCAGCTTTTAACGTTTTGTAACCAGCGTCGGCTCTAATGTGATGTAACTTACTTTCTTTCAGGATAGTTTTTCTTTCACCTTCATCATCAGTAGCACATAATTTAATATAAAGTTTATCGCAATATCCACAGTTATCTGAGCGCGGAAGCCCAAACCTTAAGTTAAATTTGCTTTTAAAAATGTCAGTGTATGTTCTTTCTGATACTTTTGAGTTAGGATATTTTTCCACAAATAGCCTATGCATTTTCTTTAAAGATAAATCTGGTGAAAGGCATTGTCTGGACGATTCATTTCTACTGTAATGGTTTTCTTGCAATGGAAACGAACGAATATGCTGACAAATCTGATCTATAACTGTTTCGTGCATTTTGTTCGAGGTGTCACTCTAAATATTGTGCATATAGTTTTTTGACAAACCTTAACGTTTTCCAAATAATACTTTATAGTACACTGCCTCCTAGAAATTTCTTCTGCAACCTTTCTTCTCACAGGTTCCTGCAGCACCAGCAGTCTGGATAGATAAAGAGTTTGTTCATTATAGTTTAGGCTCCTAAACATTTAAAAAAGTCGCATATGATTTCCTATAAGCTCCTGAGAAGCACACCCTCGCCGACACTGGCATACACGCTCCTAAAAACATTCGGAAAAGAATATAGATATAGGTTATGTACTTACAACGTTGTTTTACGTACCTCATTTGGGGGTGGAAGAGCCGCTATGGTTACATTTCTTGATGAAATATACACCTCACCGGAATCCCTAGATTGTTTTCTACGGATTTGCTTCCATGCATCTAAATTAAGTTTTCTTTTTTTGCCTCTATTTAAGTGTACAATGCTTGCCGGTGATACTTGAACCGACATGGTCACCACGTGTTTCAGTACATGCATCGTTGTTACACGGAAAACTGAAATAATACTATCTACAAATTTACGTCACAGGGATTTGTGACTGGAAACCGGTTCTGCTATGTTGTCAGCAGCTTCAAATAGGCACATACTACGTTATTTTATGGAGATCTCGTTTTATACGAAAATGTTATATACAACGTTGCTCCGGCCGACCCTTCAATTGTTTTCTTACAGTGAAATGAGCAGCATGTTGGTCTTACCTTCCATAACTTTTTAAATTTTAGTCTGATTCTGATTTTCCAGTAGGTTACAAAAAAAACGTATTAATTTTCGGCGATGTACTCAGTCTTTGTAAAAAGATATTCAGCTTTTTAATACACTGATAAGAAACTACAAGATATAGACTTAATTTTAAAGCACCCTGTAGAATAATCGAAATATAAATCTTTTCAAATTTAATTCTTACTAAAGGTAACAGTAAAGTAACACGTTTTTCTGTCGGAAAAATCATTAAAATCAGAGTAAGATTTAAAAAGTTGTGGAAGGTAATAAGCATGAACTTTAGAAACTCTTACTGCTCGGGCCGGCTGCTGTAGCAAAACGCGGAAAATTGAACTAATAATTCTTTAATGACAATAAAACGGAAAATACACATAAACTGAGCGAGAACGACCCTTCGACGAAGCTAGGGCTCTCGCCATTCGTGTACGTGCCACCTCTTCTCGGCATTCAAACTCGACTATCGTTTTCACCACTCTCATCACACCATTGCCAGCTCTCGCGCACTTCCCCGCACTTGCCGCAAAAATCGCATACTACATCACCCCCTTTAGCCGGTCTTGTAAACTATTATACCTTAACTAACTTACATCTACTTACAATTGCTCCTGAGCAGGATTAGTACCATATTTCTTAAGGTACCATATTTCTTAAGGTTTACTACATTATGTGGACCTAATATTGTCCCATCTACATCCTGTAATAATATGAATTGGGTCCTACAATCTGAGAGATTACATATGGACCCTCGTACTGTTTAAACAGTTCCTTTATCTCCGCATTAAGAGTGGAGGAAATTAGATGGGTTTCGACCAAGACCGACTCCCAAACTTCGAAACACAGGGCCCTACCCCTTGACTCAAATTTCCTTTTACGATGAGCGGCCTTAGATAATAAATTTTCATGGGCTAAGTTCAACGAGGTATCTACATCCACCGCGGGTCCTTGATTTGGAGGAAACTTGATAAGCGCTAAGACATTATTTGGTTCGGTTTTACCCCACTTTAACATGGATGGCACTTGTCCAGTACTTTCATGGACGATATTATTAGGGCAAGCTTCAATTTTGGACACGACGTACGCCCATTTGGTATGTTTCACATGACAATCGCCCAATTTCACGATTAATGCGCTCAGTAGGATTACCAGGTGGAAACTAACCGGATGTAAATATGACCTTGATATTTTTAGTAGACAAATAATTTATATAAGTTTCTGAATGGAACTGTGTACCATTGTCGGGAAGAATCACCTAAGGATGTAACACCTCTGACAGATAACGCTCCAAGACGTTAACAATAGCTCTAGCCGTGGCACGGCGCAAAGTATAGTTTTGTAAGTTTCGTGAAGGAATCAACTATTACCAATAGTTGAGTCATACCACCTCGAGATGGCGGCAAAGGTCCCATCGAGTCCAGAGTCACCAACTGACCAGGCCCTTCGGGCGTGATAGCATTATACGTTCCACGGAGGCCCTTCGAGATTTTGGTCTTCTGGCACAGTTCACAACTTGGAACAATTAGGCGTCTGAGCTTCAACATTTCAGACCATGCAACGATCGACTCTTTATTTATTTTATTCTTCAGGGTTCGTGGGTTGGCGGTTGAAAAACAAACACGGTATGCTCAGAGTGAACATCTATTACATTTACTTAGAACAAAAATAGTAGTCTTAACATCAGTATGCAGATGATCATGTGTAACGTTATCAAGAAATCACCGGCGAGTTCAGACGCGAGTTGGAGATCCGCTCATACCACCACATACGTACTGGCCGACCGCTGTTCCCCGACTGCCCTTCCTTCCGTTCATCCCCCGCACAGCCAGAGATGGTCGCGCGGTATACATTGTTGCCAGATGGCACCACCCACAAGCAGTCATATAGCACTTGGGCACACCACATTTACCCCTCAGTTAATTCGACCCTCACGCAGGAGAGCATTAACTGTCACATAAACCCCTACATTACATCAGGCATCTTACGGTACAATTTTAAATTAACAATATTTTGGGTACTATGTACAGTACCATCTGCGCGACATATCTCATACGAGTTGGAACCAATTATCTTAGATATATAAAAAGGACCTTCAAACAAATCGAATAATTTTTTTATCTTGCCACCTTCAGCATTGGACAAGGGATGACTCATTGCTAATACCGCGTCTCCTATTTTTAACTGACTTATCTGGACCCTGGCATCGTGACTAGCCTTTCTACGAAGCGCTTTAGTTTGTAGCCTTGAGGAGGCCAGAACCCACAAATGTTCTACTGAATTTGGTCGCCCCTCTTTTGAAACTTCCAGAGAAAGGAAATACATTCACAGACATTATTGTCCGCTTCTCGCCCAAACTGCAACATATTTGGACAAAATCCCGTTGACTCGTGAATGACATTGTTAATACACGACTCAACATCCATTAGGGCAAACGCCCACTTCTTGTGGTTTTCTAGACGAAAGACCCGCAAAAGCCTCCCGATCTCGCGGTTCAACCTTTCAGTTTGATTTCCTTGTAGAAAGTAAATACTGGTGAACTTCACGACGATACCCTCAGCCATCAGCTTTTTCAACCATTCTCGCGACCGAAGTTGTGTGCCGTTATCAGACAAGATAGCCATTGGTTTTTGTACATTGGGCACATAATCTTTCAGTAATTTATCCAGTATCGCCCTCGTAGTCGCCCTTTTCAACGCATATAGCCTACAGTGAACCCATCGATGAACGCTAACAAATAAACTGCCCCTCCACGCGACGGAGGCAACGGACCCATAAGATCAGTACATACTAAGACCCCAGGTGTATCAACTAGTACCGGATTCATCGATCCATGTAAGGATGGACTAACCTTTGTTTTTTGGCACATATCACAACCCGCAACAACTTGTCTCACATGTTTTTTCATTTTAGGCCAATAAAAGGTTCGCGTCATGTGATTATAAGTTTTATGCGCCCCAAAATGACCCAAGTCAGCGTGCTGCTGATACACCAGGTCCTTGACTTGCTTCATGGGCACACATTAGCGGAAGCCCAAATTCATCTCATCTCCCCTCCGAAACACAATTCCGTCATAACAGGTGTACCAATCCATGACTCGCTTACGTTCCACGTCTGAAACCTCTAGATGCCCCTGTAATACAGACAAAATCCTCGCGATCCAACTCTCCTGAGATTGGTCAACTTGAATGTTAGCAAGGTTTTCCTTAACTAATCGAAATTCTTTAGATAACTTCAGCATAGTCACTGATACTTCAGTAACAAGGTCGGGTCTTAGTCCCTGCACCGCTTCAACGGGATTTCTCGACAACAGATCAGCCATCAAATTTTGACTTCCCGGTATGTGTTCTATCTGCAAATCATACTCTTGTATGAAAAGTACCAACCGCGTCAATCTAGTATTTCGCATCCTGGTCGATAGCAAAAATGTGATAGATTTATGGTCACTTAAAACCCGAACATGATATCCTAAAATAAAGACCCTCCAAGTTCTCTGACAGTGGACTAATGCCAACAATTCTTTTTCTGTAACCATATACGACAGTTCACTGCCGTGTAAGGTTCGGCTTGTGAATGCGATTATACATTTATCCCTGTTTTAATCATATTGGAATAGACAACCCCCAAAGTGAAGCCCGAACTATCGCACTGCATAACAAATTCTTTTGTAACGTCGGGATGGGACACCATGGCACCCTTACAAAAAACCTCCCTTAGTCTTAAAATTGCCTCCTCTTGGGCCTCACGCCAGTCCCATTTGGCCGATTTCTTTAACAATGATAGTAGAAACAGAGTTAGATCTGAGAAATTTTCACAGAATCTCCTGCAATAACTCGTTAATCCTAGGAAACTCCGCAACTCTAATGTTTCTCGGGCGTGAAAAACGTCTAATAGTATCCACGCGCTGTGCATCCACCATAATACCCACCGGACTTACTATATGCCCCAAAAAGACTATTCGTTCCCTGGCAAAGGAAAACTTGCGCAATTTTATGGTCCCGCAATTTCTCTATCACAATTTTAAGGTGTTGTAAATGTACTTCAGAATTTTGGGAAATAATCAACAAGTCATCGACATACATTATTGTGAACGTCTCTACTTCCGGTCCCATTATAGTCTAGAGTCCGCTTATAAAACTGGACACAGCCGTGCTTAATCCAAACGGTAAAACTTTAAAGTAGTAAGTTTGCCGCTTATGAGCAAACCCAGGATACGGCCTGTGCTCTTTTTTTTATCGGAATTTGCCAATAACTAGCAGTCATGTCCAGCGTGGACATAACATTTCCTTTTCCTAACCTTCCCAACAATTCCTCTGGTTTAGGTGGAACCACATGTTCCTTTCCCATAACCGAATTGAGATGTCTAGCATCTAAACAGACTCTTAATGACGCATCTTTTTTCTTCACGACCATTAATGGTGAAACGCCCTCGGTACGTCCCTGTCCAATCACATCATTTTCTAGCATGTTCTCTACTTCTCTCTCGACTCTTTATTTATTTTATTCTTCAAGGTTCGTGGGTTGGTCGTTGAAAAACAAACACGGTACGCTCAGAGTGAACATCTATTAAATTTACTTAGAACAAAAATAGTAGTCTTAACATCAATATACAGATCACAATGTGAGACGTTATCAAGAAATCACCGGCGAGTTCAGACGCGAGTTGGAGATCCGCTCACACCACCACATGCGTATTGGCCGACCGCTGTTCCCCGACTGCCCTTCCTTCCGTTCATCCCCCGCACAGCCCGAGATGGTCGCGCGGTATACATTGTTGCCAGATGGCACCACTCACAAACAGTCATATAGCACTTGAGCACACCGCAACCATAAAATACCTCAGACAAATCTGCATGTTGTTGTTTAATGAGACCTATGACATGTTTTTCGGCACACATTGCTTGTAACCTGGCTTCTCGCTTGTTCCTCTTTTGAATAAAATGCCCTTGTGCACAACAAACCACCTGCTAACATTTCTGACCTCAATATCATTTGTTTCTAATACCTTCAAAATTTTGACAATCCAATTAGATTCCCCTTGATCTGCCGATGAATTTTTAAAATTTTCCTTAAACAACTTATATTCCTTGCTTACCTTAATCATCGGTATCTCAACCCCAACATGACAATCCGGTATCTTAGGACAGCGTTTACACATGGGATAGCGGGAGAGTGCGCCAGCAAGCACATTATCCCTTCCCTTAATATATTCAATCTCAAAACTATATTCTTGCATAAACAGGACCCATCGACTCAATCTGGGAGTTTTTAATGGACACGGCATGAGATAGCTTAATGCTTTATGATCAGTCCTAATAACAAGCCTCTTGCCCAAAACTAGCGTGCGCCATTGATTAAGAGCAAAGACAATAGCCAGACACTCCTTTTCGGTCACTGTATAATTAAGTTCAGGACGCTGTAGTGTCCTACTAGCAAACGCTAAACTTTTTACTTCCTTCTCCTCACTGATCTAATATCTTGAAAAGCTGATTCTTCTACAGCTCCCCATTCCCATCTTACGCTTTTGCGTAAAAAACGCAACAATGCCACAGTTAGATCTGCAAAATGATAACAAAATCTACGGTCGTAGTGGACCATTCCTAAAAACCCCCAAGTTCACGAATATTTCATGGACGCGGAAAATCTTGAATGGCCTTAATTCTTTCCGGAGCCATCGCGATCCCAGACGATGATATTACGTGACCAAGGAACTCGACCGCAAAACGTGCGAATTTCGTTTTTAGCTACTTAATAGTCATGCGAGAAGGATGAATTTCTTTAAAGATGATCTCTAAATGCCGAAGATCTTCGCGAAAATACAAAAATATCATCAACATAGATCAGCGTGAAGGCGTCTACCTCCGGCCCTACCACCAACTTTATGCGTTTTATAAAGCTAGCTACACTGATGGTCGACAAACCGACCGCAAAACGTACGTCTGGTTATCAAACAGAAATCCCAAGTACTTCCTATCTTCCTGCTTTACTGGCACTTGCCAATACGATACTGTCAAATCCAATGTTGACAAGTAAACATATCCTGAGAGACATCCTTCTTGGTAACATATTCAGTAAGAGGAGATACATATTCAGTTTGTTGTTCTGAAATGATACCCAAATCAAACATTTGGGAAATTGGACGTTGTGCTTCAGCTTCGTTAGCCATAGCAATTGGATACGCCGACTTGAAAAATGGCGTCTCATCTTTCATATGAATCTCATGAGTATACTAGGGCAAATTCGGAATTGCCGATGCTAACAACGAGAAGAGCTTGCTCATTAACCCTATGGTTCTTTACCCCTATATGCCGTAGTTATGCACACTTTAGAAACAGGGAGTGTTACTATATCATCCCTTAACCCGTTCATTTTTTAAAATAAATGCCTCTGAAATAGCTGAGCACTGGCTACCCGAATCGAACAAAATATCTACCTGTTCACCAAACACCTTCCCCTTCACGATAGGCGAGACCATGTCAGGAGCTATCCCCTCTGCCTCATCAGCCTCTCCATTACTCAATAAATCGTCGCCCGAACATATAAAACACATAGCTATTTCCGTATTAAGATTTGTCGTTCTATTTCCCTCTACATTTCTTTCTCTATGTCTATCCTCCTCTACATTCCTCTCTATATTCCGATTCCCCTCTATATTTCGGTTTCGGTTCCCTCCTCCATACCTGTCGAACTAATAATTCTTTAATGACAATTAAGTGGAAAATACATAAAAACCGAGCGAGAACGACGCTTCGACGAAGCTAGGGGTCTCGCCATTCGCTTACGTGCCATCTCTTCTTGGCGTTCAAGGTCGACTGTCTTTTTCACACCACTCTCACCACACCGTTGCCAGCTCTTGCGCACTCCTCAGCACTTACTACAAAAATCGCGCACTACAAAGGTAAGACCTAAAATTCTGCTGAAGACTCATATCGCTGCAAAAAATCAACCTCACCGTCCATTGACACAAAATAAAAAACAACAAATAATCGAACTACGCTTCTTATCAAAATATGCTTCTTGGACATGATTTTCTGACTGAATTATTTTACAGGATGTTTTGAAATTAGAGGGTAATGGAAGAACATCCTATTCACCCTGTATATTAGGTCAAACAACAAAGTCTATCAAAATTCGAGATATGTGCGTGAAAACTATTGAGTGAAGTTGACGTTCTTTGAAAACTTTATGGAAATGGAACAATAAACGCAAAGTAGTGTGAGTGGGGGCAAAGTTAACCAAAATGTTAGGTGATGCGATAATTTTGACAATACATATATACACTGCTCAACTTAATTAAAGGGTAACTTCTTTTCGATACTTTATCTCGCCTTGTATTTTCTCGATTACGGTTTAAATAGGAACGTATCTTCGAGTATTTTAACGGTAGTGTAAACAGCGACATGATCAGGTAAAATGTACCCCTGCCACCGCTCAACAAACAAATCAGCTGTCTTACTCACGGTCGGATCCTTTGTGATGACGTGTTGCGAATATCTGACGTCAGAGATGCCATTTTGGGATAGGTTTATTCGCCCTGATAGGGGCGGAGTAGAAAAAAGTGTACAACAGGGCAGAATTAAGAAATAATGCTGTAAAAGGAAGGTAAACAAGTTTATGTTGTCCTTAATGTTTACCTCCCATAAAGTATTAGATTTGCGCTGAGATCTATATTATTTATCTCTATACTCGTATTCTATGTAGGTAGCCATGACCCCGCCGTGCCGCCGCTGTTGAAATCTATCCCTTTCTAACCGAAAATATCGATACGCAAAAGGATCGGCGCAAAGCATCCCCAGACCTTGAGTAAGACAGCTAATTGTTTGTTGAGTCGTGCCGCTGCTATGAAACATAGAGTCACTAAGTACCCAAAATAAATCTTTTATAATTCTCAGATGTTATGAAGTCTCCCACAACCGTTCGTATCATCCCAGTTCCACATGTGACTCCCAGGTCCCTTACTCGCGCCCTAGCATTTTCAAGTATTAGGGTACAAATGCATTGCAACTGATTGCACCAGTGGCGTATATAAGGGGGGGACCCGGGGGGGCCAGGCCCCCCCGAAACCAGCCACGCATTCAGTTTTGACGTCTGGAAGAGGCTGAGGTTAGGATTATAATACGCCAATATTATAGCGTATGGAAATTTTTCCGATGCCCCCCCCCCCCCTCCCGAAATCGATTTCTATATACGTCACTGGATTGCACTTTAGGTTTAGGTGTAAAAAAACATTCGCCACCATCACCTCCACCCGTCACCATTATCCCCTACGGTTTCCCACCATTAAAATAGGCGCCAATTATTGTCTAAAAGTGGCATATGATTATAGTTAGATGCCTAGCCCAATATCTTTATCCCATTTTCCTCTTTACCACATTGTTACGCTTTCCATCTTCCCTGTGGAGAGGTTCGCAACATTTCGGCGACGTACGACTGTCTACCTGATAAATGTTGCGGAAGTTCAACACCATGGGGCTAGATTTAGCTCGGCGCTGAAACATTTCCAAGTTCACACCACCGAAACTTGTGGGGCGTTGGAGTTTTCAACTTCGGTGATCGTGGTCAACCTTTTTGAATTATTGTCGACGATAAATAATCACTATGTAGAAACATATTAAACTGTATTCTTGACGATTGTTTACATGAACATTATCTCCATGCCCGGAGATGGACTGACTGACTTAACCGTCTTAACCTCACTTAACTTAGCACGCAACATGGGGAGTACATTTTCCCATGTTGCCAAACCTAATATCAGTAAGTCCTGACAGAACACTTTTACACAGCGAAACGTTACGTGTCATCTATTGCAATGCCTTTGTATTTGATGCGGCTCCTTTCCGCAAGGTCACGAAGCGATAAATATCTGTAAAAATACGGAGATGTGAGGAAAAAGGTACGTTGGGTACATTGGCGCTTCGATAATATGAACGGTTCCGGAAGGCATATACGTAATCTGCAGACGCACAAGGGTTAGCCGCACGATTGGTACTTTCAGATTTAGACCGACCAATAGAAGGGCCTTATAAACTGCAGATGCATTATATCCTAGTACGTCTGTACAATTTTTTCGACAAGTGATATACAAATATGTAATTTACCCTCGTCACAAAAAGAATAAAGATGAAACAAACAAAAACAATATTCTTATATAAATACATATAGTGTATACTGCATGCATTATTATATCCTGGTGCGCCTGTAATTTACAAGGACTGTTTGATATACTAGTCATATAAGAGGTCAATGTAACTATTCATTTGATTGCAGTTTTCAACTTTATGAGTAACTTTTTCTTGCAGCCGTTTCTATTTCACATTGTTTTTTGTTGAACGACATTTTTATTCCACCTCGTGTTTTAAGTCATTTAAAACGTTATAAGAACTTTCTATAAAAAACTTATATATTTTTTAAGAACTTGTTGTATATGCTATTGCGGACTCTTCAAATTAAATAACATATGGTTCAGGTATAACAGACGTGAACGAATTGTGTGATAATATAGCAAAACAATTTAATTAAAAAACTTAAGTGATCAGTTTTCAATGTCCTTCATTTCATCTTTTTACATTATTTGCTTTACATATACAAGTGCAGCTGATAGCATGGTAAAAATCGAAATTCACAAAAAGCAGATAGGGACAAACATATAACCCAACATTTTGCGGTTTGCTATTTGTATCCGGTTTTTGCGTTAAATCTGATGTTATTCTAGTACTATCGTAAGAAGATATATATAATTGTACTAACATCTAGGTCTTCCTTGCATTTTAATATAACTCTTAAAGCTTAATATTACGTATAAATTGATGAACATAACTCGTTGAAACTTTTTTTCGAGCGTTCTCTACGGCTAACAGTAAATAGTTTCTTAATTTAAAAAAAAAATGTAACTTACAGATGCACAAATATCCTTCCGCGTCTCCAGATTACAAGCATGACCCCCACTGGTTGATCCTTTATCGATCCCACGCGAAGATTTGCGAATCATCCAGCTATCCCTTGGTGTCTCTGCAGAACACATAGAAACCATAGGTGCCGGTGCAACTACACATTTTACCTGATCAGGATGCACTATCGCTCAGAGAAAACATGGGGATGTATTACCTATTCAAACCGTAATTTGATCAACGAGATATAAGTGGAGAAAAAAGTATTCAAAGGATGTAACCCTTTAATTAAGTTGATCAGTTTATCGAATTACCGTTGATTGCGAAATAATCGAATTGGAATATTCTTCAGATAAACAGATGGTTAATGCACGAAATTCTACTTAAAGCAGTAATTATTCTACATATGTATAATAGAAGACTACATACTTTTAGTAGAGAGGTTTTATTTGGCCGTTATACTAGGATGTAAATGCGTAAAAGAGTAGCGTGCGTGAGATTGTACCTGAGTACTAGTCAAGGCCCAATGGACTTGCTAAGCCTCAAATGTGGGTGTTGAGAGATAACATCCTAATTTTAAATTGTACCTAACAGTGTCCAATAAACCTCGTATAAATATAATGTATTTCTATTTCTTGAGATATAAGTAAACGTACAATATCACCAAACTCTTCACTTCTAACGCGAACACCGGAAAATAATGGCTTGAAACAAGTCAAGTCATTGTTGATTCAGAGCGGTCTTGTGTTACAGTATCAGTTCGTAAGTTTGTAAGGTCTAGGTCTAGGAACCAGACAACGTGAAAGAGAGAAGGGACAACGAAAATAAGAAAGGTGACGAGCAAAGATAGGAAAGAAATTTTTTAGAACAGGAAGGCAGTTCGGCATTTTTTATTTTACAATTATTATCGAGTGTTAGTTTTAACTTAGTTTTGGTAATTTAGACTGTGCTAAATTCGCGATGTAATTTTTTGTTCACAGTACGAGCCGCAGTCTCGTGTGCTTTCGAAGTTGCTGGACTACGTGCCGCGATTTTGCTTGACTACTGCGGTATAAAAATATGTTCCCGATAAATTCTTCAACAAAACAACAACAAAAAACATATACGGCTTGTTGGAAAGAAAATTTATTTTTATTCATGGGAATTCATTAACCTCGATCGGTACGTTATTAACGGTGCTAAACTGTTTCGAACGGTCAATACAGATTTATATTCGGTTGTTCATTTTCTATTTACTTAACCACTTGCTTGAATTTCTCTAACGCAAAAGTATAATCTTCAGAGGTACTCCAATTTTTTGAACGTAACTCGTGATATAATCTTTTGATTGCCGCAGTTTTTGTCTTGTAAAATTTGAGTAATATCATTGAAAGTTCATGTCTAGCGATATATTCTTAGGTTTGCTTAGTTGAAATCCACATATCAAGTGTTGAGTTATAGTAAGTATAGAGTAAAATAGATAGAACTTTGAAAAATCTTGGCTTCAATTCCACGCCTAGAAATCTTTTTATAATTTTGGGGTAGCTCTGTTATACAAAATCGAGTAAGCCGTCGGTGGTGGAATTATTAATCAATAATAAAACCAACGCAATTTAAAAAAACATTCGAAGCAGTCAGGTATCTCAGAAACACTTGTTCTGTAGTAAGACTCATGCAGAGTAAAGTAGCTTTCGAGATCAGTCGATGCGATGCAGCGAGGCGTTGCAAAGTATACAAGGTGCATCTAAAGTATGGAAAGCCTCATTTACCTCGGAAACGGTTGCACGATTTTCATGAATTTTGAGGTAACTCGGCCGATGTTACGATGTTATTTACTTTATCTATAATTTTCCCGGAAATAAAATAAACTTTGTTATTTCAAACAGACCACCTATATATTTCTACCTTTTTGAAATCCTTGAAAAATGCCGATTATTTTCTGTATAGATTTCCTATACCTAAATCTCATAATTTCGGAGCTATAACTAAATTTACATTACATCAGCCCACGTTAAAATAACTAAATAAGATGGCTATGTATATTTTTGAATATTCAGACATGTTGCAAAATGTACTGTGAAGTTTCAAGAATCACATGGCTTGTTGTATTGAAGTAAACAGACAGTATCTGCTGTAATCGCCTTCATGTTTTTTGAAGTTAATGTCTTATTTTAACTTGAAATCTATATTTTTCAAGGATTTAAAAAATTGTAGAAATGTACAGGGTGATCCATTTGAAATAACAAAGTTTATTATATTTCTGGAAAAACGGTAGATCTAACAACATTGTAAATATCGTCGCAAGATTGGCCGTATTGTAAAAACCCCCTATCCTAAAATCCATGAAAACCGTGCGAACCGTTTCCGAGATAATTAAGACATTTCATACTTTAGTCTCGCTCTGTATATAAAAAAATTAGCCCCCAATGTTGATAAACATAAGTTTGCAAAAAAAAGGCAACACAGAAACTGGATTTTCTATAGTTTTTCAACATTATAAGGACCATATTTTATGTCGACAAGCACCAGTGTATTGGCTAAAACGACATTTTTGGTTTTCATAAAACTTTAAAAATTATCTTGATTAGAATAGGACTTCTTCGGTTCAGTTTATACCCTAGTGCCTACATCGATTCCAGAATTATTTCAATTCATTTTGCTTTATATGAATTTTTACTCTTCGTGAGTGTTAAACCGATCGGAACGAAACGTTACACCGATGATAATGTTATTGGGGCATACAAATATCAACTGGTATCTTACGAGATAAATAATTGTTCATGGTATGTTTTTTTAAATGTATATGATTTTTAGATCAAGTTTGTATGTGAAATTAACACAAACAGATTTGAATAATGGTGCCTGCGGTCTGTAGTTTATTGGAGTTAACTTATGGGCTATAAAAGTCATATCATCAGCAGTTATATCAGGTAAATACTGGTCCCAATGTAATTAATTGTGGCACACTCGCATGTTTTTCCAGGAGGTTAGATAAAGTGCCATAATTTTAGGTACGTTGGAAATTCATGCGGTTCAGTTTCAAACTGGAATGTTACCTCTCAACAGCTCTTTAATAAATGTCCATGACTTATACAGCATGACAAATTAAAATATATTATGATAATGACCTCGAATATATCTATGAAGTAAAAACAACTTATAGTATCGCTAAGACGAAAACTTGGAAATATGTCTGCAGGAACTTACTGAGCGTTTGCATCTGCATTATAACTGAGTTATGTACATGACTGGTAACGTATATATGTATGTATATATACAGGGAGTTTTCAAAGTTGGGACATGAGTTTTATAGATACAGTTTGAAATTCGCGCCGCAAAACTACAAAGCGCAGGTATTTCTTCTTCAATTTGGACCACTCAAAGCTGTCTAGGTCTTCCAGAGTGTCCACAGTGATGTGATATAAACATCCGGTGTCTCTAGCTTTTTGCACGACACAGACAAATCGACAAGGTACAGGGTAGATATGGTCAGAGAAACGATCAGCATACGCTGGCGAAGTCTGAGAGGTATTTTCGCCACATTCACCCTAAACTAAAATCATGTCCACCAGTTCACTATTAGTTATACCGGTTGCACAATTTTTGTTGTCCGATATAGCACGTCAACATTCTCGAGTAGTCATTCACATGCTGCTATATAGATTTATGCTCCGGTCCATTGTGTTTTTTTCGTTTTTGTTTTGATGTAATCGCATAGGGACTGAATTAGAAATGAGGATTTCATTATCGGTCAAATTCTTGATATCCCTAAACATTTCGGTTATATGTTACTCGGAAAAATTACTCCTTTGGACGAGTACTATGTGCCCTTTGAAGAAAACATCCAACTTAGGAAACACCCTGTATAGCCCGTGTCCCAGGACGAATCCAGAAAACTTTAAGGAATGACCTGGCACCGAATTATGTTATAATATGTTTAAATTATATGTTTATCCTTAGTAGTTAAAATGTTGAAATGCCCTTAATTTGTTCGCGAAATATTAGTGCGGGGGCGCCGGTATCGTATTAGTACGTAACGAATATCTGACAGTTGAGGTAAACAATCAACAAATATATTAAAAAGACCTGTTAGCACAACCGTACTAAACGACATTCTCCCTTTTTTGCTGTAAAATCAGAAGTGATTTCCCTTTGTTTGTAACAAATGCAAACTTAAGAATAATTCCTTTTATGATCGGCTTCACAACATTCCAAAACCTAATTGAGATTTCCTTTTTCGGATTTCGCCCTGGGACATGATGTATATGACCAAGTGAGGGCAACAATATAATGACATTTTTGTTATAAATTTTAGCTGTTTTGGAATAAAACTGTTAAAACTCCTCAGAAACTTGTATTAATGATTATTTATATCCTTCACCCATTTTTCCAGCTTTCATCTTGTTAAGTACGTGTGTGGTATTAAAAATATTTAACGAGGGTGCGACTGTTTGCTGCATCAAGCATCAAATATCCCAAAGCTTCTCTTATCATGTTTTCAAATATTGTCTATACATGAAAGTTGTTAATATTACCGGTGTAAGGAGTAAGTCATTAACCATATTTTTGCTCTATTTAATTTCTGTTACATTAGTGTTGGCACTTAGAACAAAGTG
Source organism: Callosobruchus maculatus (assembly GCA_951848785.1). NCBI lineage: Eukaryota > Metazoa > Arthropoda > Insecta > Coleoptera > Chrysomelidae > Callosobruchus > Callosobruchus maculatus. The sequence goes on from CATOUR010000265.1 coordinate 807,252, forward strand.
TAATGTTTGTATCATCATCATACATCAGGAAAATGCCTATATAATTTTGAACAGCACGTTTAGTCGAGCGATGGTAATTAATTTACAGGGTGAGTCGGTTGCCAAGAACACCGACAATGGCATGCTGAGTGGCATCAGACGGTCTTCTCCGACGAGTCCAGGTTTTGTCAGGGGGTACATGATGGACGCCAACGTGTAAAGGGCCCCACAGACAAACCGTCGTGTTGACCGTCGTTCCAAAAAATCTGTCCGAGCTTGATTTTACCCGTCGGTTTCGAACGCCATCGTGCAACTCGGTACATGTGTGGCCGTTCATCGTGCAATCACGACGGGATTTTGCAGTGTCGTTCTGGTTGCCTTCGAGTAAGCGTATCTAGTGTTAGCGACACCTATCAAAAATGTGCGATACACGGCAAAATAGCAAACAATTTATGATGGATATGTCAGACGTTCATGAGGAGAAATACTTTGTCTCATCCAAGTATCCTGTTTTTTTATTAGAGGTGCTACTGAGTTAAGTAATTCTAAGTATGTTTCTTCATCCATCCTCAAATAATTGTACCAATCCCCTGGTCCCAGACGCAATTCTTCTAATAGTTATACGGGAGAATTGGCCTCTTTTTAAACGCCACTGTTTCACCCATTTAGAACGTTTTTTCTTGCTGTATTTCGCTTTAATAGCTAAAGCCGCCGCCAATGCTAAAGTATTATCTATGTTAACGGACCAAAAATTTGCGAGAAACTGAAAGAAAACCGAACAGTGTGGGAAGGTATCGTTCCACCGGTTTAACCGACATCGGTTGGCACGTCGTGCAAACCTGATGAAAAAGAACGATGTCTGTGGGGCCCTTTAGACGACGACGGGGTGAACGACGTGATCTCCAGTTTGCAGTTGAGTTGAGTTGAGTACACCGTCCTATTGGTTTGATGGTTTGAGATCAATCCGTCGTTTCTTCTTTCTGGACTGCAAACGAAGCTGCTGTAGCGTTTCACGAGTCTTCATTACTTATATAAATGTATTAATGTGATACATCATCCAGAAAATTTTGACGTGACGTCTCGACACTTTTAACGTTACAGTTATACGTTCCATATGTCCGAGGCCTCGAAGAGGGTTTATTTCAGCAAGATAATGCATGTCGTCATATTGCAAGGGTATCGATGAGGTTCAACAGGAAGCTGAGGCAGGGTACTTAATAATAATAATAATAATCATCGTCGTTATTTCTGTATAAGGTGTACATACATGAGGTTTGCAGAACGGCGAGATTTAGCTAAAAAGCTATTCTTACACCTAACCGCGTACTGCACCTATAAGTGTTCGGGTGTTTAAGATACATTGTACATACATTCAAAAAGAAACAACAAAAACGAACACATTTGATACACTTATTTAAAGTGATAGAAAAAAAAAGAAAAAAAATATATATATATATAGATATATATACATATTAATTGGGCTAGGAGGGAAATTGATTCTGAAGGAGTATACTTTTTTATGTTTTTTAAATCTAGTAAATGACAAATTTAATACATTAGGCTCAAGAGAATTGTAAAGATATACGGCATTATAGCTAAAACTTCTTTGAAACAAAGATGTAGTATGATGAGGCATGGTAAGAACAGCTGTATTACGTATAGACCTATTATGAACATCATATCTAAAAATTAATTTTTCTCTTAAGTAACTAGGTATGCCCGTTCGTAATAATTTATACAGGGTGGTCCAATAAGCGCGCGGTGCTCTCTAGCGGCCATTCCGTTTAAATTAGACGGAAATGTTTAAAATAAAAAACGTCTCTTTTCAAATGGTCTACATTTGTAAAATAATTTCAAAGATGGCTGACTTCCGGCTATGCCGGAAGTAGGTATCAACTTCCTTATTTTAAATGGATCACCCTGTATATTATTACGTTTTTGAATTCAGCATCGATTTTTAGGTCCAGTTCGGTAACCATTATTTATGTCTACGAAGCCTATTTTCGGAGTTATTGAGCAATTTTTACAAAATTTGACGTTTGTAGTACTTTACAAGAAACGTTAATATCTCGGAAACTAAACGCGATAGAAAGATGCGGTTTTCGGTTATGAAACAAGCAAAGAACGTACTTGTGCTTCGGTAAGATCGTTGTTTCAAAAAAAGATTAAATCAATAGACTAGCAATTTTCAAATTTGAGAAGTTACAAACGTTAAAAACTTTTTTTTTAAATGGGATGGTATCATCAGTTTCACATCGGTGGATGCGAAATTAAATTCTCTTTCACTTTTATCTAGACACATGTGGTTCTATCTTTGATGGTTTTCAAGGTATTTACGGTTTTGTAATTATGGCGTAGGAATTGGAAAAATCGTAGGTGGCGTGGCTCGCAGACGAAACAATTGGCAGGAAACCTTTCATCCAAAGTGTTTCGACCTCTAATACTAAAATGTGCTTTCGCTCCATCTAACTGTAACCACATTATTCTTAAAAACTCCAGTGGTGAATTTTTCAACAGGTTTTCCAAATTTTCATTTACAAAATTTTGGAAAACATTAGTTTATTATGTGGTTTCCAATAATACCACCCCAAATGCTTAGACTCCATGCTGGTTGTCAACAAACCTCTCAAAATTTGGATTTACGTCGGTATAAAAATATAAATTATGCCAGTTTACAGGGCCGTTAATGATAACGCTGTAGCTACACTTCATAAAAAAGAAAATGAAAGAATTTCATAAGAAATGTAGCTTCATTCGTAAACAACACACTTTTGGATAGGAGTGGATCTTCTTGGACTCGAACACGACTCCAGTTATAGAAATTCATTCAGTTTTCAAGGTCTTGTCTTTCGTTTGCTTGATTTAGCTGCACGTGATATGGATGCTATATGTACTCCGTTAAGATCATGTTCATAGATGTTTGACCAATGCCCAAATAGCGATTAATTTCTGCTGTAGCACTGCTATGCGGATCTTTAACTAGAATTGCGAGAATGTCAAACTCGCTATCTTCATGTATCACTACTACACTTTCTCTAGACATATTGACACTTCTCTAGACATGTGTCGTTTCTCCAAATATGCCAAATAAGCCGCTTTCTCTCGTCTAATCGAAGCGAGTGCAAAATTACGTTTATTCTTGTAGTCAATCCAATTTTCAGGCGTTTTGTTCATCTTAAACTTCTTGAGAGAGTCATCTCTTACCTTGAGTATTATCTTCAGAGGATAATTCAACCATGGAGCACGGGGCTTACTCACTCTAACTGGTGCATGGCGATTTAAACATATTAACAACATTCTCCGTGAAGAATTTAACTTTATTGTCTAAATCCTGAATTTCTATTTATTTTATACCAGTCTACACTCGCAAGATCACTGTAAAAACTAACTTTATCAAAACTTCTATAGTCCCGAAAAGTTATAAATTTTTGAGAGTTTACTCTAACAGGAATATTCAAATAACAACAGACAACGCAATGGTCTGATATATTAGCTGCATCGAGAACCAATATGTCTGTAAAAAAGTGATTAACATTGGTAAACACACCATCTAAGAGTGTGGCAGAATTACTGGTTATCCGTGTCGGTTCGCTAACTAGCTGAGAAAAACCATAGCAGTTAAAACAAGAGCTAAGTTTGTTGTCTGAGAGCAATAGGTTGATATTGAAGTCACCAAGTACCACAACGTTTTCAAAATTAGTTATACATGTTGGTAAGAGATTATCTAGAACAGATACAAAGTCATTAAAATTCTGACCTGGAGGACGAAAAACAACTTCTATACAAAACACCGTCTTATGTAACATCAGTTTAATCCATAAGCTCTCCATGATAGATTCATCTGAACCTAGGTCTAAAATTTCAACAGGAAAACAAGATTTAACGTAAACTCCTACTCATCCCCCTCGCCCACTACGGTGTTTACGAAAAAAATTATAATTATTGATACTGATACTACTTGACAACCACGTCTCAGTGATAGCAAAGAAGTCAAAATCCTCTTCAATTAAATCGATGAAATCAGAAAAACTCGATAACAAGAATCGCACATTTAGATGCCCAAACTTTACTTTACTAATTCCTTTACTCATACCTAATTGATACGTGATTTCAGCAAATCTACTTTTATGTTGTAAACACGGGCATTTTTGACTTCTTGCAGCATGGTCTACTGCGACATTGGCTAGAGCTACAGTTTTTCAAAGTATGCTCAGATGAGCATTTAGGACAAGCAACTATTTCGGACTTGAACATCTGAAGCACTGTATCATTGGCTCATGAGCCTCAATATCACATTTTTTCCATCCTAGATTGACATACCCCTTTTGCAGGAGAAGACGCCTGACGGTCGGTGCAACTTCCAGGACAATATGCTTATCACCATTTCGACGTAACATTGTAACGACCTTCGTGTTGGTTCGGTCATCATCTTTTAGTGCATTTGATTTAATTAGACTATTAACAATCTGGTCACTGTTGCTCAGATTATTATTTAAAACAACATTTTTCATAAGTAGCCGAGGATTCATCTTTCTAGCCTGATCGACAGCATATTTCTTGTTAAATTTTGCTGCAATCACCTTTTTCAGCTCAAGACTATTGTTATGATTGCAAAAAACTGCAATGCCGCCTCGAATCTTTTTTGTTCGTTAATTCCAATATTGAATTCAGCGGGATTAACCGATTGCGATAGATTCGTAAGAACATCCTCATCAGATTTTTTATCCAGTTTTTTTTATCAACAAAACAGAAGATTCCGGGTCCACTTTCTTCTTTTTTAGAACATTGCTATACGACGGTACAGCAACACAGGTCTTAATACCCGTTAATACCTTAATCAATGTGCGCACTTAGTTCTTTCTCGAGCGTGTTTATTTTGAATTTTTTCAACTGGCTGGCATTCTATAATTCACCAACTAATTTGTTTAACAGGTCTTTTTCTCTGTTTAAACAGTTTATTCCCGATCTCAGCACGGCACTATCATTTTTGTCATCGATTTGATGTCGTTTAACAGTTTTTTTGCAGTTATCACAGAACCACAGCAGATTATCATTTTCAATGATCACTTTATACACATTGTCTTTTAAATTTACGCAGTGCGGATGGAACAAACCGGCACAATCATAACAACTCAGACACTTGGTGTGAACAATAAAATTGTCAGAGCACCTTAGACACACGTCTACATCGGGCGGCATGCTCGACGCTCGACTTCCCCTGGCCTCCACGAGCATCCGATTTATAGCCAATTGAAGGAGTTGGAAGTTGGAGTTTTTTTTTTCTTTTACAATCTGAAATGAACGGAGACGGACACAGTCGAGGGGAAGGACTGTTGTCTGTCGAACGGCCCAGGTTAGAGGGCCAGGATATGCTCAGGTTAGAGAGCAAAGGAGTGCCCAGGTTAGAGGGCTAAGATATGCTCAGAGTAGAGAGCAAAGGAATGCCCAGGTTAGAGGGCCAGGATATGCTCAGGTTAGAGAGTAGAGTGTGAAAGAGAGTTGTGAAACATACCCCCCACTCTCCATGCCTGTACACCCCCCCACCATTATCCCCCCACCCCCTCTCTTCACAAATTCTAAAACACACCCCCCACTCACTATGCCTGTGCACCCCCCACCATTATCCCACACCCCCTCACTTCACAAATATACCCACCTCTCCGATGTGTTAGAATGTATCTGTGAAAAGAGGGGATGGGGGGATAATGGTAGGGGGTCTGCAGGCATGGAGAGTGGGGGCGGTATGTTTCAGAATTTGTGAATAGAGGGGGTGTGGGGATAATGGTGAGGGGTGTACAGGCATGGAGAGTGGGGGGTATGTTTCAGAACTATCTTTTACACCCTACTAAAGTAGTTTCCAAATTTTTGTAGTTTGAAGAGTTCAACGGTGTGATTCACAACTGGTAGCAAGTTCCACAGCGATGCCAAAGATTCGTATCCCAGGTATATCACTGAGCCATCTTTTGTCAATTTTAGAACTGGTGTACCGGAAATGTGTGTAAAGTTGATGGAGCAACAGCTCGTCAGAATTGGTGCACTTGCATCCGTTGCATACATGTTATGGGATATAACGTTTTGATAATCCAGGAACTCTTTCCACTCACTTTCAGTAAACACGATGTTATCAGCTTAATTCCAGGCGAGTAATTGTATGCAGGATAAACTCCAATGGTCACATGTTTGCTTTTTGATTTGTTTAACGGATATCTTCTTTCACCTAGTACCACAACTGCATTATGGCTGGTCTGAGTGCTGCTGTCCACCATGTTGTATGAATAACTCTCTTTCAACACTGGATTTTTTTGCTGGGTAAACATTTCACTAGTCGTTGAGTATAGTTGGCTGATCCACTGTTGACTGTACCACTTCACACTGTCTTCACCACTTTTGAACCAGTGTCTAGTCATCGTTTGATTGTGGGGGGTATATACCGGTGCACTGCTGAGAAGTGGGAGGTATAAAACCAGCAGTACTAGGGTACACAACATCGCTGTAATCACAGGAATCCTCTGAAGTTTTGAATAAACACTAGTGTTCTCCTCCTCCTTCCGCACACACATGCGTTGTAACAGTTTATTGATGTGTTTTGCATAAACACAACCTTTTGTATACTTAACATGATCCTTGATAGGACAATCACCTTATCTCCAATTATACAGTTTAACTCCACAACAAAATGCTTGACATATGTCACCCCTTCCAGTGTAAAAGAATCCAGCTAGAGCGATAGGTAGGGGGTCGACGTGATTTGGCCACTTACTAAATGTTAATAGACGTTTATCTAAAGAATTGAACTGCTTAAAGTTCACTGAGTGATCTTCACCACACATGACTTACAGTGTTTTCGAGACAACTAAGCAATCATCGATATGTTGCATCAATATAACTCAATATCTTTAGTGGAGGGGGGTTGTGACTGTGCAATTACGTACACGCTCTGTATCTTTTTTATTCTCAGCGTAATTGGAGAGTGAGTATTGATAGTGCGTGAGTATGACAATAACAACACATAATGTTCTGTATCACAAATAGTTTTATTGTTTTAAAAAAGAAAAAACCATGCCATAATCAAACATTATGCTTCTTCTCAATCCATTACACTTGTTGGAGCAAGTATATCTGTAGACTCTGGTGTTTCTGATAGACCTGATGCCTCTGCTGGACCTTGTGTATCTGTTGTGCCTTGTGTCTCTGCTGGACCTGGTGTCTCGCTGTCTTCAACACCCTCAACTACAGTCTGGATTTGTTTTCGACACTCCAACTCACAGGTGGCTGGTTCCTCAGGAAAAGCGATTCGTATTTGAACATCTTCAGGTAGAAATCGGAAGACTTGTCTGATTTCTGGAAAGTATGTTTTCAGGCGAATGATGGCTCCTATCCAACATTCTCCGCAGATCTTCTCTTCTTGGTACAGTTCTGTAAGTTCGAGCGCTGTACCTTCCAGTTTTGCTCGTTTCTGGCACTCTTCCATCGACCACCATCGCTCCATACCGTAAATTGCTTCGTGGTCGTACTCCCAACGATTTTTACTGAGTTCATCACAGAGGTAGTCTAACGCGCTGGTGAAATCCGTCACAGATACTGTATGACTGTATGCACGCCACATGTTTGCTGACTATGTGTACCATGAATGAGGCAGGCCTGTTAATACATCTACGTCTGTATAACTGGAGGGGTGAGATGTAGGAGGGGGTGAGATGTAGGAGGGGATGTGGTTAGTGGTGGGAGGTGTTAAAGCAGTTTCAAGTCAAACTCAGCGATATAAAATTCTTCTTCTTCTTCTTCTTCTTTGTCTTCTTGTTTATCATTACTTTTAGGTTGGACAAGTGTATCAAGCATATCCCCAAACTCTATCTGGTTTTCGATTTGTCTGTATCTTTCAATTACTGGGATTGCGTGATGCCCCCAAGCCATAGTATGAATACTGCCAGGAACAAAATACCTTTTGTCATCTACACTCGTCAAAGCTACCTTGTTCTTCAGCTCTGTGTAAATAGTGTGCAAACATGATTTAAAGACAAACATTTTCTTGTACAAGTTTCCTCCTTCCTTAACTATGTGCTTGTAATCAGCTACAGTTAACTCTTTGATAGCACTATTTCTCACACCTTTTGCTTTTTTGATATCACCGTCCTGTAGTTTTATACAATATGTTTTTGCACCTAAGCCATAAAATTTGTGAATTGGAGCTCCCGCATATTCATCTTTCATTTTTCCAACCACAGATGGGGTCTTCGTAATTCCATGTATATTATTTTCTGGAAAATTCGATGTATTAAAATAGTTGATATTACTTCTCATATCATCATAAAAGTTGTCTGTTCTTATATGCATCACTAACGAATCTGTATCTGTGTAGCATAGTACAGCATCATCACCATATTTTGCTTTGATATAGTCATAGTAAAAGCTGTACATTATAATTTTTGGCTATCTCTAATACAGTGAAGCCCACAAATAATGGTTTGTCATAAGTAATTTCTATGGGAGACATTTGCACTGCGACTAGATTCTCGGAAAATATGGAAACTGATTTGAAATTCGGCTTACTAATCAAATCTTGTGCTCCAACACTTCCTTGAGTTGACTCCCAGTGTGTACAAAGTCTGATGTCAACACGTTTGTCTGGATTCTCCATCGTTTTGCCAAATACTGCATTATTGAATAATTTGAATAAATCTTTCTCAAATTTGCTACTTGCTTTATTCCTCAAAATGGTATTTAGATCAATGTAACTTTTCAGCCAGGGTGATTGGTCAAATTCAAGAATTCTGTGTATTTTTTTTAATTGTAGCCCATGTTGTAAACACTGTTGTAGATTTCTGTAGTGGATGACGTACTTGGTTTTATTTTTCAATGTGGCCAGAAGCTTCTTGTGTTTTCCTTTGGGTGGCACAGCTGTTTCAGGGCGAAAGGAAGGTCGTTGTGGAGGTCATGTAAATGCTCTGGATACAGTTAAGTCAACTTCTAAAATATACCCCTTTTTACTGTTTTCATCGGCAGTGGACCACTTGCAGCTTTCAATCTCTCCTTCTGTTAACCATTTGAAACCTCCGGTTGGTAAGCACTGTGACATTGCTTTTCCATACAGATTCGTGGCATCGAGGTAAACTACATATGAGGAGGGTTTTGTTTCATCATAATCTGATATGAACTTGTTGTTTGCTTCTGCAGCTCTTTGACTGCATTGGCTCAAACCTCCTCTGATAGCCTTTCGAAAAAAGTGGGGCATATCCACATCTGTTAGCAGGTCCAACTCCACTTTCGTTTTACGCAACATTGCATCCCATGCCAACGAAGGTGCTGTGAAGTACTGAGCTGGATCCAACTTGTACGTCGTCAAACTCACTATACGAAAACGTTCAAACACATCTGCTAAAAGCAGCACGTCTGATTTAATATACACATCTGAATAATCCCCCAACGTTTCGCACTTGAAAAGCTTCCAAACGTAGCAAGCTCGATTATATTCTTCAGTAGTAATGTTTTCACCCCGCAATATATCAAAAAACTCAGCTCTGCTAGGTAACGAGGTGACACTTAGTTTTTTCCAGGAATCAACGTATGAATATGGAAAAATTCCTTTTTTTCTTATTTCATTGAATTCATCTTGATTTGAAAAAATTTTTTTTATTTCACAGCATTCCTCTGAGGCTAACGTTTCACTTAATTTATCCAGTGCGCTGGGTAGAAACCTGTATGAATCCAGGAATCGCAACTTCATGAATACATTGTCTTCTTTTTCATTTCCTTGCTCTACTAAAATCCTTTTTGAAAACGAAATATACTTTTCTTTGTTTTGTGCAATGACGTCTACCTTTTCTTTGTCTAATGCTAGTTTTTTTATAAATAGGTGACTATCGTAATTACTTAAGTTGTGCAGGAACACAGGCACAAAGCGTGGTAGCTTATAGTTGAGATTGCACACTGAATGAGCGGCAAACCTGTATTTCCCTGTCAGGTGACAATGATCTCTAACTTTGATATCTGCTTCTTGGAACTCTTTTTCACACACATGGCACACTGTGCTTTTCTTGAATTCGTCTTCTTCTTGTGGTGTCAGTGGTAACATCTCTTTTGGTTGTTTCAAATATGTATGATATAGTCTAACTACGTGTTCTTCTAGTTTCTCTACAAATTTTTCAGCAGCATCGAGTCCTCTATATTGTACTATTTGTGATACAGAATCATCGAATGAGCATTTTATATAGAAGCAGAATGAAAACGGCACATGCTCGAACGTTTTTACTGAGAACGAATCTGCACTATTTGGCTCAGCATACTAAATAGGTTTCAGCATACTTTCGAAATCGGCATAGACTACAAAGGGGACTTTTAACTGCTTCTCTAGATTAGTGAATTTTAATTTGTTTTTTGGTATATACTCTCCATACTTGTTCAAACTCATATTTGTTGTTGGTAGCTTCGTTGTAACATGATTGCAATCATAAGTTTGATGTCGTTTCAATTTTTCCATTGCATCGTAGCATTGTAGACATCCATCACATATATAAATGCGACCCACATGCCGTGACCTTTGTCTGGAGATTAGTCGTGACATATCTTTGATCAGACAATAGTGATGTTCACCATTTTCTGTGAGTAGTAATAAATTTACATGAGTGGCTCTTCTTCCAGATGTAAAGTATAGGGGGCCAACAACCTTCCATATATTTGTTTTGTACTCATACTCCAATCCAAACACGTTGATGGAGATATTATTCTGTTTTTCAAATCTTGGTATGTCTTTCAGCTGTACAGGGAAATCTATACCATCAAAATTCAATAAACTTGAGAAATGTGGGTAAGATGTAGATCTACATGGATGCCCCATCGGTGGTATAAGAGCTGCTACAATCGAGTGCGCAAAACAACACTGGTCTTTGTTTTGGATATTCAGCACAGCCCTCTTGTATTCTATTTGTTTTGGTAGCTTGATGAAGCTTCCTGCTCTTAAAGGATTATATTGGTTTATATTTACCTCCAAATATAATAAACTCATTAACAACCACCCTGATTCTTTTTCTTCGAATGTTCCACACTTATTTACGATTTCTGTCTTGAATTCTTCATATATTTCATCCAACGCTGTTGATATCACAATAATTTTGTTTTTTGTATTAAAAGATTTTATATCTGTAGTCTGTTTCTCTGGTTTGCTATAAATACCAAAAAGCTCACAGTTTACTTTTAATGCCTGATATTCTGTTCGGTATTGTTTGATAATAGCAATTACTTTTTCTTTGACTCCTTGAAAAAATCCATCACAGTCCAACTTCACTTCTTCATTGGTTGTAAAACGATATGTACAGATCCTAGACTTGAATGCACTTGCTACCTTCTCCACACCTGGTGCTACAGCGGTTCCCGTTGCTTCCAATCGTCTCTTCCGTCGCCTTTGATTGTCTGCTCCCTGATCAGTTACAGATGTTGATGATGCATTGGCTTCACACCGTCTCCCACCACTCTATCACTTTGGTTGTCTGCATTATGATCGAGCGTTGGTTGACCGTTGCTTCCCGATGTTGATGGTGTTGGATCATTGCTACTTCCAACCCTTCGCCTTTTGCTGCTCGACACTATATCAAATCTAAACGGACAGCTCTCTTTTTTGTGACGGCTAAGCGATGACTTCGATGCAAAAAGTTTATAACACAATGGATACTTCATTTTACACAACACAGCAAATGTTCGCCTTTGTAGTCTATACCGATTTTTTCATATGCTTAATACTTTCAAGAGTTGCAGCTGTACTAACCTCCTTCCTTTTTAAAGCCATCTATATTCATCGCTGATGGAGATTATCCCCCACCAAACCTGTTTACTATCTTTTCTTTCTGCTTGATTTCCACTTCAAGTTCATTGAATCTTATTGAACCCCATCAAACCGGTTCACATCCGCTCAAACAGGTTTCTCAGGTGCATGACCATCATTCAACAGTTTATTGAACTCGATCACACCGGCTTACGCTTCTTTCATTTTGGTTCCCTTGAACCTATACTGAAAACCCACTCACCTCCACTCAAACCGGTTATCAATTAATGGTCTTGGGGCGTTCTTATTGGAGAGAGGTTTAATTATGTTCTAAGACGGTGGTGGGAGGATATACTACATTCTAATACATCAGAGAGGTGGCTATATATGTGAAGAGAGGGGGTGGGGCGATAATGGTGGGGGGTCTACAGGCGTGGAGAGTGGGAGGTCTGTTTCAGAATTTGTGAAGAGAGGGGGTATGGGTGGGGGGATAATGGTGGGGGTGGTCTACTTACTTTAGAGTGTTACAGGACGGGCTTCAAACTCAAGGTGGGGATCTTATCACAAATGCAGCCAATTTACTACATTCAGCAGAGAGTTTTCCAACAGAAAATACTACCATGGCGATGGAGTTCCTGTACGTCTATGAGAACACCTTCAAAGAAGAATGTAATTGCCACTAATAAATGTAATGTTAGATATTAGTTCAGCATTTCTGCTGCAAATAAAACTATAAGAATGGTAAAAACAGTTTATTTTTTGAATAACCTATGACATAATGAAAGTATCATATAAAAAATAGACATTTGACAAGGAACATATGCATGTATCTTTGACGTGGTAAAAGCAGCGCGCTGGACCTTCAGGTAGGCGAGGGTGTTCATCCAGTTCGATTATCGGTTTTACTGAATACTGCCTTACATAGTTTGCTTTTTCTCTCCCCTTCACAAAAATTTGGTTTGCTGTGGACGTTAACTCCTGGAGGATAGTAGATACCTTATGAAGTGGTGTGAATCCAGAAGCCCATGGAATGCAGTGATGATGATTTATCAGCCATCGAGCTTGCGTTTGCAGGTCACGTGGTAATAGGTCCCAAGGAAACGGTGGTTTAAAAATGTAGTGACAGATTTTAACTCCATCAAAGGCAGCCAGCTCTTTCACTATGAACTTATTGTGCTCCAATTTGAAGCCCTGTATGTCCACAATGAGATTCATAGTTTTAAATCAGCAAACTGTCTCACAACACGCTGTTTCAAGCAATAAAAGTTTAGTGCTTTTCTCAGAGCCCTAAGCTTTTGCAGATGCCTTGTTAAAGCTTTTCGGTACGCTTTCATGATTTGAATGAGTGGTTGGTCTGGTAGCTTAATGATTTTATAGTCTAACGCTGTTTAACTATCTTTGTTAGAGGGTTGTAAAAAAAAGCCGGTCATGGAGCAGGAGACAATACGCTGAGGTGTTAGGTGACACATTCTCGCTAGTTTCAAATTCAATTCGCATAACAACAGACCCAGTTTGAATACTTTCCTTCTGCTTAGAACAATCAATATGTGTCAGTGGTGCAGTAGTTGCAAAGTCCTTAGGGGTGAAAAGTGGTTCATTTCCAGTTTCATAATACGAATGACGAAATTTTGAAAACATGTCATACAAGGCAGCAAATTTTTGATTTGGAAAGTCCAAATATAAATCATTATAAGGATATCGATTCGAATTTAAAAAAACTCGAATATTGGTTAGCTTGCAGTGGTCAAATGTTGACATATTGGATCGCAATTTACCTTTTTTATCTGATTGAAAGGCAATTATCACATGCCTAGGGGTTTCTAGTTTGGTACTAGTTTTAACTGGCCAAGTATGTCTGGTAGTTTGTGGTAGGGAGGGATACTCTACAAGCTCCCAGCTACGGAAGTAAAGCGGTATATCAACATTTTTGTTTACCAGTTTTGTTAGAGCTAACTGTTCTGGTATATCAACCGAAACGTGGGGTACTCGCCACTGAATTTTCTCTATAGTAATTTTGGGTTGTTCATCTGCAGTTGTAACAACTGCATCAACGTCATCATTACTACGAATTAAAACTAGTTCCTGTTTCATATTCAGAATTATTTTTCTATAGTCTTCAAAAAATCCCATCCACATGCTTAATGGAATGCAAACATTAAATTTACCAGCACTGGAAAAGTGTGTTTCTTTTGGAAACCAACCAGCATTTTGTAACCGCAAACTCTCATTTTCCTTGTAAGACAGATACCTCTTCAAGGTTGAAGTGAGTCCCACGTTTCGAACCGAATCCACTACCACTCCATTCAACTCATACTGAACTTCTCGGAACAAAAAGCTAAAGGCATTGTTGATGAATTTCAAATTTGTAGATGGTGAACCATCAGCCTTATTTAAGGCTCCTTCAATGTATACAAAACTTTGAGAAGGTAAAGTAATGGCGTCCAGCTCCTGGATACCAATTCTAATTTCATCGTTATGATCAAAGTTGGCATTAATATATGGTTGATAGGTGTGGTACTCCAGCTCTGTTATGGATCTATCGATCAGTGGTGATTCGGTAACATTTAAAATACTCATTTTTAGAGCAGCAGTTGAAGCCCCAATGACTTTAAATATTGTTTGTTTTCCTTGGTCAAGGTGCGACGACGTGATGTAGCGTTGACTGGTCCAACACTGATGTCGTAAAATCTTCGATTCAGGTTTTTATAGGTTTTTTCCGTGTGGTATGGAACGTTGTATCTAATTACCATTATTTGATTTACGGAAGTGCAGACGGATAGTAATAGTTTCGTTTCTGAAGTCCACAAGATCGTTGTCTTGATCAAGCACTTTACAAGTTAACGTGGTGATAGTCTTGACAGTCACAGGAAAATAAAGCACAGTTTGTGGAGCTTCTATGATTTTATACCCTACACCGGTGCCAGGGAAAAAGTGGTGAACTATATGACTAGGTTGCCCATTCGTGAAGGAACCTGTTGCTATGCTACAATCGATACACAGTGAATTTACTTTCAAAATTTCAACGGGGAAATCGGAATCATAGAACAAGTTCCTTTGTAATACTTGGGGCTGAAAACTTAACAAGCGTCCAATAGTATTTGCTGGAGTAAAATCGATATCAAAATTTGCTCTTAAAGTGACGGTTGATGACGCCTGGTTGGCAGTGAGTGTTATTTGCAACCCAGCTGGAAGTTTGCGTTGAAGAAAAGCAACTATGTCTGATATTTCATATGTACCAACAGGAATTTTAAACGAAACCCTATCTGTCTCAAGTGAGGTGGTCGAGTAGATGAACGTATTGTTGGAGTCATTGATATTAGAAATTACGTTGAATGATTCAAAGTTGCATAAACCTATTTCATACTCTGCATCATCAGCTAGCTCGATTGGAGGATTGAAGTCAGCTTGGAGAGTAGAAGAATTACCGGTAAGAGTAAATGTCATTGACATGATGTAGCAATATTCAGTGGAGGAGCATTGGGCTGACCTTATATAGGAATCTCAAGCACAGCTGCCCACAGTTGTGTGAGTTAAATGATTGAATAGTCTCATAGTTGTACTCTATATCTGTGACATCGTTATTGCTGTAAAAGTATTTAACAATTTCTTTCGGAGGACGTAAGTTACCGTAAGAATCAAAGTATATGACATGATTATTGTTTTTCAAATAGGCAGTCCAGTGAGAACCACTACCCGTTGAGACATCTAAATTAATGATACCACACTCTTTAGCACGAATTCTCCTAGGTAAACTGTCTCTCATGAAAACCCCCCTAAACTTTGGAATCTTCATTTTTTTTGCAAATTCCATCAAATCTATGTTCGTTAGAGCATGTCTAGGAAGGCGAATTAGCAGTTTTTTTTTATATGGTGCCAAATATAAACCTTTTCCTTGTTTAGCAAGTTCTAATGCTAGATTGTGTCGCTTCTGTTCCGCCAGCTGAGACTGACTAGCCTTTGCATCATTAACAGCTTTTGCGATTGATGCTGCCCCCCCTCCAAGTGCACCTAGTGCACCCAGAAGTGGGAGAAGTATAGGTAGAAATCCTCCTGTTTTAGGAATCGGAAGCAGTCGAGATTTTTTCACACTGCGTCGTTTTTTCCTTAGACCATGCCCAGTCTTTTTCGCCTTACGGCTAAACTTTTTTTTACGCATACCAAGACCTAACTTTTTCTTGATGCTCATAGCAGCTGTGACACCTAGTGCAGCTACCTTTTCACCTATTGATGAGTCAGATGCCACTACTCGTTTGAGAGCTTGATCACGTAAGATTGTGTCCGCTTGACGATGAGTATTGCTATCTTTGGATGATGCGTAAGCAATATCGTGTTTTTTACAGGCGTTGTCGAGTGGATTTATTCCAGTATCACCTCGCTCAAGGCGTTGTTGCAGGGCAGTACCTGGCCCGCAAAATCTGTAGGAGGGTAGATGTAATCCAAAAGGGAGCTTATCTATAACAGAGTCCAATAAACCGGTACCTTTCGCTGCCACTGCTCGTTTGTTACTGTTCAATAACTTGCGATGAATCATCATTTTTATACTTTTTATCAGGTATAGAGTTAAGTATGCTGAGAAGTTTGGCATCAGTACTATTTATAGCTTCGAAGAATGAAGGTGGAACCATCAGTCGTACAATTACCTGTGCAAAATTACGACGGAATTGCTCAGGAACATCTGCTTAGAAAACATGGTCATCTTTTCAATGGAGCTTCTAAGCGAGCCTTAATTGTCGGTCCTAGTGGATCAGGGAAAACAAATGTCATGATAAGTTTGTTGACACACCCAAATGGATTGCGATTCGAAAACGTATACTTATACTGCAAGTCACTGTACCAACCTAAATATCAGTATTTACGCACCTTATTCAAACCACTGAAGCAAATAGGGTACTTTGAATATAGTGATGATGAGAATATTGTATCACCAGAACTCATCAAACCAAACGCTGTTATTATTTTCGATGACGTTTCCTCCTGCAGTCAAAATATCATTAGACAATATTTCAGTTTTGGACGACACCGAAATACAGACTGCTTCTATCTTTGTCAAACGTATACTGCAACACCCAAGCATAATTTGAGAGACAATCTCAACCTGTTGATTTTATTCCCACAAGACAATTTGAATTTGAAACATATTTATGATGATCACATAAGTTTGGATATGTCTTTTAACGAATTTAAAAATTTGTGTTCGTTATGTTGGCAAGAGCCACACAGTTTTGTAGTGATCGACAAGGATGCCCCCAGGAACTCAGGACGGTATAGAAAGTGTTTCACCAGCAACATTAGTTTTTAGAAATCTTATATAAATATTGTTTACTCAACCATTTTCGTAGTATAAAACAAACATTTCGTATAGAAACATGGATCCTAAATTAGCAAAAGAGTTGATCAAAACAAGAAAAGCTGTCAAGCACAAATATCTGGCTCTGAAATCAGATATAGCTGATACAGAAAGTGAGCTACACAAGCGGTTCAAACCTATATCAGAGCCCTTGCAGCAACTGCTTGAGAAGGTTGAAGTACCTAAAATTAAACAGGAACCGACAAAAGTAGAATCAACAACATCTACACCTAAAAAGTTGGATTCACTCCGTAAAGAATTGAAAGAAGATTTGTACACAAGATATCTACCACCGGTAGGAGTAAGCTTTCTGGAGGACACATATTCCAATCTCCCAGATCCCAACACCGTTTCGACACTAGAGGAGTATGATCCTAATTCAACAATATTCGATAGAGAAAATCAGTCAATCAATCAAGCTGTCACAAATGCTCGACAAGAATTAGAGCAACTGATTGATGCACCTGGATATGAATCATACCTTGAAAGTTTTGACCCCTTACCTCGACAGTATGTAGATGCGTCTCTGCGCGGAGATGAAAAAGATTTCGATCGCACTTATGGCTTAACGCATGATCTTGATACCGATAAGTTTAATCTGGGTAAAAGCTTAGTCACTTTCGATGGACCAGATATAGTAGTTGAAAAGATAAAATATAAAGGTACGCCAGGTCTCTATGAACTACTTTTCAAAAAGAACCCCATTGGATTCACACAACATGATTTAACTCAATATATGGATATGCTAGCCCGTACTAATACATACCGGAGAAATAATGAGCCCCATACTCAAATACAGGGGACCACAATACCTAAGTATAGGAATATAATCAAACCATATTTACAAGAACACAACATACTAAAAGGTGTGACGGATTACAGACCAGAATCATTTGAGAAACCTGCTCCACCGAAAGGTCGGTTACGAAGAGTACATTCTTTTAAAGGAAAAGGAATGCTTCGCCTTACGAATAATCCAATTGACTATGTCTATTATAACGACCCCAATGAGTTGATCCCTCGCCTTCGAATTTTAATTGCCTCAAAATTAGCGGGAAACAATTCACATCAGAATGATATACTTTCTATACTGGAGGAGCTCCGGGAATTAAAAATTATAAAATAAATGTGAGGACTCAAATCTCTTCATTAAGGTTTGGACAGCTACACTATAACAATGCCTGTCGATAAATTTGAAAGACATATTTTTCATTCAAAAAACAATATTATTTCATCTTTATTCACGGATTTTCTAACAGCAAACTTATATAGTTTGTGTGCATTACCTATTTATTCTACTACATCTGAAGGGATGTTCTATACATTCGGTGATAATGAAAAAGATTATATCGTCCCGGTGGCAGGGATCGTGGATAGTCTTTCTCTACCAAAAAAAGTTAGGGTAACACGTGATTCACGCTCGATTACCGCCAATACTATATTACAAAAAGGTGACATATTACAATTTTACACAAGTCGAGACCCTAAACCCAACCTCGACGCTCACATTGTACTTCAATGCCCACTAGTAAAACAATGATGAACTTTAAAACACAAATTGTTCAAGAACTACATAAACCCGCTAGAAAAACATACCGACGTCGTCGAGTTATTGTAAAAGGGCTAAATGATCTTCTACAGGCAGATCTCGTGGAAATGCTTCCATACTGGAAGACTAACAAAGGATTTCGTTACATCTTAATTGTTATCAACGTCTTTAGTAAATTTGTGTGGGCGCAACCGGTTAAAAGAAAAACAGGAAAAGAAGTTACAGCAGCCATGAATAACATTCTTGCGCAAATGCCAGATATACCAAAAAATTTGCAGACGGATTTGGGGAAAGAGTTTTACAATAATGACTTTCAGAAATTAATGAAACAATACAAAATTAATCACTATAGTACATACTCTACAATGAAAGCAAGCGTAGTTGAAAGAGTTAATCGTACGTTGAAAAACCATATGTGGAAGCAATTCAGTCTCCAAGGATCATACAGATGGTTAGACCTTCTACCGAAGATAACTGACGCATACAATGCCACAATACATCGCACAATTCGAATGAGGCCAAAAGATGTTAGCAAAAAGAACGCCAAACTCCTCTTGAAGGGCGTCAAATATCAACCAGGTACTCATGTGCGGGTTAGCAAACATAGAACAACCTTCAATAAGGCCTACACACCAAACTGGTCCAATGAAGTCTTTAAAATCAGAAAAGTTCGCTATACAAACCCTACAACTTACCTGCTGGAGGACGAAGATGGTCAAAATATCTTGGGTAGTTTTTATACCCCCGAACTTCAGAAAGTGAAGTATCCAGACGTGTACTTGGTTGAAAAAATTTTGAAACGGAAGGGGTCGAAGGTTTTAGTCTCATGGTTTGGGCTAAATAAGTCTTCTTGGATCGACAAGAAAGATTTGTATAAGTGAAAGTATTGTATGTTTTGATGCTGTAACAATTGAGTTCTAATTTTTAATAAAAAAGCATAATTGTATTCAACGTCTTTTTTTATTTCTACTTGATGAATTACAAGAGATGAGGTTTAAATGTAACAACTTGTCTTAACACGTGAAGAAATGTACATACATAACATGTCTACAATGGATATAATAAAACAACTCATACCCCCAATTATACATATCAAAAATAATTACAAAAAATAAAAGCCTCCCTCCATTGTTATAGATCTGTGTGAGTTTGGAATGTATGAATGTATTATTATTGCCCCATTTTTTTCTTCAATTTAGATATAACATTCTGGGCATAACCCTGCAATATACTTGACACACTTATATTCTCAAATCGCTCATTATACACTTTGTCTCTATGGTTTCCACACAACACTCTGTCTAAAACCTGTGCAGTTTGCGTCACGCGCTGCTCAAATCTACACCGGTCTGCTAAAGTCTGTTGCCACGTTCCTTGTCGCGCAAATCTTGCCGCGGTGGACCACACAACTATGTATCTTGTGCTGTTATCGTCACAAAAACTAACATGTTTCATGTTACAAGATGGTGGAGGGGGGGGGGGTCTTCACATACTCCTCTTCCTGTGGCTTACAATTCATAAGCACAAACTTGTCGCCTTCCATCTGACAAAACTGTGATTTGTAGAGAGGTTGCTGTACGTACGGGAACTTGTTGATCCTCAGCTTCAAACTGTTCTTTTAAAAAACAGTATAACTTTGGTGGCAGTCGACTCATCTGAGGGTAAAATAAATCCGCCCTTTCACTGTATTTAATGCTATTGATTAAATCACACTGACATATCCAACCAGCTTCAAAATCTCTAACCGCGTTGTACAATGTTTTGAGCCGTTCCATCTTTGTAAATCGCTCTGGAATAT
Source organism: Callosobruchus maculatus (assembly GCA_951848785.1). Classification (NCBI taxonomy): domain Eukaryota; kingdom Metazoa; phylum Arthropoda; class Insecta; order Coleoptera; family Chrysomelidae; genus Callosobruchus; species Callosobruchus maculatus. The sequence continues at coordinate 827,680 of CATOUR010000265.1, forward strand.
TTCTTTTAGATTGCCACTCGTCAAACTCATTTTTTATTTGCGCTTTGATCGCATCACAAACATTGGTTGAGTTCGCCATTTGTTAGCTATATCTATACAACTACTGAGAGATCTGCGCTGGAGCCCCATTTTATAATACTTCAATCCAAACGAAAAAATCACTTTAGCATACCTGTTAAACCTGTTCTGCTTTGTCGTCAACCGTATTACGAGGTCGCGTTTACCGTAATGGTGGAAGTTGCTGAGGGAGGGGTGGTTGGAACATAAAGGATACCCCTCGTAGTGTAGATATTGCTCAGCTTCCCCACATAGTGTAGATATTACACAGCTTCCCCTCGTAGTATAGATATTACTCAGCTTGCCCTCGTACAACGCTACTGAGCTCCATTTTGTGGTCGTGGATTTGGGGTGATAAATTACCGTTATTATACACCTCTACCAAAACTGGTACAGCTGCAGGTAGGTAGGACCCGTTTTTCGGTCGCCGGTCCCGGGTCGCCGAATGTCGATAACCAGTCTTGACTTTCACTCTAACCGTACCTGTTTTTTTGTTTCACCCATCGCAATGGGTCGCGCCGTGGATTCGCTGTCGTTTTCCAATACAACGTGAAGAATGTGGGACTTATTGTAATTAGTTATGATGTGTTTTTGTGGTGGTATATAGAGGCCAGTCTTCTTTCGAGTAAGTGTGACTTTACAATTGTTCACCCATTTAGTTGAAAGACAATCTTGTCTTAATGTATGGTAGACCAGAGATTTTTTCATTTATTGAAATAACATAACAAAATCAATTTTTGAAGTTCAGCCATATTTGTTGTTGTTGCATCTCTTTGTCAATCTTCTTTTCATAGTACTCTTTTCATAACACTCTGAACGCATTTTCTGTTTTGTTAAATCAAAAACGAAGTTATCAGTTAAAAATATTTATTAAGATTATCAATTAAAAAATAACAACTTAAAAAGCAACTTAAAAATAACAACTTAAAAATAAGAACTATACAGAAACCATAATAAAGAAAAGATGGAAATTTTGAGATCTATAAAATAAAAAAATAAAAAAGCGAAATGAATCTCTCAAAAAATCAGCAAAAATAAAAAAATCAGCAAAAAACTACGTGCTTAAATTTTGACATAAATTGATAAAATCATAAATTTTTTTTAATTTACTTTCTAATTTTAAAATTTTCATTCTATGTTTATTAATTTTTCTTTGAATATCCATCTGTTTTTTTTATGCTTTCTGGCTAATTGCAACCCTCTACTTTTTAAATTGTTCACTTCCTGCAGGAAGTTTTCTGCCTCGTCGCTTATGGTCGTATTAAATTCATCTTCCCCCTCGGTTTCCTCAGTTTCTGTTTGCTCCTGACGACTGCGTATCTATAACGAATAAAAATAATTTATTCCTAAGAATTCTGTTCCTGTAAAAAGCCTAAGAGATTATTCTCACAAAATCCTAATATTGTAAAAACCTAAGAGATTGATCTAACAAAATCCTAATATTGTTTTTCAAGTCTTGAGGTAAGGTTTGAAGCACTGAAAGTAGATCAAATACTGATAACTCTTACTATATCATATATTTAATTAATAGAGCTTTAAAACTGTACTTATTCATTTATGAATATTTCCTAAATAATCTCACAAAAATCGCTAAAAAGTAGCAGTTTACACTGACTAAATAGTTTTTTGGATAATTTTTGGGTACACAACACTTTCTTACAAAAAACATCACTAAAGAGTAGAGGTTTAAACTGACTAAATAGATTTTTAATTACCGGGGTTGATGAATTTAAAGGTCGGATGTCTTCAAGTCTTCCAGAGATAACTTCGAAGCTTGTATCAACTTCCTCAAAACTCTCTTCCTCTGCCTGCCTTCTCATGTGGGACAAAATCTTGATCGCTGCCATGTTCACAAAATATCAAATATATTGTACGAGGACGAGAACAGTTCTAGTGCCTTTATATACCAGTACGGTTTTTTGTCCTGTTCAATGCAAACAAATTAGTGCTACCTGCATTCTGCCACTAGTGGTTTCAATTTATTACTACTCATTAATTTTATTATATACGGATTTCCATATATGTATCTCCTGTCATAAGGCAGTTTCTTAATGGCTCAATAAATTAAATCGCCTTCCATACGTCGAGGGATTTTTCATTTTATGAGAGAGCAATGCACTTGCTAAATAAGCATTACATCCTTGGTTTTTTGTAGACAGGTATCGAGTTTTGAAGTGCACTGGTGTTCTGATTGCTTTTTCAGGTACTTAATTTAACAATTTACTTCCATGTACCTTCAAGCAGTCTGGTACATTCATTTTTCCTTACATGGTTGTAGCCATCATAACTTGTTACTTTTTTGACCTTGCATCGATGCATTTATGTAGTCGGCAGTATTTTTTTGTCTGGTGTTAGGACAATGACCAGCTGCTATAGGTGTAGAGCCTTCGTCAGTATTTTTTTGGGTATAGTAATTCTTATGACACATTTCCGTCTGTTACACTATATGTTGTATATAATCATTGCATTAAGTTTTTTAGACAATCCAAGTGATTCTTGAATTCCTCTTGATTTGGACAGTATTTTTCTCTAATTACATTGTTCCCATGTCACAGTTTCACTTAGTTTATCCAGTGGAGTAAAAACAGCTCACAGCCTACCACACATTGATTGCGGTGATAATAGAAAAAAATAGCACTTTTATATATTTCAAAAGAAGATACATTCTACTGCTCAGAGACATACAGGGTGAGTTTTTAGTACCGGCTCGGTCGATAACTCCACTACTGTAGAAGATAGCGAAAAAAGTGTATATAAAAATTGTAGCCACGGATATGCTCCTTGCTCAGAAAATATTTTGATTTATACAGGGTGATCCATAACTACGTGGTGATGCAAACATGCATTTTTTTAAATGAGACACCCTATATATTATTCCATATTCAAATTCTACTAATGATTTCCGTTCTTCCAATATAGGGTATTGTTACATTATACAGGGTATTTCAAAAGTTATGACCATTTTTGTATCCAAATCACGGTCAAATGAACGTACTGTATATCAAAAAGTAACCAATCAAAAACTATTTTTTTTACATGAGAGGATTAGAAATACCCTCTAGTTTTAAAATACGCTATAGAAAAATCCCGCGACGCATATACGTATACAGGGTGATGTAGAATGCAAAATCTAGATTTTCTCTCTTTTTTCAAATGTAACCCCCAATATTTTATTATACCAAAGAATTGCTTTTAATATGCTCTTTTATCTTTGTATAGCACTTATTATGGCTGCATTCATTAGTTTCTGAGATATTTCGATTTTTCTACAAATTTTAAATATACCTTCTATTTGTTTAATAAAATTTATCTATTTTGAGAAAATACTACCAAATTTTGTTTTTGCTTAAAAAACAACTAAAATATAAGGCGATAATAATACTTGATCAAGTCAAAACACTGAACTAACGAGATAATATAGGTCAAGTGTGCTGAGGAAACAATTTTATAGACGTCATGCATAATTATCAAGCAGATGTATCAGGTAGGCTATGAAATGTGAAACGACACAGTCCAAATAAAACGATTCTTCAATCTTTCAAACGTATCAGTTTTAAAGTGCCTTCGTTCTGGATATTGCTATTCATAGTTGATATATTCTAGAGGCAAGTAGACAATTTCTCAAAGATTCTCCTAAATACTCTCAATGGAAAAATTAATTTTCAAAGCTGGTTTTTCACACAGCACGGAATTATTGAGTAGGTTATGAAAACTGTCAATTTTTCAAAGCCTACCTGATAAAACTACTTGATAATTATGCATGACGCCTATAAAATTGTCTCCTCAGCATACTTGACTTTATTATCTCGATGATTTAGGGTTTTGACTTCATCAAATACTATCAAGACGTTATAATTTAGTTGTTCGTTAAATAAAAAACAAATCAGATAGTTCTTTCTCAAAATAAATAAATTTCAGTACACAAATAGAGGCTATATTTTAAATTCACCGAAAAATCGAAATATCTCGGAAACTGATGGACACAGGTACAACAAGTGCTATACAAAGATGAAAGAGCATATTAAAATCAATTCTTTGGAATAATAAAATATTGGGGGTTACATTTGAAAAAAAAGAGAAAATTTGGATTTTTCATTCTACATCACCCTGTATACGAATATGCGTCTCGCGCTTCTTTTATAGCCGATTTTAAAACTAGAGGATATTTTTAATCTCCTCATGTAAAAGAAATAATTTTTGATTCATTACTTTTTGACATACAGTACGTTCATTTGTCCACGATTTGGATATAAAAATGGTCATAACTTTTGAAACACCCTGTATAATGTAACAATGCCCTATATTGGAAGAACGGAAATCATTAGTAGAATCTGAATATGGAATAATATATAGGGTGTCTCATTTAAAAAAATGCATGTTTGCATCACCACGTAATTATGGATCACCCTGTATAAATCAAAGTATTTTCTGAGCAAGGAGCATATCCGTGGCTACAACTTTTATATACAACTTTTTTCGCTATCTTCTATAGTAGTGGAGTTATCGACCGAGCCGGTACTAAAAACTCACGCTGTATACTGTAAATTACACTCACAACAAAAATATTCTCCTTGGTGGCCACCCATCTCATACGTGTGTTTTTTTGGTATGTGTGCAATTAAGGGGAGTGGTGTTTATCTTGGAGAGAGGCTTAATTATCTTCTAAGATTGTGGTGTGAGGGTATACTACATTCTAATACATCAAAAAGAAAGTTCATTGTATCTTATTGAACCCCATCAAACCGGTTCACATCCGCTCAAACAGGTTTCTCAGGTGCATGACCATCATTCAACAGTTTATTGAACTCGATCAAACCGGTTTACTCTTTTTTCATTCTGGTTCCCTTGAACCTATACTGAGAACCCAATCACCTCCACTCAAACCGGTTATCAATTAATGGTCTAGGAGTGTGGCATTCGGAGAGCAAGTTCATTGAATCTTCTTGAACCCCATCAAACCGGTTCACATCCGTTCAAACAGGTTTGTCAGGTGCATGACCATCATTCAACAGTTTATTGAACTCGATCAAACCGGTTTACGCTTCTTTCATTTTGGTTCCCTTGAACCTATACTGAAAACCCACTCACCTCCACCCAAACCGGTTATCAATTAATGGTCTTGGGGTGTGGCGTTCTTATTGGAGAGAGGTTTAATTATGTTCTAAGACGGTGGTGGGAGGATATACTACATTCTAATACATCAGAGAGGGGGGTGGGGCGATAATGGTGGGGGGTCTACAGGCGTGGAGAGTGGGAGGTCTGTTTCAGAATTTGTGAAGAGAGGGGGTATGGGTGGGGGGCTAATGGTGGGGGGTCTACAGGCGTGGAGAGTGGGGGGTATGTTTCAGAACTATATTTTACACTCTACTTTAGAGAGCAAAGGAATGCCCAGGTTAGAGGGCCAGGATATGCTCAGGTTAGAGAGCAAAGGAGTGCCCAGGATAGAGGGCAAAGGACTGGAATTAAAGGACAGACGGACGCAGTCGAGGGGAAGGACTGCTGTATGTTGAACGGTCCAGGTTGAAGGGCAGAGGACGGGACTCGGAGATGATGGATAGGAACACTAGTGCAACTGCAACGATAAGAGATGATGTATGTGTGCGAGAGAGAGGGGATTGCCTTGGATACACAAACTATTGCAGATATATATAAGGTTGCAAAAAAATTTTATAAATATTTTTGTTATTTAAGGAAAGGAGGCGAGCAATGTGAACAGGTATTCCATATTTGTTTCTGATAGGTTCTCAGACGGGATTTTAATTCCTGCTGGGCGCTTTTTACAGTAAAAAAAAGGAGGGGCATGTGATTTTTGTCACATAGAGAGGAGCTATCACAAGTACAAATTCCTGAGGGGTAGTTTGTCCAAATGTGCCGCGAACTTCCCATGATTTTATTTGATGATATGATGATTTGATCATTTGATCATTTGATCATTTGATCATTTGATCATTTGATCATTTGATCATTTGATCATTTGATCATTTGATCATTTGATCATTTGATCATTTGATCATTTGATCATTTGATCATTTGATCATTTGATCATTTGATCATTTGATCATTTGATCATTTGATCATTTGATCATTTGATCATTTGATCATTTGATCATTTGATGATTTGATGATTTGATGATTTGATGATTTGATCATTTGATCATTTGATCATTTGATCATTTGATCATTTGATCATTTGATCATTTGATCATTTGATGATTTGATCATTTGATGATTTGATGATTTGATGATTTGATGATTTGATGATTTGATGATTTGATGATTTGATGATTTGATGATTTGATGATTTGATGATTTGATGATTTGATGATTTGATGATTTGATGATTTGATGATTTGATGATTTGATGATTTGATGATTTGATGATTTGATGATTGATGATTTGATGATTTGATGATTTGATGATTTGATGATTTGATGATTTGATGATTTGATGATTTGATGATTTGATGATTTGATGATTTGATGATTTGATGATTTGATGATTTGATGATTTGATGATTTGATGATTTGATGATTTGATGATTTGATGATTTGATGATTTGATTTGATGATTTGATGATTTGATGATTGATGATTTGATGATTTGATGATTTGATGATTTGATGATTTGATGATTTGATGATTTGATGATTTGATGATTTGATGATTTGATGATTTGATGATTTGATGATTTGATGATTTGATGATTTGATGATTTGATGATTTGATGATTTGATGATTTGATGATTTGATGATTTGATGATTTGATGATTTGATGATTTGATGATTTGATGATTGATGATTTGATGATTTGATGATTTGATGATTTGATGATTTGATGATTTGATGATTTGATGATTTGATGATTTGATGATTTGATGATTTGATGATTTGATGATTTGATGATTTGATGATTTGATGATTTGATGATTTGATGATTTGATGATTTGATGATTTGATGATTTGATGATTTGATGATGATTTGATGATTTGATGATTTGATGATTTGATGATTTGATGATTTGATGATTTGATGATTTGATGATTTGATGATTTGATGATTTGATGATGATGATTTGATGATTTGATGATTTGATGATTTGATGATTTGATGATTTGATGATTTGATGATTTGATGATTTGATGATTTGATGATTTGAAGATTTGATGATTTGATGATTTGATGATTTGATGATTTGATGATTTGATGATTTGATGATTTGATGATTTGATGATTTGATGATTTGATGATTTGATGTGATGATTGATGATTTGATGATTTGATGATTTGATGATTTGATGATTTGATGTGATGATTTGATGATTTGATGATTTGAGTGATGATTTGATGATTTGATGATTTGATGATTTGATGATTTGATGATTTGATGATTTGATGATTTGATGATTTGATGATTTGATGATTTGATGATTTGATGATTTGGATGATTGATGATTTGATGATTGATGATTTGATGATTTGATGATTTGATGATTTGATGATGATTTGATGATTTGATGATTGATGATTTGATGATTTGATGATTTGATGATTTGATGATTTGATGATTTGATGATTTGATGATTGATGATTTGATGATTTGATGATTTGATGATTTGATGATTTGATGATTTGATGATTTGATGATTTGATGATTTGATGATTTGATGATTTGATGATTTGATGATTTGATGATTTGATGATTTGATGATGATTTGATGATTTGATGATTTGATGATTTGATGATTGATGATTTGATGATTTGATGATTTGAGATTTGATGATTTGATGATTTGATGATTTGATGATTTGATGATTTGATGATTTGATGATTTGATGATTTGATGATTTGATGATTTGATGATTTGATGATTTGATGATTTGATGATTTGATGATTTGATGATTTGATGATTTGATGATTTGATGATTTGATGATTTGATGATTTGATGATTTGATGATTTGATGATTTGATGATTTGATGATTTGATGATTTGATGATTTGATGATTTGATGATTTGATGATTTGATGATTTGATGATTTGATGATTTGATGATTTGATTGATTTGATGATTTGATGATTTGATGATTTGATGATTTGATGATTTGATGATTTGATGATTTGATGATTTGATGATTTGATGATTTGATGATTTGATGATTTGATGATTTGATGATTTGATGATTTGATGATTTGATGATTTGATGATTTGATGATTTGATGATTTGATGATTTGATGATTTGATGATTTGATGATTTGATGATTTGATGATTGATGATTTGATGATTTGATGATTTGATGATTTGATGATTTGATGATTTGATGATTTGATGATTTGATGATTTGATGATTTGATGATTTGATGATTGTGATTTGATGATTTGATGATTTGATGATTTGATGATTTGATGATTTGATGATTTGATGATTTGATGATTTGATGATTTGATGATTTGATGATTTGATGATTTGATGATTTGATGATTTGATGATTTGATGATTTTGATGATTTGATGATTGATGATTTGATGATTTGATGATTTGATGATTTGATGATTTGATGATTTGATGATTTGATGATTTGATGATTTGATGATTTGATGATTTGATGATTTGATGATTTGATGATTTGATGATTTGATGATTTGATGATTTGATGATTTGATGATTTGATGATTTGATGATTTGATGATTTGATGATTTGATGATTTGATGATTTGATGATTTGATGATTTGATGATTTGATTGATGATTTGATGATTTGATGATTTGATGATTTGATGATGTGATGATTTGATGATTTGATGATTTGATGATTTGATGATTGATGATTTGATGATTTGATGATTTGATGATTTGATGATTTGATGATTTGATGATTGATGATTTGATGATTTGATGATTGATGATTTGATGATTTGATGATTTGATGATTTGATGATTTGATGATTTGATGATTGATGATTTGATGATTTGATGATTTGATGATTTGATGATTATGATGATTTGATGATTTGATGATTTGATGATTTGATGATTTGATGATTTGATGATTTGATGATTTGATGATTTGATGATTTGATGATTTGATGATTTGATGATTTGATGATTTGATGATTTGATGATTTGATGATTTGATGATTTGATGATTTGATGATTTGATGCTTTGATGATTTGATGATTTGATGATTTGATGATTTGATGATTTGATGATTTGATGATTTGATGATTTGATGATTTGATGATTTGATGATTTGATGATTTGATGATTTGATGATTTGATGATTTGATGATTTGATGATTTGATGATTTGATGATTTGATGATTTGATGATTTGATGATTTGATGATTTGATGATTTGATGATTTGATGATTTGATGATTTGATGATTTGATGATTTGATGATTTGATGATTTGATGATTTGATGATTTGATGATTTGATGATTTGATGATTTGATGATTTGATGATTTGATGATTTGATGATTTGATGATTTGATGATTTGATGATTTTGATGATTGATGATTGATGATTTGATGATTTGATGATTTGATGATTTGATGATTTGATGATTTGATGATTTGATGATTTGATGATTTGATGATTTGATGATTTGATGATTTGATGATTTGATGATTTGATGATTTGATGATTGATGATTTGATGATTTGATGATTTGATGATTTGATGATTTGATGATTTGATGATTTGATGATTTGATGATTTGATGATTTGATGATTTGATGATTTGATGATTTGATGATTTGATGATTGATGATTTGATGATTTGATGATTTGATGATTTGATTTGATGATTTGATGATTTGATGATTTGATGATTTGATGATTTGATGATTTGATGATTTGATGATTTGATGATTTGATGATTTGATGATTTGATGATTTGATGATTTGATGATTTGATGATTTGATGATTTGATGATTTGATGATTTGATGATTTGATGATTTGATGATTTGATGATTTGATGATTGATGATTTGATGATTTGATTGATGATTTGATGATTTGATGATTGCTGATTTGATGATTTGATGATTTGATGATTTGATGATTTGATGATTTGATGATTTGATGATTGATGATTTGATGATTTGATGATTTGATGATTTGATGATTTGATGATTTGATGATTTGATGATTTGATGATTTGATGATTTGATGATTTGATGATTTGATGATTTGATGATTTGATGATTTGATGATTTGATGATTTGATGATTTGATGATTTGATGATTGATGATTTGATGATTTGATGATTTGATGATTTGATGATTTGATGATTTGATGATTTGATGATTTGATGATTTGATGATTTGATGATTTGATGATTTGATGATTTGATGATTTGATGATTTGATGATTTGATTGATGATTTGATGATTTGATGATTTGATGATTTGATGATTTGATGATTTGATGATTTGATGATTTGGATGATTTGATGATTTGATGATTTGATGATTTGATGATTTGATGATTTGATGATTTGATGATTTGATGATTTGATGATTTGATGATTTGATGATTTGATGATTTGATGATTTGATGATTTGATGATTTGATGATTTGATGATTTGATGATTTGATGATTTGATGATTGATGATTTGATGATTTGATGATTTGATGATTTGATGATTTGATGATTTGATGATTTGATGATTTGATGATTTGATGATTTGATGATTTGATGATTTGATGATTTGATGATTTGATGATTTGATGATTTGATGATTTGATGATTTGATGATTTGATGATTTGATGATTTGATGATTTGATGATTTGATGATTTGATGATTTGATGATTTGATGATTTGATGATTTGATGATTTGATGATTTGATGATTTGATGATTTGATGATTTGATGATTTGATGATTTGATGATTTGATGATTTGATGATTTGATGATTTGATGATTTGATGATTTGATGATTTGATGATTTGATGATTTGATGATTTGATGATTTGATGATTGATGATTTGATGATTTGATGATTTGATGATTTGATGATTTGATGATTTGATGATTTGATGATTTGATGATTTGATGATTTGATGATTTGATGATTTGATGATTTGATGATTGATGATTGATGATTTGATGATTTGATGATTTGATGATTTATGATTTGATGATTTGATGATTTGATGATTTGATGATTTGATGATTTGATGATTTGATGATTTGATGATTTGATGATTTGATGATTTGATGATTTGATGATTTGATGATTTGATGATTTGATGATTTGATGATTTGATGATTTGATGATTTGATGATTTGATGATTTGATGATTTGATGATTTGATGATTTGATGATTTGATGATTTGATGATTTGATGATTTGATGATTTGATGATTTGATGATTTGATGATTTGATGATTTGATGATTTGATGATTTGATGATTTGATGATTTGATGATTTGATGATTTGATGATTTGATGATTTGATGATTTGATGATTTGATGATTTGATGATTGATGATTTGATGATTTGATGATTTGATGATTTGATGATTTGATGATTTGATGATTTGATGATTTGATGATTTGATGATTTGATGATTTGATGATTTGATGATTGATGATTTGATGATTGATGATTTGATGATTTGATGATTTGATGATTGATGATTTGATGATTTGATGATTTGATGATTTGATGATTTGATGATTTGATGATTTGATGATTTGATGATTTGATGATTTGATGATTTGATGATTTGATGATTGATGATTTGATGATTTGATGATTTGATGATTTGATGATTTGATGATTTGATGATTTGATGATTTGATGATTTGATGATTTGATGATTTGATGATTTGATGATTTGATGATTTGATGATTTGATGATTTGATGATTTGATGATTTGATGATTTGATGATTTGATGATTTGATGATTTGATGATTGATGATTTGATGATTTGATGATTTGATGATTTGATGATTTGATGATTTGATGATTTGATGATTTTTTGATGATTTGATGATTTGATGATTTGATGATTTGATGATTTGATGATTTGATGATTTGATGATTTGATGATTTGATGATTTGATGATTTGATGATTTGATGATTTGATGATTTGATGATTTGATGATTTGATGATTTGATGATTTGATGATTTGATGATTTGATGATTTGATGATTTGATGATTTGATGCTTTGATGCTTTGATGGTTTGATGGTTTGACGCTTTGACGATTTGACGATTTGATGATATGATGATTTTTGATGACATGATGATTTAATGATATGGTGATATGGTGATCTGGTGATATGGTGATATGGTGATATGGTGATATGATGATATGATGATATGATGATATGATGATATGATGATATGATGATATGATGATATGATGATATGATGATATGATGATATGATGATATGATGATATGATGATATGATGATATGATGATATGATGATATGATGATATGATGATATGATGATATGATGATATGATGATATGATGATATGATGATATGATGATATGATGATATGATGATATGATGATATGATGATATGATGATATGATGATATGATGATATGATGATATGATGATATGATGATATGATGATATGATGATATGATGATATGATGATATGATGATATGATGATATGATGATATGATGATATGATGATATGATGATATGATGATATGATGATATGATGATATGATGATATGATGATATGATGATATGATGATATGATGATATGATGATATGATGATATGATGATATGATGATATGATGATATGATGATATGATGATATGATGATATGATGATATGATGATATGATGATATGATGATATGATGATATGATGATATGATGATATGATGATATGATGATATGATGATATGATGATATGATGATATGATGATATGATGATATGATGATATGATCATATGATCATATGATCATATGATCGTATGATGGTATGGTGATATGATGATATGATGATATGTTTGGGATGGTAGCGGATGATTTTAAATGTAGTGTAATGTAAGGAATTTCTACTGGTAAATTGGGATGTGTCAAATAATAGTAATTTTTGGAACAATTTGCTATTTCTTTCTATTGGTCTTGCCATTTAACATACATTTTGCGTTGCATTTTATGCCTGAGTGACATCTTTTGCCCGGATGGATGTAACATATTTGGTGAGTGTCTTTTTAAGGGAGCGCAATATGTTACTACATTTAAGATTTAATGGAATACTGTTCAGTGCTGAAAGTGCAGATTAAGAATCCGATGCAATTGGCTGCTATGTTTATGGTTTCTTTATCTAGCGAGCCTGAAGCTTGCTCAATCACAAATGATACAATGGCTATATGGAGCAGTATTCAGATGGTTTGACTTTCAGTTTTTCATTGCTTGCGGGGACATTGACTACAGAACCGCGCCTTCCAACTTATTTCTTTTGAAGTAATCTGTATATATGCCTAGATGAAGGGAAGCGGAAAACAGGGAGAAGGCGGGAGTCTGACAGGAGGCGATACCGGAGTTATAGTTAGAGTGATGGTGAGTCAGAGCAGTAATCGAATAGTAGTGGAAGAACGGACGGTTCTGAAACAAATGCTATGTTATAGTGTTTTCCACTGAGCAGCACTCACTGCGCTCTTGACAAGTGCAATTCTATCATCTGCTCTGACATGGCCGACTGTACTCACTAGGCCGGAGCATGAAATATGGCAACACTGAATCTGGGGGCCGAGTTTGCATTTGTTGTTATGTCATGTGTATTCTTTCAGGTGCAGAAAATATGGTTGGAAGGTGATTATTAATGTGTTTCTAATTATTTACCTGTACAAATGAAACTATAAAGATAACAAGATGCCTGCAAGGCGTGTAGTACCAGGTTGCAGCCCAGTAGAGGACTACCAAACCATGGCCCAACATCACCTTATTCCAGATTAAAAAGAACGTTGCAAGGTGATTTTTAATGGGTTTCTACTTATTTACCTGCACAAACGAAACTATAAAGACAACAAGATGCCTGCAAAGCGTGTAGTACCAGGTTGCAGCCCAGTAGAGGCATGGGTAGAGGACTACCAAACCATGGCCCAACATAACCTTATTCCAGATTAAAAAGAACGTTGCAAGGTGATTTTTAATGGGTTTCTACTTATTTACCTGCACAAATGAAACTATAAAGATAAAAAGATGCCTGCAAAGTGTGTAGTACCAGGTTGCACTAGCAATTGTGCGTCCAATAAGGGACATAAGCAGAAGTGGGTGAAAGGTATTCCTCGGAAGGGCTGGTTATATTTATAAGGATAAAGACAATAATTTACAAACATTTCAAAGGATAAGACCTATTTTAAAGCACAATGTGGTACCTATAATGTTTTCTGGACCTCCCAAATATCACAGAAAAATACAGTTAATAGAACTCATCTGGGCATGAACTGGGGCATACCTACGAAAGGATTTGATAGTGAAAGGGAAATCAAGACCAGCAACAATGGCTTCACAGTGACATACTAGTGAATTTTTCTAGCTCAAGTGACAATTTACAAAGTAAATTGAGTGTTCATTTAAGTGGAAGTGGAAGTGGCAGCAGGAAACAGGTTGCGTTTATTTTTATTTTGTAGTGTCTGACTGTGATGAAACAGACATCAGATGTAAGTGGTATTAGTAGTAGTAGTAGTTCTAAAAAGTATTTTTCTTAATTTATTAACCGAGATGAACTCTAATACATATAAAATGTAATAATTATTCTGAAACTATAGGGCCACTATTTGACAGCTAAGCCACGTTGCCACATCTAAGGCTCCGGCCTAGTGTAGAGTCGGCCATGGCTCTGACAAAATGGATATCGGTGCGGATCAGTGCAATTCCTGAGTGGAACGTACCCAAGCAGAACAGTGCATTTATAATGACAGTTAATTTTTTTTCTAAGGTTAATAGAGCTGTTTATTTAAGTTAGAAAGGTATAAAATGCCTGAGGATTATGAAAATTATGATGGCAAATGTGGTCTTCCGGGAAAGAATTGAGAGTCCCTGAATTCTTCTATTAACTTGTAGCATGTAGTCCTTTCCACACGAAAATTACTTTTGAACTAAAAATGATTTCATTAAGTTTTAAATTTTTTTATTACAAAAAAAGTGTATACCTCTTTATCGCTGAATTTGTGTGCTACAGTTTCCACAAATTTTATAACTTTCGGCATTTTTCGCATTTCCTTCAATAACATTGCAATTTCTTCTTCATTATCACTACTTTCATCGCTTTCTATCAATTCATTTGAAATTAGAAAATCTGACATTTTTGAAGCCATATTCGCCATATTTGCACTGGCACTACAGCACGAGATCCCGAGGCTCGTGCGAAAAAGTTGCCCTGAGTGCGCACTACACACAGAGAATGCGGGTAGTGGAACATACTAAAAATCAAGCAGTGCAATGGAACTTTGCCAGTGGAACACAACTATTGCACTCAGTTCAACGCAGTGCGGGTGAGTGCAGCCCAGTGGAAAACACTATAAGACAAATTCTTGTCAGTTCTATAAAGTGTTGAAAATTCAGGTTTCTGGCCGCCGTCAGACGAGGACAGGTACTGATCCACATGGGAGTGGGTCATCAATGAGGAACAGCATCGAAATGAAGGTGTCTGTATAGAGTTCACCAGACGGTTCTAATGACAAATATGTTTTGTATTTTGGAATTGGTAATTACACATCTCCGTGTCATATCATACTCGTTGGGTGGACCAGTAAGGTTGATAAGCTTGGCTTTGACGTTGATCATCTTCCTGGCCTTCCGGTATTGACATTTTTGTGGTGAAAGGTTCGGTTTTGAACCACGAGGCTTTGATTGATTGTCTCTTCAAGGAAAGGCCTGATGTTGCAACCACTGGGACGCCGTCAAAAGTAATAGGTACTTGAAAGGATCGATAGCGCTCTTACTATCTGGTGACGATGATATGATTCCCAAATCCCAAAGGGTACTTTGTACCAGTTGAGTCTGATCCAGGATTTGATGGCGGCAATCGCAATATTCAGGATAGTCACGGTTCGTTGGTTGTGTTGAATGCACCCTGGTTTGATGTAGCCGTTGCCAAGGACTCTTTGATGTATCGTACGGCTGATACTGGAAATCTGGCTAAATCAAGTGTTTTGCAGGCTCTCTGTGGATGATTCCAAAAACATTGTAAACTGCGGTATGAAGGAGCTGGGTGATGGCAAACGTTTACATCTGCAAGATTTGTTGAGGTGCATAATGACTGCTTTTTGAGGTCTTTGAGAAACCTAGGTTTTCCTAACGTGACTGGGATGGTGGTGGAACTTGGGGACGCTCAGCCTATGGTATACGGACCCTACCGTTTGTCTCGCTGGGGAGATCACTTGTTGACGAGATGGTTTGAGATATGATATACCGTTGGATGTTGGGAGAGCCACCTTCGTCTTATAGAAGTCCGATAGTTTTGGCCCAGAGGAGGACGGAGGGGAGGAGCCCGTTCGTCGATCATCAAGTCTCTATCGCTAAGGAGTCGCAACACGAGCGTGCTTCTGTTGCTTCGAACGGTTGGTTTGAGTACAATGACATGCCGTTTGATCTAGTCAACGCGTATCCACGTGAATTATTCACGGTGCTGATGTCGGGTACACAGTTGCATGCACGGATGATATTTTGATCGCTAATCGGGATGGCGGATGCTATTGGACCGGGCAGTAGAGGGACGGAGCTGCATTGAATTTTTCGATCCCTAGGAATCAACATGAACATAGACATTTTTTGTGCTTATCTGGAGAGTTGCGCTATAGCGCCTTCTCCATTAAGTGTTTTATTAAGGGAAGATGCTTCTTGGGCATGGGGTGCCAGACGGCAGCAAGCGTTGTTAGGACTCTCATGATGGAATGGCCGTTGTTGGCCTTGTATGGCCCTGATACCTCGACTCATTTGCATGCTGACACTTGTGGAAGGTTCGCTATTTATACAGACTGTAGTGCCGCTGAGGTGTGCTTTGGTGAGACAGGATCTAGTCCCGCGGGTGGTACGTTGCAAGAATTCTGTTCTGTAGAGTTTAGATAGTTGGTTCCTAAAGGGGTACCATGGTAGATATAGAGGGAAAACCATGTATATGTTGAGCATTGCAGGTTTGAGACGCTACAGGAGATCAAA
The DNA here is from genome assembly GCA_951848785.1 of Callosobruchus maculatus. Lineage (NCBI taxonomy): Eukaryota > Metazoa > Arthropoda > Insecta > Coleoptera > Chrysomelidae > Callosobruchus > Callosobruchus maculatus. Next base: position 844,899 of record CATOUR010000265.1, read on the forward strand.
CAACGCTATTGGTTCCCTAAAATGCCGTGGTATGTTAAGAAATACGTACGGTCTTATTTGGAGCGTACGCATCATAGGATGCCTGGTGACAAGCGAAAGGATGAGTTACGCCCGATGGAAGGCAAGAGCGTGCCTCTTTATGCAGTTCACGTGGACCATTTTGGAGCATTTGTTGAAAGTAAAACAGGAAAACAATATCTACTGGTCCCGAATGGTGTTTTCAGGTGTATCAATGTAAGGGTTGTTAAATAGGCGAGGTCGACTACTGCTGTAGGGGTCATCGGGGATCGTCTCAAATGTATTGTAACCGATATAGGAACCAGCTTTGTGAATGGGAGTTTTGAGAAACTGATCTCCCTATTCGGTATAGGACGTATTATCAGCGCCGTCGTTGCGAGCGAGCGAGTTAGTGGACAGGTCGAGCGGTTTAGTGGGATCATTTTGGATGCTCTTTCTACATCCACGCACTATACAGGCGATAAGGCGTGGGATGGCTACATTTACGCTATTCACATGAGACTTTGCACCACTGTTCATGGAGCCACGCGGAAAAGTCCATCGGAATTATTATTGGGTCACGAGCAGGTCTGAAGGTATTTTGATCCCAATTATTTCTGACACTGTTGAAGTTGCTAGCCCTGAAAATTGGAGGCTGCGAGAGGTGAGGCTTGCGAATATGTAAAGGGAGTTAGTAAGCAGAGTGGATCGGCACCCAAGTGTGGAGTAGATGATCTTGTCATCTTGTTCGCTGTTAGGCGGTCGTGGCAATGGACAAAATACAACCATGGGGGTGGTGTGATGGAGGTTTGGATTTTTCAGAGGAAGGTAGTGCTGAGAGTGGCAATGAAGGTTGATAACTGGGTATGTTAGAACATGGTCTTTGTATGGCGCTGATGTGTCGCTTGGAGGTAAAAGATGTCGTCCTGATTGTAATTAGGTTTTGGCTCCACATAGTTGGTTGGAAGATCGTTGGGTGCAGGATACTCTATATATGTAGATAATTTTGGATGTGAAGCTGCTTTGTAGTTATGTGGCCAGAATATACCATTGTTTTTTTTGTTGGAGAATGTTGTGGATTTGTTACATATAGATATAATAGGTGGCTATTCCTTGTAAGATGGTATTATCAGCTATATAATAGTAATAATAATAATAGTAATAATAATAATGACCCGCGAGGGGTTGCTAGATCCCCTCAGTGGCGCCTCCCCAAGGTGGCGGATAGGGGAACGCCTCCCAGATATGGGTGGTACCGGGGAAATCAAATACCCGGGGCGGACCAAAACTAGCACGGTGGAATAGCGTCTGCATCCAGAGGATCGGCTATTCCTCAACAATTAGGACACGACGGATCTCCATGTGAGGAGCGGTACTCCGACAGCGTCTGACTCCATGTTAGGGGCGGCTGATAATACACCCGCAAGAAGCCACCCAACATCAGTAGGCTATCCGGTGCGTGGCGACACCGCAGGGTATACCGAAGCCCAAGGATGTAATCCAGCCGGCAACCTTCGCAGGTGCATCCTCAGGAGGCAATTTGGATGGCTGCCTCCGGAAATGTCGTCTGGGGGCCCTAAGGCCAACCACCTGACGGGCCCTATCTTCGGGTTCGACCACCCCGGAAGAAAAGCGCCCACACCGAGCCGGTTTCGGAAGCCGGCGTTGGGCAAGGTGGCGGTGCTTCGAATTGCCCTGTTGACGACCCCCGCAATGGCATGGACCGTTTTAGGTGGACGACGGAGCTCAAGGATGACCTACTGAGCTGCTACGAGAGCAGTAGCCCGCGCCGTAGGGGATACATGTCCCGCATGTGTGAGAGGTGGTGTGAAATGCACCCAGAGCATAGCACGCTTACCTCTCAGAATTTGCGAGATTATGTATCGTACCTCCGGAGGCAGGGATATGTTCGTGCTCCAGCTCACCCTGCCCCTTCGGCGGACGGAAGGCCTGTTAACCAGGCTGAAAGTTCACCGGTAAGGCCCGCTGAGAGGGAAATCGACCAAGTCGTCTCACCTGGGGATTTCAGAGACCGAAGGGCCTTGCATAACAACGGAAGGTCCTTGAAGCTGGCAGATTTGAAGAGAGAGGATGAGGTTGTGGGTGAACGTCTATCGGAGGCCTCTGACATTTGGAGCATCAATTGCGAAATTTACGCTGCGGCTCTGAGGCTAGCTAGACAGGGGAGAGTGAGAGACTCTCCTGTTGAGAGAGCACAGAGACGGGTGCGCCAAATGGAAGCGAAAATCCAGTTGGCTCGCCAGGAAGCATCCCGTATCCAGTGTGTGATGGAATATAGAGCGGCTGGGAAGCCTTTTACGCGCCGAGCGGTACTGGTTGTTGTCAAGCAACACTGTCTTGACAGGATACGGATGCTAATCGCTGCTAAGCGATCGTTGGTGGCGCGGGCGAGAGGTCTGGAGCAGAACAGAATGTTCTACGAAAGACCTTCTCGCCTTTTCCAACAGCCGCCTCCAGCCATAGAGCAGCCGCCAACTGCTGATCGCGTGGAGGCCTTTTGGAGGGACATTTACGAACAACCCAAACCTCTCTCAGCAGACACTCCGGCCGTGGCGCAGTTTGAGTCCGTTTGTAGGAGGACTCCTAACTTGAATGTACTGCGTCACCCGATAAACACGGAAGAAATTCTTGACGCCTTACGAGGCGCAAAGAATTTTGCAGCTCCTGGCCCGGATGGCATAAACACCTACTGGTGGAAAAAATTCCCCAGTTGCCACCGGCATTTAGCTAGAGTTTTTAACTCGTGGCTAAATCAGGTGCAGCCAATTCCGGCTTGGTTTGTCGAGGGTCGAACCGTGCTTCTCCCGAAGACCGGAGATTTGTCTGATCCCAAAAACTACAGGCCAATAACATGTCTGAACGCGTGTTACAAGCTCTTCACCAGAATCTTGTACATGCGTATCCTTCAAGCTGTGAATCCTGTATTTCTCGACGTGTATGAACAGAGAGGGTCAAAGAAAGGAGTAGCTGGCTGCAAGGAGAACCTGTTGATTGACCGATGTGTCACGCAGGACTCTGTGCAGTACAACCGAAACCTTTCTATGGCCTGGATTGACTATCGCAAGGCATTCGACAGCACGTCTCATGACCTCATTGTGCGGCTGTTGGAATGTCTTTCGGTGGATAATCAGATAGTGGGATGCATCCAACAACTGATGCCACTCTGGAAGACCCGGTTTACCATAACATCAGGTGAAACTCGGGTTCAGACAGAGTTGGTGTCATTGAAGAGAGGTGTCTTCCAAGGAGACTCCTTGAGTCCCTTGCTCTTTTGCATCTCACTTTTGCCTCTGTCCATAGCGCTGAGAAATACTAAAGGGTACAGCTGTGGCACGCCCAATAACCGGAGGCACAAGGTCACCCATCTGTTTTATATGGATGACCTAAAACTTTATGCCTCCGGCCAACGCGAACTACAACAATCGCTGAGGGTGGTGCAGGAGTACAGTCATGCTATCGGAATGGAGTTCGGGACAGACAAATGTGCATTGGTTCATCTCAAGAAAGGACGAAGCGGAGATAGTGGAGATGAGGAACAGCTCGTTGATGGGAGCATCTTGCGACAACTGCATGCCGGAGATACTTATACCTACCTTGGAGTGGCGCAGCGTCATGTCCAAGAGGCAGCATTGGTTAAAGAGTGTCTCCGCCGCAAGTATTTGCACCGACTCCGGCAGATCTGGTCGTCAGAACTGTCCGGCAAGAACAAAGTCGCTGCCACAAACATGCTTGCGGTCCCATTGTTATTATACACCTTTGGTGCTATACACTGGAAAGTGAACGAGCTGAAGGAAATCGACACGAAGACCCGCAAAAGGATGAATATGGGGAGAAGCCTGCATCCTAAGTCCTCTGTCCCGCGAATATACCTCCCGCGACACCTGGGAGGGCGTGGACTATTGAGTTTGGAGCGTCTGCACAACAGAGTAGTACTGGCCACTGCCTGCTATGTAACGAACAGCACCGATCCCCTGATCCGCTTTGTGCGAGAGCACGAGAATGCGGGAAAAGGAGCCTTTCTTTTTAGCGCAGCGAAACGAGCAGCCGAGGAGCTCAGCCTCACACTCGACTTCAAGCGGAGGTGTCAGCAGTCCATTACGGAACTTGCTCCCGCAGAATTAAAATCCCACCTTAAAACTGCCGAAGTCGACTTCCTTTTAAGACTTCATAAAGATAAGCCAATGAATGGAATCTTCTACAAACATCTGGAAGAGCATGGCTTGTCTGAGCAGTTGACCTTCTCTTTCCTAAGGTCTAGTGGGTTGAAGTCGGAGACTGAGGGCTTTATAATGGCTTGCCAAGACGGTGTCTTCAACACCTTGGTGTACCGTAAAAGGGTTATGGGTGTAGATGTACCCGACACCCTTTGTAGAGCTTGCCGACAGGCGCCAGAGACGCTTATGCATCTCTTGTCGGCGTGTAAGACGTACGCTGGGACGTCTTACGTCCATCGGCACAACGCGGCTCTACGAGTGCTCTACTATCATTTGAGGCACTCATACGGTATCGATGAGACACCGGTGCTGCCATACGCTCCAGGGGATATAGAGTCCGTTGTGGAGAACGAGAGATGCCGGATTTACTGGAACTACTCGTTCCCCACGCTCGAGCTTGTACAGGCAAACAAGCCCGACATAGTCCTTCTCGACCACCAACAGAAGACGATGTTCGTTATTGAGTTTTCGGCGCCTGCCGAGGTGAACATCGTCTCTAAGGAGGAGGAAAAGCGGACCAAATATCAGGAGTTGCTCGGACAACTTCGCAGGCTCTGGCCAGACTACACTGTAAGTCTGCTGGTTATGGTCATTGGATCCCTAGGTGGAATGAGGAATACGCTGCTCTCTGCACTGCGCAAAATACCGGTGTGCCGTGCGGCGGCGCACATCTTAGCCGCCAGAATGCAGAAGGCAGTCATCCTTGGGTCCCTTCGTCTACTTAGGGCGCACGATTCGCGGACCCAGTGATTGCTCACCTCACGGTGTGAGGAGTAGTCATTGGGTAATGGAACAGCAGCCCGGTGTGTCGGAGCCCGGGCTGCACTTTTTTGTTTTAAACAATAAAATGCGAAAAGCGGACCAAATATCAGAAGTTGCTCGGTCAACTTCGCAGGCTCTGGCCAGACTACACTGTAAGTCTGCTGGTTATGGTCATTGGATCCCTAGGTGGAATGAGGAATACGCTGCTCTCTGCACTGCGCAAAATACCGGTGTGCCGTGCGGCGGCGCAATCTTAGCCGCCAGAATGCAGAAGGCAGTCATCCTTGGGTCCCTTCGTCTACTTAGGGCGCACGATTCGCGGACCCAGTGATTGCTCACCTCACGGTGTGAGGAGTAGTCATTGGGTAATGGAACAGCAGCCCGGTGTGTCGGAGCCCGGGCTGCACTTTTTTGATTTATTGACATGAATAATAAAATGCCTTTATTTTACCCTCAGCGAAGTCAAGCTGCAGCTTTTCTACTTAACTGAGGACCCAATCGTACAAGAACGATATAATAGTAATATATTAGTGTAGCCGTGGAGCATGGGGACACGCTGTGAGCAGGATGGCCGAGCTGTTAGATTTATAACCGTTTATCCAGATGTTCGGTCATTCAGTCGTCTATTCCTGACGTCTAACGTCTCTGGGCGAGCTATTCTTTTGTGTATATCGGGTGATAGTTGCGCCGGTGGGCAGGTTGTTTGGAGACGTCGTATAGGACGGACCGTTTCAAGAGTTGTGGGATGTTTATGTTTACGCGTGGAGGGTGAAGGTATTTTGGGGTGTGCAATTATTGTATATTGTTGACTGTAACCCAGAATAGCAGTAAGTACACACTGATTTAATGATTGGAACCGTATACTTGTTAAAATATACACTGTAAAAGTAATGTTGAAGTAAAGGTGTGGTCATTAATCAGCTTTCTATTATTTAAAACTCCCGTAACCTGAACTGGTACTTACAATACATAGACGATTTTCCCAATCCTCCGACCACGCTGGACGAACTGGAAAATGCGTTCGAATGCGACATCCTGTGTTTCGTGAGTTCTGTCCGTATGAGGATTTGGATGTTTTCTATGTCAGTGTGCGACCACTTGATGATGCCGAAGGAGTATGTGAGGACCGGTATCGGCGGTATCGCGAATGTGTTAATGGCTTTTGTAAGATTTCTGGAATTTAGTTTTGTTTTTAGTAGCTTAATGAGGCGAGATGACTGATTCTATGTTGATTAACCTTCTCGTGTCTAATGTTGAAACCACAGTTTGTGTTGTTTAGTGCGTTCGAGAGCGTATTTAAACAGAGGCAGAACCACAGTGAACTGATAGAATCTCTCTGGAAGATACCGCGTTTTATGTGTAGCTCATCCGTCTGGATATGGCCGTGCTGAGTTTTGAGGTGCATATTGGTGCGCCATGTTTCCATGGTTCTTGTAAGAAACTGACGAAGGCCTGGGTTGATTTTATTTATTTGTAAGGTTTTCTTTAGCCAGCTGTGGGGTACAGAGTCAAACACCTCTTTAAAATCTATAAAACAGGTATGAAGATTCCTGTGTTCTTTTCTAGTCTGCTCCATGACCACACTGTCAATTATCAGTTGTTCTTTGCAACCTAGCTTTGTTTTCTGCATCCTTTTTGTTCTTCAGTAAGGCAGCATAGCAATCGGAAGTGTTTATTATGGCAGAGATATCATGGTAGTGATTTGGGTTGGCAATTCTGCAAATCAGACTGTCGTAGTAATATTTTTATCTTTATTCTCACCCATGGCCGATTCTACACTAGGCCGGAGCCTTAGATGTGGCAACGTGGCTTAGCTGTCAAATAGTGGCCCTATAGTTTCAGAATAATTATTACATTTTATATGTATTAGAGTTCATCTCGGTTAATAAATTAAGAAAAATACTTTTTAGAGCTACTACTACTAATACCACTTACATCTGATGTCTGGTTCTTCGTAGTCAGACACTACAAAATAAAAATAAACGCAACCTATTTCCTGATGCCACTTTCACTTCCACTTAAATGAACACTCAATCTACTTTGTAAATTGTCGCTTGAGCTAGAAAAATTCACTATTAGGTCACTGTGAAGCCATTCTTGCCGGTCTTGATTCCCTTTCACTATCAAAGCTCTTCGTAGGTATGCCCAGATGCATGCCCTCGTTGGCATGCCCAGATGAGTTCTATTAACTGGGCTGCAACCTGGTACTACACGCTTTGCAGGCATCTTGTTATCTTTATAGTTTCGTTTGTTCAGGTAAATAATTAGAAATACATTAATTATCACCTTCCAACCATATTTTTTGCTCTGAAAGAATACACTAATGACAACAACAAATAAAAGCTCGGCCTGCGAACAGTGTTGCCATATTTCAATGCTCCGGCCCAGTGAGTAAAGGCGGCCATGTCTCACCTCATTTAAAACGTAATTATGATCAACCAGTCATAGAAGGCTGGATTTTCTAGGAAACGTCACCAAAGGTCTTTACGGAAACAGTGATCTGATGGTGATCTGGATCCGGATAGATCAGTTATAAGTCAAACAGCTGTCAAGTAGGATTTATGATTCCATGGATTTAACGGATATCGAACAACGAAAAAGTTGGCTTAAGAATAGGGAGTTATTGAAATTGTGCCATCCACTAATAGTGCCGTCCTTACAATAATAGTGACAGGCACTGTCTGACCTTAAAATCGTATCTGAAATACAGTTATTGATGGGTTATGTCAAGCGAGGATGTAAATCTAACCTAAAAATGCTGCCGTAGATCACATAAGGCATTTTATATAAAATCTTCGCAAAAAGCTTATCCTATTTAAGAGTTCTGTTTACCACTTCGCCAGTCACATCTATAAAATAACAAATTTCGTGTCTCAAAACAACGAAAAGAAACATAATGTCAAAATAGTGCCTTGGCAATGCCACGGCACAAGGCGTCCATAAATAGTGGCAGGCACTAACTTTATTACTGCCAGGCACTATTTTTGTCTTAGTGCGCATGCTTAGATGTCAAATACGGCCAGGAATTATTAGTGCCATGCTGCATTGCATCTTCAATAACTCCCTAATAAGAAACAGAAGGTTAAGTAAAGCAGCTACTGATCTGAACCATCCGATCGCAATTACTTACTGTACAAGAGTGAACTGACCCTATTTCTGACAGATCCCAGATCACTTTTCGAACGTCAGGATCAGTGGTCCAACTGATTGGGTTAACCCTATCATAGTTTCCGTAAAGGCCTCAAGTACTTACTACTTAACTAAAAAATATCGAATTGGTACCGGTATCGATATTTAATTTTCGTATCTCTGCCCAGACTTCACGCCCGTAAAATCATCCCAAGATCAAATTATGTGGAAACATGGCCGACTCTACACTAGGCCGGAGCCTTAGATGTGGCAACGTCGCTTAGCTGTCAAATAGTGGGCCGGTTCGCCGGTTACCGTGGGTTGAACGCCAAACCGACTTGGCGGGCATTCCGCGGAAAATTTAAATTGTTTTATGGTTTCAGAATATACTTATTACACTTTATATGTATAAGAATTCATCTCGGTTGATAAATTGAGAAATACCCTTTTTGAAAAAATATGAATAGTGAAAAATGCCAGTAGTATCAGTACAAAAATGTAACATGTCCTTCACTATCAAATCTTTTCGTAGGCCTGTGTTTTTCTGTGATATGTGGGAGGTCCAGGAAACATTGTAGGTACCACATTGTGCTTTAAAATAGGTCTTATTCTTGGAAATGTTTGTAAATTATTGTCTTTATCCTTATAAATGTAACCAGCCCTTACAAGGAATACTTTTCACCCACTTCTATTTCAAATGTTCGTCTTGAGGAAAATTTTTGAACACCTTAATATGTCCTTCTTTATTAGAAGCACAATTGCCAGTGCAACCTAGTACTACACACTTTGCAGGCCTCTTGTTATCTTTATAGTTTCGTTTGTGCAGGTAAATAAGATGAAACACATTAAAAATCACCTTGCAACGTTCTTTTCACTCTGGAATAAGGTTATGTTGGGCCATGGTGTGGTATGTCCTCTACTGGGCTGCAACCTGGTACTACACGCTTTGCAGGCATCTTTTTATCTTTATAGTTTCGTTAGTCCAGGTAAATAATTAGAAACACATTAATAATCACCTTCCAACCATATTTTCTGCTCATGGAAGAATACACATGACATAACAACAAATGAAAACTCGGCCCGCTGATTCAGTGTTGCCATATTTCATGCTCCGGCCTAGTGAGTAAAGTCGGCCATGGGCCATTCCATATGTATTGACACTTCATTGGTTTAACGTTTAACCTTATATTAACTGACAACAAATCGCGAACGATGGCGAGCTACAGTGCTCAAAACTATTGATAATATTCGTGTCTGCAATACTCTAGCTCCGACTTAATGTATTTTACGCGTTCACAACATGTCTGTTAAGACATTGTGACTATGATGATTATATTATATACCCTGTTACCTGATACTTTAAACTGTCAGCCGTGTCAACAGCGAACAGCTGTTCGGCTAGTGATAACTAAAAATACCCCAGATTTCCAGATTGAGTCTTGACGGTCTTGACGTATCAATTTTAAGCTTTGAAGGAATGCAGAGCTGTACTGAGTGCAAGCACTACTAATAACGAGTAATTGACACTTGGTGACGTTTTCGTCTGTCCTCTGAGGTTATTTTACATTCTCTCGGAGAATCTGGCATGTCTTTCAGTATATCCAGTATGGCTAGTCTAAATGACGATGATTAGGTACGCTTTAAATGAGGTAAGAATGAAGATGAAAGCATTTTTGGTTTAAGCTTCATTAAACTACCATATCATATTAATTTTACTCCATGTACTTACTTTATACTTTTCTCCAATTGTACCTTGTACGTTTCAAAATGTAATATCCCACTAGTGGTGCAAGCTATTCAGTGAATCGTTCTTATTGCTAAGTATAGGAGTATTTTGATAGTCTCTAACGATATACAAATCAACAAAATAATCTATTTCTTTTAATCATCCATTTTTGCTGCGAATTTCTGGATATTGCAGTAATTTGTTGTTTACAAAAAATAAGTCATTACTTTTTGGCAATGAGATATTCAATAAGAATCTTTCTAATACAGTCCTGATCGCAGGATTGCCAATCAACACCACTAGTAAAAAATTAAATTTGAGATACACCTCTTCGTCAGCTGGTACCTATCAAATAGACGTCAAACCAGTTTAAAGCCGTACCTGTTTTGTGGTTTAAAGAAAGGCCGGCCAGGCCCACGTGGGGGCAACTAGCATTACAGAATGGGAAACAGGGCGGGGCCAATGTGGAGGACATATTGCAACCCAAAATAATGGCGGCCCAGACCACAGAAACACTGGATCAGCCCGCATTTCAGTGATCCGTGGTTGACAACGGCGCGAAATTCAATGGCCTTCTCTAGCTGTTCTTCATGATGTCTTCAGTTTTTAAAAGCGACACATTAACTTTAAGCAATTAAAAAGTGAGTGTAATAATGCATAATGCCAAAAATTTTGCAGCCACACCAAACGCGTCAACCAGTTGCCCTCATAGATCAAGTACGAACATATTTTGTGGCAAATACCGTATAGCCAGAAGAAGAAGAACATTCGAATTTCCCTCCAAGCACCGCCGACATTAACCTCGTTTTTCTTTAGGCCTTTACGGAAACACTGATCTGGATCCGGATAGATCAGTTATACGTCAAACAGCTGTTGAGGGCTGTTCCAAATTACGGTACTATCACCGTCCCAGAACTGTTTTCATCATCCTGCGCCCATTTTGTGTGTTTTTAGAACTGTAAAATGGGCGGGGCATGATGAAATCAGTTCTGGGACGGTGACAGAACCGTAATTTGGAACAGCCCTCAACAGCTGTTTGACGTATAACTGATCTATCCGGATCCAGATCAGTGTTTCCGTAAAGGCCTTTTGAGTGTTGTTTTGGTTTGCTCGTTGCTCGGGTTGCTCCATACATTGCTTTACTTGTGAAACTGTTAATGGAAATCTGGTGATGGAAAATTTGTTAAACATTATTTTTTATACTCGAAACCATTTCATACGTGAATGAATTTGTTAGGGAGTTTGAACTGTTTGAAGGCTTCAAACTTTACAACCACAGAGCAGGTATGAAGTACAGCCAAGAAGCAAGAAATAAATGGGGCTCAAACACTATAAGCTCCTGATGAAGTGCAGTTATGGATTTGACAGATTGGCAATAAGATGCTCAACACAGATGAAAATAGAAAATAATACTTGCAGAGGCTAGGGTGCTTGAAGTATTCTACAGCAAAGCTAAGTAAGTACATCCTATTTACTTCAAGAAAAAGCCAGTGATGTTATACAGTTGATCAGCCTAAAGACCCAACTGTACAAAGGGCCAGGTACAATTAAAAGTTTAAATTTTTATAACTAATTCACCTTCATTATGTCTCAAAATTTGCATTTCAAAGTTTTCCTCATAAGCATTTCTGTGATTTGACTAGGATATGAAATTATGGATATTGATTACATTTCAATTAATTCTAATCTATCCGTGACAACTATTACTATTACGAGGGTTGCTCTATACCTCCGTCAATCCACCAGTACGCAGACAGCTGTTTCACGCTTATTAGCGATCATCAGTGCGCCATAGGTCGATTGACGAAAGTAGAGAGCATCAATTTTTCCATGTTTAATAAACATGTGAAAGATGTACGAGCGGCAGAATTCCTTCTGTCTTACTCGAACTATTACTATTGTTTTTATGATCAATAAAAAGTATTTATTTTGATTTATTTTGGTTGTTATTCAGATGTTCCTTTTTATAAAGTGGCAGATATGGGTGGGGGTTTCATTTATTTATTTATTGATTGTACAATTTGAAATCATAAATAACACAAAATTATATCATGTGTGCCTGTTTTAATCCTATAGTTTTGACAAAGTTAAATGCTAAGACTCCACATGGTTCAATAGGTTACGCTGCAGGTTTGCTAGGCTGTGAAATTGTGGATATTGATAACATTTCAATTAATTCTAATCCTCTATCCAATCTGTGACAACTATTAGGTATATACCTACTATAGTTTTCATGATCAACAAAAAGTATTTATTTTGACTTATCTTGGTTGGTATTCATAAATACAGATGTTAATTTTTATAAAGTGGAAGAGATAGCTGAGATTTTCGTTTATTTGTTGATTGTTAGTTTCCTATTAATTTTTTTACTTGGCATACCACCACTTAAAATAAAGGGTAATGTGCCAGAACAATACCTCCGAGGTGGTGTGGAAATTTTTATATACTAGGGTAATCAGGTGCAAGACTAAAAAGCATGGACCCTGAATACTCTAGTTTAGTAGCATATTGCATTTCCTGCTAATATTTTTTACCCTGTTTCATGTGGTTACTTTATTCACTGTAGGTCAAACTGAGACGAGGTGAGGAATGAAAACATAAACCATGCTTGATGGAACTTCAATAAAGAAGATTATTATTATTATTGTTGTTATACTTGAATGTATTTTAAGACAGTTTGTATTATGTTATTTATAAATTACACATACAATAATCATATTTAATATTTTCTTGCAAATAAATGAATGAATGAATGAATGAATAGGTATTTTCATTGTTTTGCTCCAATTTTTAAATTTTTAAGCCAATCACTGATTGATTGATTGAAATCAAACATCAATCAATCAGTCAATGATTGGCTAACATCAAAAATTATGATAATTTTGACATAAAAAGGTAGAGCATCTACAGATTTGCGCAACGATATGGCAACATCGCCTCGAATTCTTGATACATCTGGCAACCCTGCGGCGGCCATGTTGCAACCCAAAATAATGGCCGCTGACATTGACATAAGTCATTCGTGTTTCCAGTGAAATAACACGGAATTGTGCCTTCTTAAGGCCTTTACGGAAACACTGATCAGATCCGGATAGATAATAGGCCTTTACGGAAACACTGATCTGGATCCGGATAGATCAGTTATACGTCAAACAGCTGTTGAGGACTGTACCAAATTACGGTTCTATCACCGTCCCAGAACTGATTTCACCATGCCCCGCCCATTTTACAGTTCTAAAAACACACAAAATGGGCGGAGGATGATGAAAACAGTTCTGGGACGGTGATAGTACCGTAATTTGGAACAACCCTCAACAGCTGTTTGACGTATAACTGATCTATCCGGATCCAGATCAGTGTTTCCGTAAAGGCCTCAGTTATACGTCAAACAGCTGTTGAGGGCTGTTCCAAATTACGGTTCTATCACCGTCCCAGAACTGATTTCATCATGCCCCGCCCATTTTACAGTTCTAAAAACACACAAAATGGGCGGAGGATGATGAAAACAGTTCTGGGACGGTGATAGTACCGTAATTTGGAACAGCCCTCAACAGCTGTTTGACGTATAACTGATCTATCCGGATCCAGATCAGTGTTTCCGTAAAGGCCTTTAACCGTACCTGTTTTGTGGTTTAAACATTGACATTCTAACCTAATATGGACGTGCCGTAAGAGAGAGAGCGTGGGCCCAGTAGGCAGCGCGACAGAGATGGATAAAGAACCGGGCAAAACAATGATCGGCGCCTGTATAGTTTACGTTAATTTTCAGTGTATCTCTTCAGTTTATCGTGTTTTATTTATTGTAAAACAATGGTGAGCTCTTGTTCAGCCTTCAATTGTACGTCCAGGGATGTTAAAGGAGGAAACCTGAAATTCCATTGGTAAGTATAGCTAATATATTTATATTTTAGTACCATTTTTGTGTAGCACGTTTTTACTCTACATTATTCTACATATGGATTTATGAACGTCCTAAAATATGCCTGTAGATAAATAAAACGTTTTTTAAGTCGTCTCTGCCTATGAAAGAACTTATTTACTACTTGTCGTTTGTGTGTATGACACATGTTCGTTATTCAGTTCAATAAAAGCGTAGCTGATGAAAGATTAAAACAGGGGTCTCTTTGTAGCTTCTGAAATTCTAAGCCTTTTGAGACAACTGCCAATTAAGTATCCAGTGATAGGTAACAAATAAAATAATGTGATATTTCAATTTTAGCTCTCCAAGAGATGATGCCTTGCTGAAAAAGTGGATGGGAGCATTCCTGGGAAAGGACTTTGTGCCTGGTACTAGGGCATCAGTTATATGCAGCAAGTATTTCAAACGTAGTGACTATGTTGAGGCTCATATGGACACATTACGGTTGAAAAAGGATGGTGTACCCTCAATATTTTTGATTTTCCTGGACATTTATTAAAAGTAGAAAGAACTCGAAGGATTTTAACAAAACAGTCATTGTAAGTTTAGCTGTATAATAACATACTTTATGCTTGAATTATTTCTTTCTATTGTCAGTTCATATTGAAAATTCAGAAAAAGGCAAGCCACAGCTGATGGAGCTGTTTCTGTCAGGATAAATAGGAAAAGGTATGGAGAAATATTTTTCGTTAGATATATATGTAAGTAGAATTTTTAGGAGACGTGATCCTGTCGATTTTGGTGATTTTATAGAGGATTACTTGGAATGCCCTGTAAAGCAGAAGAGATACTGGCAGGCTCGCTGGCAGGTTTTGCAGAAAATGATAAGACAGAAGAATAATTCTTATGAAATTATATGTCAGCAAAAGCGAAAACTTACTCATAAGTTGAAAAACCTCAATGCTGTTATAGATGATCTTAAGAGCAAAAATAAACTTACTTCTGAAAACTCTCTGATATTGAAGGTATGCAAGGTATGCTTTTGATATTTTTTTCGTTTAATGCTATGGCTTAATAGTATATTGTGTGCAGAAGGTAATATATTTTCTACTTTGAATAAAATAAAAAATGAAGTTGTTTCCAGAATACGACAACAGTTTACAAAATTAATTCATTTAAACATCAATAATTGTTTTAAAATCGCCCTAGTTGGTCCTGTTAATTTTTTGTGCAACTTCAAAATTAGTTCTCTGTCAGAATGTATTTAACGCGCAGACATTTTCGAGCTATGTCTACGATTTGAAAAGTGATGGTCTCTCCAAGACAATGTATTGAGATACTTCTTGCTGCATTTGGCTGGTACAGCGAATTAAAATTTGAAAGAGTTTCTCTCAGCGACAAACTTCCAGAAGGAAGACTAATTTCTGCAGTTTCTGATGAAAATGTTGTTGCTGTTTGACATATATATGATTTATGATAATAACCCAGTCACCTACAGATGTATGTACTGCACTATATTGTAAATGTAAAATGATCATATTCTTTTACGCTGTGAGTTTGTGTTACTGTAGTCATTCATTGATGCTATGAGCATACCAATTTATATTTTATCTTATGTATTTATTTGATAGATATAGGTAGATAATTTATTGGTGTCATTATGTTTATTTATATTTACACAAGTCAAGTAATTTTATAAAAAGAAAAACATTACCAAGGACAATTCATAATATTGTAGCATCACATCGTTAAAATTTATAATTAATATACTTCTAAATAAAAGATTAAAAACTATCACAATCAATGAATTTATATTGAATTATTACTATTATGTATATATATTAAATATGGAGACATTATATTTTTATGCATTTTTTGAGCGCGTATATATGGATATTTTTATATATATGTTGATTGATTTCCAGGAATTTAATAAAAATAAATCATTACAAGGGGTCCCAACAATGCCTTCATTTCAATATTTAGCCAATAAAGGTATAAACAAATTATTTGCGGATATGTATTCGTATCAAGAGACATATTTTTAAAATCTCCATCGTCACATTAATATGAATTTAAATGACATTATTTCGGAAGTTTTTTTTGACGTTTTCATCAAACAATTTAATATTTATCAGTGTTTTCCTAATATCCAAACATTTGCATAAAAATATCCATATACGCGCTCAAAAAATGCATAAAAGTATAATGTCTCCATATATAATCCATTAAATAAACGGGCTTTTTGCCTGTTTCGTAGCTCTATCTCTCTCGCGCTGCTATCCGTACGCGGCGATGTACGGCAAGGATCGGACAGGGCCGATCCATATTAGGTTATGATATCTATGGGTTTAAAGTATCAGGGTTTAGGGTGGTATCAGGTAAGGTAACAGAGTATACGAGAAAGTCGACGAGTTTTGTCTGTTGTTTAACCTCACTTTAACCTCTAACAGACGATAGATCATATTTTAGATCTCATAGATCCTTCTCTTCTTCCTTCAGCAGGTGTTCAGCAGACTCTTGTTGTTCTTGAAGGGAACCTGTCGAACTAAGGGATGGTGGGAAGGAAACATGACATTTATTGACTATAGTAATAACGAAGAAAAATCCAGTGCAACTAAAGAAGAAAAAGACACAACTAGTTCTAAACTGCCCGAAGATGCAAGTAAATGGGGATATGATATGTATCCTGATCGAAAAGGTGCAAGTTCCAAGTCAGAGAAGCCTTCGCGATCAGTAACAGATTACTTAACAGGAAGAGGACGAGACCATCTAGACAAAATTAGATGTGAGAGGAACGTATATAAGTGTGTCAAGGAAAGCCCACTTGTTAAACTGATGATGGGAGCCTTGAAGTCATCTGGCTGTGGTATTGATATAAGACGGCACATTGCTTGTGAAGAATGTGCATCTAATGTTAGTGGTGGATATGATCCTATCATGAACCAGGTACTTTAATTTATCTATTACTTCTAATTAGGTATGTATAGGATAATGAGACTGACAAATATCAATTTGGTTCCAAAATTATTATTATTAGGAAATTGAAGTAACATGGTATTGGAGTGATTCAATGTTACATTTCCAATATAGTATTGCATTTGTTTTGAGTCCATATCAATGTTCCACGAAAAACAGACATTGCAATTGCAACCCTACTGCAGCTCATGGTTGATACACTAATTTATAATTTCAGAATCCTGATGCTGTAAAATGCATGAAAACAAGAATCAAGTTGGAATCATATTGAAGTAAAAAAAGACAAAATTTCTGTTTTTGAAATTGGTCACTGGTTGCAGATTGATACTCTGCATGTCTATTCTAGTCATTTATTTATTGTAGATGCAATTTACATAAAATTCACAAAACTCACTTTAAGAAAAACACTAACAAACTGAATAAGTGTTGCCAAATACTTTTTACTCTCTAATATTTTTTACTACAGCTTTAGTCCAGGTGGATGAGCTATCAACTTTTCAGCTCAAGTTTTGGAAAAAGGCAGAACATATTTACATCAGTCATTCCTACATATTATATGTTTGGTTGATAGTTGGTGTATGTATGCAATATTCACATTGCATATTCACTCAGTAAACTTAAAAGTGTAAAAACAAATGTTTCATGGTTTTTGAGTGTCTACTAAGCAGCCTAAATATATGGTTGAGTATAAAGTTGTGGTATACTGCACCAAAGAAGCATTTTTTTTAAATGAGCCTTATGTATATAATTGAATAATTCGATTTATTCAGAGTGACAAACTATATTAACAGTACATAGCTATATTTAATAGTAATATTATGTAGTGACACATCGATGAAAATAAGATATAGGGCTAGAAAATTTGGCATAGGGATTTGAATGTACCTGTTGTCGCCATTTAACCAGATATCGAGATTAAAGTAGCTACATACATGAAATGATTCAGTTTAGCAGAGTTTGGAACATATAAAATATTAGCCTATAGTATATTTTGTGATAATAATATATTAAAAATGTGGGATTTTCATGTATAAAATTTGTAAGGAACATTTTTTGAAAACATGCAATATATACCTGATCTCGGCCGTCCAGTGCAAATTGTCGGCCATGTATTTGCTGGTTCTCGGCCCCGGGGCTGACAAATGGTTTTTTTCGGCCCTATGATATTCAGATGTTCGTTTTTTGATGATACGAGATTGACCATACCCAAATAGGTAGATATATTGGAAAATCTAAAGAAATCGATCATTTTTATATATGATATAAACTAGTTTTTATTAAAACTGGAACAAAATCGTACTGAGATTTTGGATGAGGCTTTAAGAAATTTTGTACCATTTGGCCTGTAAGCGAGCGTACCACTAGTATGTGCAATTTTATAGTAACTGTATCAATTAAAATACCTTTGGTTATTGGAAAGCCACACTTCCCTATTTCTGTTATCCATTTCAGCAAATCGATTTTCTCCTTCAAAAGTCATAATTGGTTGTGGACCTTGTCTTTTTAAGCAAATCGGCAAATCTACCATATGTAGCCTCTATCAAGAGCTACTACTTTAGGTTCCCCATATCTGCCAATTATTCGCCTATTCACAGGTATTATTTTTGTTATAATAAATAATCCTAAGTAATGTTCAAATCTATAACTTGATAATGCATGGTATCAAAAGTGAAACATTGTATTGTTTGTTCATAATGCTGATTGTTTACTTAATGGAACTACTTTTATAATGTTTCCGAACGAAGCATCTCTCGAAGAGAGCGGTTTCTCTCGATTGGTTTTCTTGTATGTGACATCAAAAAAAAAAACATTTTATTTATCGTGTATTTAAAAAGTAGTGGCCGAGAGGAGGCTGGTTCTCGGCCGTAGCATTTTCTTAAAAATTATTTTGTGTGTAGGCTATCACCTTTCATATAAAATGACGGCCGAAAACTGGTCTCAGTTATCTTGCAATAGTAAATAATCAAATGAAACAATACAGCTTAGATGGGAAGCGCCTGATATATTGAAAAAGGATAGAATATTGTCGTTGATTTTAACCATTTCCCGGCCTCCCGGGCCGAGAGAAGGTTTATGTTCATTTTGACAAACCAGTTAACCGGCCATCCCGGATTTTATTATAAAACAATGTTTTTCTAAATGTTATCGATTTAAACTTAATCTTTAATCACCATCCTTCAAGCTAACATACCTAAACATGCATTTAAGCATGAATTGTAATAATGTCTAGACAGCCAAGCGGGAAGGTCGTGTTTTCGTGACGATCCGCAAACATAGCTAGTTATTGAGGACATAGTAATGTGAAGTGGTTCTAAGTGATACTGTCCAAAGGTCTTGTTTTAACCAACACGTACATTAAGAAGCCCTACATCTGAAGTAAGTCTTTGGATAGCTGTCGTTAAATTTCCATAATAAATTAGCTGCTGGTTCATGTAACAAAGCATGATAAAAACTGCCTAGACTGCCCGCCACACTGTTATAGTATGGGCGACAAGGACGAGATCTCATCACGAGAAATTTACGATTCACTGCAACAATTAATCCAACAAAATAATGACTTACGTAACGATGTTAAAGAAATAAAAAAGGCAATAACAGCTCAGTCAGGTGAACTTCAAGAAACAAAGAAAAAAGTACAAAAGTTGGAGAAAGAAAATTCAGAACTCAAAGAAAAAATAGAAAACATAGAAGCTAAATTGAAGAAAAACAATATTGTTGTGTTTGGATTGATAGAAAAGGAGCAGGAAAATTTAATAAAGGAGGTAATAAACACAGCTGACACAAGACTGAATATCAAAATAGAGGAGGTAGAAATAAGTGCAGTTTACAGAATTGGCAAAAAGGAACAGGGTAAATCAAGACCAATCGTAGTAGAACTAGTAAGAAACTGCGTAAAAGAGCATATACTAAAGAACATAAAAAAACTGAAAGGTACAGGAATATCTATTAGTCACGACTTAACACTAGAACAACGAAACAAACAAAAAATACTGTATAAACATTTTAAGGAAGCTAAATCCAGCAGCCAAAACGTCAAGATAAAGAAAAATAAGTTAATAGTAAATGGAACTGCATATACAATAGAACAATTAGAAAAAAGTGAAGACGAAGAGTACATAGCGAACGACAGCGACGAAGAGAATGATTTAAATCTCGAGAACGTTGCAGCAACACAAAGTGGCAAAGCGGTGGAGTCTACACTAACCCCAAACTCAACCAGCCAGAACCAAGCCATCTCTACCAGGTCAGCGACAAAGAATAAATACATATCATCAGGTACTACAATACACCCCCCCACAAAGAAGTTGAAGAAATAACTCAATTTTAGGTGTATTAATTGTTCCCTTGTTACCATGACTATTACCAATCAATATTTTTGTCCGTTTTACCTGCTTTACTTTTTTGAGTGCATTCTTTGTGCGACATTGTTGGTTGTACTTTTTTTACGTTGTCTTAAACCCTAACTGAATTATACATTTCTCCTAGCTCTTTTTATTAGTAAGTAGTTTTTTAGAAATCTATATTACAATATTTATGTGATATGTGTTACACCTATAAGAACCTCGTATAGCATAATATGTAAGATGGACCCATATATTAGAGATTATCAAAATGAAACTATAGATGCAAACATTATTGATAATTTGGAAAATTTTAATGTCACTACCGAAAAAAATGCAATCAAAATTATACATGTGAATATAAGGAGCATTGCTAAAAATTTTGATAATCTACTATGTTTTTTATCGCAATTAAACGGAATCGATGTAATTGTACTTACGGAAACAAACATAGTGTACAATTTGGACATATTTCGTATCCAAAACTTTGATATGATTTACAATGAGGGTTCTTATAACAAGTGTGATGGTGTTATTGTTTTCTTGAACAATACGACAAAGTGGACACACAAAATTCATCATATAGGAAAGGTTAAATGCATTGAAATTGAGGTCCTAAAAAATGATGAAATAATTACACTGTCATGTATGTATCGATCCCCTAGTTCTGATATAGAAACGTTTAATATGGATATGTTTAGTTATTTAAATAATTGTAAAGAGAAGAAAAATCATATAATTGTTGGTGATATGAACATAGATTTGCTAACCGAAAATGACAAAGTAGAAGCATATAAAAATCTAATGAGTTATTTTGATTTCAGATCCTATATAAACACATGTACTCGACCTCAATCTAAAACGTGTATAGATCATTTTTTTGTTAAAAATAACAAGGTGAATCAGGAAATAGAGGCGTATGTTTTCAATTATTGTATAACCGATCATCTACCAATAGGTCTTGTATGGAAAACATCAAGCCATGAGTCACGAATTGGCGGTAATACAACAGTAAAAAAATACATAAACTACTGGAAATTGAAAACAGACCTTCGGCGTGATAACTGGATTTCAGTATATGAAACAAGAGATGCAAATATAGCAACAGAATTATTTTTGAACAAACTCAAGTCATATATAGATGTAAACACATTCTCAGTGAAACAAAGCAATAAAAATAGAGCAAGAAAAAAGTGGATAAAACCAAACATCATCAGATTAATAAACACAAAAAATGAATTATACCGCGAACTGCTTAAGGACCCACAAAACAACAATCTTAAAGAAAGGTATAAACAATGCAAACGAGAGACCGAAAAATTAATTATAAATGCTAAAAAGATATATGCTAATCAGTTAATTAGTAAGAATACAAATAAAAACAAGGCACTGTGGGAAGCTGTGGATGATATTTGCAATAAAAAAAGACCAGAAACAAAAATACAAAAAATTGACAATAATACAAGCATACTCACCAACAATATAGATATTTCGAATACGTTCAATGATTTTTTTACTGATGTAGGGGAGCGATACGCAAATACGAATAGTACCCCTACCGATTACGAAAAACAGGAAAATGAATATGTAAGTTCTATCTTCCTTCGACCAACAAATAAAGCCGAAGTAGAATCGATCATACAACAATTGAAATCAGGGAAATCTCCTGGATATGATAATATTCATTCAAGTACATTAAAGCAAATTTGTAATGAAATAAGTGCACCTTTGTCATATTTGGTAAACCTTTATTTTGAAGAGGGAATTTTTCCAGATGTTTTTAAGCTTGGAGTTATCAAACCATTGCACAAAAAAGGTTCAAAAACAGATATGAACAATTACAGGCCGATAACCTTGATTTCAAACTTGTCGAAGGTTGTAGAAAAAATTATTAAAATTCGCCTGACATGCTTCTTAGATAAATTTAATATCATATCACATAAACAGTACGGCTTCAGGGAGGGTAGGTCAACAGAAGATGCTATACTCAGACTCACATCTTATATATATGATGCATTAGATAAAAAAATTCCAGCCCTTTGCATTTTTGTTGACCTATCCAAAGCATTCGATACAGTTTGTCACAAAAAACTGCTAACCAAACTAGAGATAACTGGAATAAGAGGAAAAGCCAAAGATTTAATGACAAGCTATCTAACTAATCGAAGGCAAATTGTCAGTGTGAACGGTGTAACTAGCCGTGCGAGGACTGTAACTTGTGGTGTACCGCAGGGAACGGTCCTTGGGCCGCTTTGATTCACTGTTTACATGAACAGTCTACTTCAAAAAACTTATGAGGGTCGCATAATAAGTTTCGCTGATGATACCGTAGTATTTTATACGTCAGATTCATGGGATACACTGAAAGAAAAAGCAATCACAGATTTTAAATCAATAGCTAACCTGCTGAGATTAAATAAATTAACAATTAACTGCGATAAAACTAAGTATTTGACATTCACGTCTTATATTAATAGCCAGCCCAATTTAGGCACGTTGTATGTCGACAAAGACATTACAATACCAGAATCCGATTCGGTGAAATACCTTGGTATCGTGGTGGATAGACATTTGAGATGGAATTTACACATATCATATATATGTAAAAAATTGAGAGGTTTGCTTTACAAATTTAGATATTTAAGTAATTTCCTGAGCAAGACACACCTAAAGACACTTTATACAGCACTTGTTCAATCCCAGTTGTCTTATGGAATTATTGGCTGGGGTGGAGTTACCAACAACTATGCGAATGATCTTGAGATTTTACAAAAATGGATTATAAAAACAATATATGATAAAAAAATAACTTACTCAACAAACCTATTATATTCTGAAACATCAATTTTAGATGTAAGACAGCTCTATTGCTTGACTCTACTATTGTATGTTTATAAAGGAAAAATTAAATTAGAGAATATTGAACATAGTCATCAAACACGCAACAGAGAACATTGTTATAAGATCCCTCGAAGTAACAAGACTGTAGGGCAGAGGTATTTTTATTCTCTTGCTCCTAAGATTTTTAATTTATTACCTGTAAAGCTCAAGGACAGGTCAATACCAATCAACAAATTTAAATTTGAAATAAAAAACTGGATAGTGCATAGCGGAAGAAAACTGTTCAATGATTTAGTAAATAATATTTAGCAGTGACCAAGTGATAACCTGATTGGACAATCGTTTTTGGAATAAAAATAGTCAATAATAATTACATGGACTTGATATGAACCGATTAGACAACATTATTTAAGACTAGGAAAGAATACTGGAAATGACAATTTTTAAGATAGTTTCACTCACACACAAGTAGCTGAAAATGCTACTTCAGTGAGTATTTCTGTGTTTATCATTGATATTTACATATTTAGTTGTACCGAAAGCCTGTGAATTTTGTTAATAAACACATTATTATTATTATTATATTATATATTCAATAAAATAATTACTATTTCCTAGGGACCTTTTCACTGAATAAAATGCACATATTCAGTTGTCCTCATCTTACCTCAAAGTAACTATCATTTTGAATATTTTCTGAATACTGATGCTTCCTTTCACACGTCAGCGCATTACACACCTGAGAGCTCTTTCAGACGAGGATACCGTATCTCAGATACGCGTATTTGAGATACAGATAATCCACACATTCAAATGAAGCTGTTCAGACGGCTCCGGCGACGCATACAGTATCGCCAAAGTATCGCGATACTGATTCGAGTATGTCGTGCTATCCAGCCGCTGGCGACAGAATGCGTATCTCAGATACAATATTACCATTACGTTATACCTAGTTGTTCAGACACGCATACTTTTGCAGCGGATTCCATAGGCTTTTTATTCTTTTGTTAGAAGTTAGCTACACGCATTAGTGCAAGTAACCAAATAATGTAGCATGCCATATTTGATAATGAAAAATTTATTAGTTTAGTGGAGCCAAATCCATGTTTGTGGGCCACAGCCCACGAAGACTATTGTAATAAAAATTAAAAACTGCAATGCTGGATAGCAATCGCAAATCAAATGTGCGACAATATTGGAAGCATGACGGCGGTACAGTAGAATGAACATGGTAAGCATTTGAAAATATTTTTATTTTAATCACATGATGTTTAAGTGACTGGTAAACAGCGGCGGTTAAAAAATCCCAATACATTTTACAAATAGGTTAAAACAACGTTGGTTCATTTTACTTATACTGACCGCTAATTGAAATCACATAAATGATGAAAGACATTATTTATTAACATTTCGGTGATATGCAGAGCTCAAACGTAACTATTTTGCCAGGATAATACATCACAATCCATGAAATATGCAGCAAAATAATCACCAACGCTGATCTTGAGGAATTTGCTCCGGTATTTGTAACATCTTCATCATAAAGTCCTTGGATGGATAAGGTGTCTTCGTGTCTATATCCATCTCGTATACGCACAAAATTGTGGAGAACAGTGGTGGCGTTCACGATGTCTTCAGCAAAATCTATTGATACGTTGAGAGGTTTGTGGAATATCCTTCATTTATTAGAAAGGATTCCAAAAGTACACTCGATATATCTCCGTGCTCGAGTCGAGTGTACCATAGGATAAACCCACAATGTACGTCTCCTTTTCAATTTCTTTTTCTTTTTATTCACTACATACCACAGCACAATGCACGCCTCAATATCCATAACTTGAAATAATCAGTGCACTGCACTGCCACTGTTTTCGTACTGATGCAGAGTTACCTGTATGCGATACGGTATCCAGTAGTATCACTCACAAATTCTGTATCTCAAATACGCGTATCTGAGATACGGTATCCTCGTGTGAAAGCAGCCTGAAAGTCTCGGATATGCAAGGAACAGAAATATACCTGTATATACGAGGTTTAATTGTACGTATATCTATTATATTTGAATTTTGGTGGAAGTGGCCGACAACTGGTGGCGGCCGGACAACCGGTACGTTTACCCCAAAATTGCTAATTGATACATCCACGTTTTCAACCATGTGTCTCAAGTGAGTAATACCATTAGAAATAACTGTTCATTGCTAACTTAAAACAGTTAAATCTAACTATATCATGTTGAATAATGCAGTTTGTGCTTGAGAATACAAAAAATGATACATAAATTGTTAGATTTAATAAATGCAGCCATGGTGCTAAAAACCTTGAAATTTTTATGACTTTTTTCATTAGATAGCTTGATATTTTAACCATTTCCAAAATTTTTTGATATATTTGCTCATCTTCAAAGCTCATAAGGCATAAAATAAAATAAATATGTGTTGCGTCAATTCTGCTAAATGGAAATCACAAATGTTATAATTATGTAGATCTGCAGATAGCTCAATTACACAAATTACTCTTTAACTACCTAGAACTAGGCTTTTGAATCTGACCCACTACTTGGAATACTTTTTTTGAATAGTACTTCTAATACCTCTAATCTAAGTATTAATTGTTTCAGGTGATTGTCTGTCACAATACTGTTAAAAGCGAGGGCATGGTTCAAGGTGTACTAACTCATGAACTAATTCACATGTTTGACTACTGTCAGAATGATTTAGATTTCAAGAACCTCGAGCATTTAGCCTGCACTGAGATCAGGGCAGCTAACCTTGGACATTGCAGTTTTATGTCTGCATGGATAAATGGAGATGCATCAATATTCAATATCAAAGAGATGCATCAAAACTGTGTTAAGAGCAAAGCTCTTAGCTCTGTCATGGCAGCTAGGAGTGGTATTAGTAAAATGGAAGCTATCAATGCAATCGAGAAGGTGTTTCCAAAGTGCTACCCAGATTTAGAGCCTATTGGAAGGAGGTTGAGGAGGAATTCTTATGATATGTATAAAGCTTATGAGGAGGGATATTATTATGGATATGATATTCCATAGACAGAAATTGTTTCTTTAGGCATCTGTAATATATGTTATTGTTTCCTTTATTGTTATTATATATTTTAACAGGATGATCAACTTATAAACCAAAGTTTAAAAGTTTAAAAAATGTTTAAATAAAAGTTATAGACGAGTTATTTCGTAATATACAAGGTGTTTCATAAAGTTTCAGCATACCAAAGTGATGTTCTTCTTTCCTGTTCTGACAGTATAGTGTTTTATTAGTTTCTACAGGGTACCTTTGAAGATATATTATCTACTTTCATGTAAAAATCATCATGTATTATGTCAATAACTGAGGGATAATTAATACCTCAAGGCCTGAATAGTATCACAGTAGTTTAGTTCTGTTGCAGCAAATCAGTTTTTAATATAATTAATGTAGTATAGACAGGGCGATCAAATACAACAGTTATTTTCTCGGTTATATTAAATTTCATATTATCGTCAAACTACTGACAACAGCTTTCACTTTTTTGAAGTACTTCCTATATCTAAGGGTTATTATTATATTTTTTTAAAAATACTGCAAGTAACTAAAAGTTTATCAGTTTGCACTTATTGACAGCCCAAAAATACACTTCCCTTATAAAGTTTTCTAACAAAAGATAAAACCTACATATTGTTTAAAAAGACTATAATACAGGGTGTATCACCAATCTGTGGGTGGACGATAACTGCTTCCCTATTTTAGATAGAAAAAAATATTTCAAATAAAAAAATGTAGAGGGCAATAAAACCTATTTTCAAACAATATTTACCATTATACAGGGTGTTCAATAGATGTGTTACGTATCAAAGTTACATTTTTAAATAGAACCTCCTGTATATTATTGCATATTTGGGTTCCTTTGTTGATTTTAGTGTGATTATGTATTATACATGATACTTAAAACGAACCGTTTAGGCGCAAATTACCATTTTTGATTCAAGTACTTGTTAGAAAAGAATTGTTTATCGCAGCGTCTATAAAACTTAGAACGCTGTGACCAAGCATGAAATATTTCAGCTTAGGTAGTACTGTCAAATTTAAATTCTTCTTGTACTTAGTGAAATCACTAGATTCAATTAATAATAAATTTAATGAAGGAAAGTTCAATCACAGGTAACTTGATTTTTTTAATGGGAATGCCTAATTTTTTTGTATGGTTAAATGTAAATTTTTACAGCCTTTATAACGATATAGGATCGTCGATATTAATATCTTGTAGTTACCATTTTATTTCAAAATTTCAGTCAAACAACTCAACACGCCATGAAATATAAACAAAAGGTCGTTCAAATAGAAGAAAACAATGGACTTGCGATGCGAGATGCGAACGAAATAAGAGCAGTAAGACAGACAGAAATTGCTATTTTTCGCTGTCTAGCGTCCGAGGTGTGCTGAAGATTTAGAAGTTTCGAGTATTACATATTTTGATATGAGAGGAAAAATACCAGTGATTGTTGCTGACAACAATCAGTATCTATCTAGACAGTATCTTCAGAATGAAATTTTACATTTAATGGTAATGGAAAGTGGTAATTTTCACCAAGTCAAAAGTAAGCATACCTCTTACTAGAGTACTCCAAATTCTTCAGTACTTATTAGCAGGATTGCAGAAAACGAAAACTGATATAAAGTACGTCTAAATTATAAAATAATTTGCTTGTCAAAAAATACATGAAACAAGCACAATTAAAACATGAACTAATAATTAATTTCAACAACTATTCCAATAGATGTTCAGAATGCTCCATAGAGAGGTAGCGTTAATTTTGATTTGACGGAAATGACTACTATCTTGTACCATATGTGAAATTTTATTCTGTAGGTATTAAACTACCAGCAACATTTCATTTCAAAATATTCAATAGTTTTTAAAATTTGTTAATCTCTATTACACCTTAATACTCTTAATAGTTAGTAGGCTGTGAAAGATCATTATTTCTGTCCTGGTCCAGCTTTTTATTGACCTTAGATATGTTACTGCTGTTGTTTCTGGTTAGAGCGGATATGTTGTAAGGAATATTTATTATCTTGTCTTGTTACTCTAGTTTGTTTGCATATTTTTGCTTTCGCCTAGTTGTTTTCTTCCATCATGGCCTGTTACGTTACTTACACGTAAAAAAAATTGAAAAATCCGATTTGACTATGAAAATTTCAAATGAAATGGAAACTTCAAGAGATTAATATCAACAATCTTATATCGTTAGAAAGCCATCAAATTTTACATTTAACCGTATAAAAAAGATTAGGTCCTATTCCCACATTTCACACAGTACACATTTCACGAAGTACAAAAAGAATTCAAATTTGATAGTGGTACCTAAGTTGACACATTTCATGCCTAGTCACACTGCAAAGTCACAGCCTTCTAAGTTTTATAGACGCTGCGATATTCAAGTTTTTTTACATCTACTTATATCAAAAAAGTAGGAAAGAATTTACTAGAATAAATTCACATGGCGCTCTCACTGTGAACCGGAAGTGATATTGACCAAACCGGATTTTTCCCTGACTAGTTTTTTCATGCTGATTCCGAATCCGTATTTTTCTGTAGCACCTGTTGTTTTGGCTATCTTTTCTATACGGACAGACAGATGCTCTGCATCAGCTCTCTCCAGTGAGAGCTAAAATCGTGATTTGCGCCTGACCGGTTCCTTTTAAGTATCATGGATGATGCATAAAGTCACACTAAAACTGACCAAGGAACCCGAAATATGCAATAATATATAAAGGGACTCTTATTTAAAAAAATGTAACTTTGACACGTAACACATTTATTGGACACCCTGCATAATGGTAAATATTTTTGAAACAGATTTTATTAACCTCTACATTTATTATTTGCAGTTATCGTCCACCCACACATTGTTGATACATCCTGTATTAATACTAACAGAAATAAACAAAACAAAAAAATTCGAAATACTTAAAAATACCCAAAATGGCGCCCCATCACATATACAGGGTGTCCCAGAAATAACACGCCAGAGTGACATGGAAGGTAGATTGGCTTTAGATCAATCAGATAACATCGACATGACCTTAGTAAAAGTTTCGTTGTTTTCGAGATATTGCCACTTTTAAGGTTTTTCAAAAAATTCCTACCTTTGCTCCTTTTGTTGTCCGTTGTCCATAACTGGCTATAAGGATTTGCGGACTTATGATATTTTTTTTCTCGGGTTACTATTAATAGTTGGTTGAGATGACAAAGTATTGTTATCATTGAAAACAATCACGGTATGTTAAAAAAACAACCAAATTCTTAGATTTTGTGTCAATGCGAAAAGCTTAACCAAGGTTTAACTGATTACTGTGACAACGAATGAACCAGACTGAACCCGCAAATACTCTTAAAAACCAACCTACCTAATGCTCTTCCAAAAACAGTATAACATTTATAGGTTCTTTTTACTAAAAATTGACTAGCCCCCAGTTTTGACATAGAACTCCTAATAATTCTACGTCTAAAACGCCTAGATACATTGTCCTTTTTAATTCGTTGTAGGCATCAAAACAATGAATAGAGCATAAAGCTTTTTTTTCATTTTCCATTGATTTTTAGTCACTATAACGTATTTCCAAAATGTTTACCACCCACTCTTATACACAACCTGCACCTTCTTAGAAATTGTCGCTTTAAACTTCTCAAATCTCGATCAGAAATTTCACGTGCTGCTTGATGGATTCGTTGACGCAATTCATTGGCTGATCGAACTGGTTTTCCATACAACTTATCTTTTAAACATCCCCAGTAAAAAAATCCAGAGGGATCAGGTCTGGAGAGCTGGGGGGGCCAAGAAACTGGTCCTTGCCGGCCAATCCATCTGCACGACCATAGTGCGCAGGGCACCCATCATGCTGTAACCACATCCTTCTTCTTGACTGAAGAGGCACATCTTCCAAAAGAATGGGTAGATGGTGCAATAATGCATCCGTTGTGGATCTCGGTCCAAAGATTTACCTTAAACTGATGCTGTGAAAGGTCCTCTCTTATTTCATGGGGATTTTCCAACTGCCAGCTGTGGATATTGTGCAAGTTAAGATACCCATCTCTTTTACAGGCCGACTCGTCGCTCCACAAAATCCTGTCGAAAAAATTAGGGTCTTCCTGATGCTTCTCCAGCATTGTCCGACAAAACGAAACACGTGTGGCATAATCACTGCTTAACAGCGTTTGAACTCTTTGGATGTGGTATGGGTGGTATTCATATTTCTTCAGAATACGTTGCGCTTGCGATTTAGATACGCCAGTACGTCGTTCGATGAAACGTACTGAAGTTGATGGGTCCTCCGCCACTTGCTCTAATACAACTTCATCCTCTTGAGTACTACGGGGTCTTCCCTCAGAACCCTTCCGGCTAGAGTTTCTGCCTTCTCGTTAGGAATTGACAGTGCGAAGAATAATCTCGTGGGTCGTTCGCCTGCGGTTTGGATATCTTTCAGAGTCCAATCTCGCTGCCAGTCTTGCGTTATACGAGACGTTGCCGCGTGAAGAAACGCTTCTTGTTTCTCCACAAATTAGCACCATGTCTGTGTACTCACTAGAGGTGAAATACGCAGATTGTTGATTTGCCCCCACGCTCTCCAGACCTGAACCCTCTGGATTTTTTTTACTGGGGATGTTTAAAAGATAAAGTGTATGGAAAACCAATTCGATCAGCCCATGAATTGCGTCAACGAATCCATCAAGCAGCAGGCGAAATTGCTGATCTAGATTTGAGAAGTTTAAAGGGACAATTTTTAAGAAGATGCAGGTTGTGTATAAGAGTGGTTGGTAAACATTTTGTAAATCTGTAATAGTGACTAAAAATAAATGGAAATAAAAAAACAGCTTTATGTTCTATTTATTATTTTGATGCCTACGACGAATTAAAAAGGACAATGTATCTAAGCGTTTTAGGCGTAGAAGTATTACGACTTCTATGTCAAAACTTTGAGCTATTCAATTTTTAGTAAAAAGAACCTCTAAATGTTATACTATTGTTGAAAGAGCATTAAGTAGGTTGGTTTTTAAGAGCATTTGCTGATTCAGTCTGATTCATTCGTTGTCACAGTAATCAGTTAAACCTTGGTTAAGGTTTTCGCATTCACAGAAAATCTAAGAATTCGGTTGTTTTTTTAACATACCGTGATAGTTTTCAATGAAATCAATACCCTGTCGTCTCAACCGACTATTAATAGTAGCCCGAGAAAAAAAATATCATAAGTCCGCAAATCCTTATAGCCATAATAGACAACAAAATGACCAAAGGTAGGAGTTTTTTGAAAAACCTTAAAAGTGGCAATATCTCGAAAACTAGAAAACTTTTATCAAGGTCATTTCGATGTTATCTGATTGATCTAGAGCCAATCTACCTTCCATGTCACTCTGGCCTGTTATTTCTGGGACACCCTGTATACAGGGTGGGCCAATAGTGCGTGGGCGGAGGATTGTGGACTTACTAAAAAATATTTCAAAAATCTGTCACTTGATCATGGTAGGGACCCTTAAGGGCTATAACTTAAAAATATTTTCACTTAAATTTTGACGTTTATACAGGGTGATTCATATCAAACTTACATTTTTTTGAATAGAACCCCCTAAATATTATTGCATATTTGGATTCCTTGGTCAATTCTAGTGTGCCTTTATGTATCACACATGGTACTTTAAACGAACCGTTTAGGCGCAAATCACCTTTTTTGGTATAAGTAGGTATCAGAAAAAAATTGAATATCGCAGCGACTATAAAACATAGAAGGCCGTGACTTTGCGGTACGATTAAGCATGAAATGCGGCACCTTAGGCCAGACGGCCAAATTTGAATTCTTTTTGTACTTGGAGAAACCAGAGGATAAATTAAGGAAACTTCAGTCACAGATAACTTGATTTTTTCAAATGGGAATGCCTATGTTGGTTTAAAGAATCAAATGGAAAATTTGATTACCTTTTTAACGATGTAGCACTCTCGATACCAATCTTTTTTTGTTTTCATTTTATTTCAAATTTTCAGCCAAATGGGTGTTTTTCAATTTTCCTGCATGCAAGCAACCTAGCAGGCCATGAAAAATAAACAAAACCTCGTTAATATGGAAGAAACCAACTAACTTAGTAGAAAGATGCAAACTAACTCGAGCAACGAGGCAAGATTATGAAAATTTCTTACAACATATTAGCTCTAACCAGAAACAATAGCGGTAACAAGAACGCTCATTTTTCACAGCCTACTAACTTTTCGCCAATCTCCAAAGTCAGTAAAAAAATATTTAATCAAAGAAAACTACTAGTGACTGTTGCTGGCAGTACAAA
Source organism: Callosobruchus maculatus (assembly GCA_951848785.1). Taxonomy (NCBI): domain Eukaryota; kingdom Metazoa; phylum Arthropoda; class Insecta; order Coleoptera; family Chrysomelidae; genus Callosobruchus; species Callosobruchus maculatus. The sequence goes on from CATOUR010000265.1 coordinate 877,095, forward strand.
TCTATGTCTTCTGATTAAATGTTCACATTTAATGCTATAAAAAAGTAGCCATTTCCGTAAGTCAAAAGTAATGATACCTCTGACTGGAACCTTCAAATTCTTCAGTAGGTACTTCTACTTATTAGCAAAATCGCGGAAAATGAAACTTGAATTGCAGTAAGTAAAACATAATTTAGTTTGCAGAAAACTACATAAAATAAACACAATTACAACCTAGCGTGATTAAAAAATTCTAGCAATTATTTCAATAGATGTTCAGAATGCTCCAGTTGGAGATATCTTCACTTTTGACTTAACTAAACGGAAATGACTAATTTTATTATCCCATTAAATGTGAAATTTCATTCTAAACATGTTAGACTGTAAGCAAAAATCGCTGGTAGTTTTCCTTTTGTTTCAAAATTTTTTAATCGTTTTGGAAAGTTGTCAAGCTCTAGTAGACCTCAATAGCTAGTAGGCTGTGAAAAATGAACACTTCTGTCATACTCCAGCTACTCATTGTCATTAGATATCTTGCCGCTGTTGTATCCGATTAGAACTAATATGTTGTAAGGAATTTTCATAATCTTACCTCGTTGCTCTAGTTAGTTTGCATCTTTCTACTAAGTTAGTTGGTTTCTTCAATATTAACGAGCTTTTGTTTATTTTTCATGGCCTGCTAGGTTGCTTGCACGCAGGAAAATTGAAAAACACCGATTTGACTGAAAATTTGAAATAAAATGAAAACAAAAAAAGATTGATATCGAGAATGCTATATCGTTAGAAAGGTAATAAAATTTTACATTTGATTCTTTAAACCAAAATAGGCATTCCCATTTGAAAAAATCAAGTTATCTGTGATTGAAGTTTCCTTAATTAAAATACTGATTTCTCCAAGTACAAAAAGAACTCAAATTTAGCCGTCTGACCTAAGGTGGCGCATTTCATGCTTAGTCATACCGCAAAGTCACGGCCTTCTAAGTTTTATAATCGCTGCTATATTCATTTTTTTTCTGATACCTACTTATACCAAAAAAGGTGATTTGCGCCTAAACGGTTCGTTTAAAATTCCATGTGTGATACATAAAGTCACACTAGAATTGACCAAGGAATTCAAATATGCAATGATATATAGGGGGTTCCATTCAAAAAAATGTAAGTTTGATATGAATCACCCTGTATAAACGTCAAAACTTAAGTGAAAATATTTTTACCTTATAGCCCTTAAGGGTCCCTACCATGATCGAGTGACAGATTTTCAAAATATTTTTTAGTAAGCCCACAATCCTCCGTCCACGCACTATTGGCCCACCCTGTATAAACAGTATTGTTGCCGATTTTCAAATGACCTACACCCATTTCTAGCCACTGGAATAAAAGTGTTTTGAAACCAACCCTAATTCTATTCTGCATATTATCCTCTTGTGGTTACAAGTATTTTTTACATCACATTTTTCACATGCCTTCGCAGAAAAGAAACTTTTGTTAGATCTGGCGATCCAGCTGGCCACTGAATTGGTCCTCCTCTACCTTTCATCATTCTGGAAACTGGTCATCAAATTGGCCATGAATAAGTGCATTATGATATCAACAATAAAATTAAAAAATACATTATGTAAACAGTATTATTTTTTATCAATATTATTCTTAGATCCGGTATAAGAAATACAAACACTCATCTGTGATCATGATAGTTACTATTCACATTGACATATCGCAAATAGGTGGCCTAGTTTAGTTGAGGCAACTAATGTTTCTTTTTTCGTTTACGGCATCGACTTCTATGGTCATTAGCCGTTATCTCTTGTGAAATAATGAGCTATCACAATTACAACTATTAAAACAAACGCGTATCTTTGAGGAATCTGATTAATTTGCGGATAGATTCTGCAGATTCTAGGCATAGTTTCAGTGAGTCAGGTACGTTGTAATTAGTTCGTTGGCTGTAGAGTGGACATTCAAACAATATAAGCTCAATAATAATTGTGAGATATACATTACATACTTCACATTCGGGGCGGTTTCGTCGTATTAGCATGTAAGATGATGTCAGGTGCGTGTGACCTATTCTAATTCGTGCGATGCATACCTGTTCTCTAAGAGTTAGTTTTATATTGGTGGGTTCCATTTAGCTATAGTTGGTTGCAGTTCATGCAAATGTCCATTGTTGTTATCCCACTCGGCTTGCCATTGGTTGTTGATGGATGCCTTTCTTAGGTAAGACTTGAGATCACATAGGGACAGTAGTGGCTCGTTTCCTAGATCAGCAAGTACCTACTGCGCTCTTTGCGGCTCTATCTGCCAGTTCATTGCCTGCTAAACCAACATGTCCCGGTGACCATACAAAGATGACATCAGAGCCACACTTTGCACTAGATTATGTTGTGCTTCGAGTATATTGATTAGCAGTTCATCTGTGTGGAATATTTTATGGTGAGATTTAAGTGCACTACAGATGATTTACTTCCCACTGGGTTTGTTTTGTAGAAACGCTAGGCATTGTAAATAGCACACCTCTGCAGTATACAGGGTGGTCAATCGGGTGACGATAATAATTTTTTTTTTAGATAGCCCGTACCGAGACCTATCCAAAACAGCCCCATGTATATGTACCGATTATTGATAGTTTTCGAGTTATGATTTTTTTTTTGAAAACTTGGAGATTTTACAGTTTTTCCATGAAATCGTCAAAAACAAAAACAAGAATGCTTTTTGGCTTATATTTTTTTCTGCAATTATACTCGGTATTAAGACTATTTTAATATCCAATAAAGAGAACCTGTACATCCGAACAATAATTAAGTACATTTTGGGCCCAAAGATTGAAATCTCTGTTTTTAGTCAGGAGACGAAAACCTTCAAAATAAAATTAAAAATACTTATGCCTGGTTCTGGAGCTCCAGTATGATATTAAAAACTGTGCAAGGTATTGCACTTTCGAAATAATAATGAAAAAATAGCACTTATGGGGGCATTTCGCGTCGTACGTGACTGTTAAATGTAAAAAGGTGATAATTCACGAATTTCCAAAATGATTTAAAAAACTATTATTTTACTTTATTATGACAAATTAAAGAAAAAATAACTCATAACAACTAATAAACACGATAATCATTGATGTTTTAATCACTTTTAGTAAAAAAATTTATACCTGTGCTTTTTGCTGTGTACTATTGAACTTCTGCCATAGCCGGATTAAAGCTTTCATGGGGCCCGGGGCTTATAATTTTAAGGGGCCCTTTATAAATAAAATGCAAATACTATTATTTATGAAACTATATTCCCGATATAACAAAAGAACTACTATACACTTTTTTATAAGTACGTCATGAGTCTTATAGTATCAGCACTGCTCTCAATGTTTGCGTTTGCTTAGTAGTCAGAACTACTTTCAGTGCAATCCTTTTCAAGCGGAGCATTGGGTTTGCTTAAAGAACTTATTTTGGGAAATTTTTCACTGCTTTTAATTTATCCTCAGCAGCCTTAAAATAGTTATCTTGGTAAAGTGTAGCCATGTAGCAGATAGACATAACACTAACAAACTATATGGATAACTTACTTTTCTTTTTTGAGCGTCGCCTTTGTATCGGTTCAACTTCGATTTATTCATTATGTTGACACGGGCCACAGGTGCCGACAGTATCCAATGGGTAGGTATATGTAGATATTTTCTATTTTCTTTTTATACAGGCTGAGTCAAGCTCAACGCCTCGGACTCTTGTGACCAAACCATAACACTTTTTACAAAATTAACTTTGCGAATGTATGTAGGTCGAGCTGGACTACATTTTAAAAATAATGACTTTTATACAGGGTTTCTAATAAAAGCGTGCCATATCAAAGTTATGAACTGAAATGGAACACCCTGTATATATTATTGAATATTTAGATTACGACCAGTGTGACTTTATGTATCACACCTGTGACTTGAATTGAGCCGTTTAGATGCAATTCATAATGTTTGATATAAGTAGGTATCAGAAAAAAATTGAATATCGCAGCGATTTTAAAACTTAGACGGCTGTGAGTTTGCCGTGTGACTAAACTTGAAATTGGCCAACTTAGGTTTGACGTTCAAGTTTCAATTACATTAGTACTTGGAGAAATCGGTAGACTAATTAGGGAAACTTCAAACAGAATTCACTTGATTTTTTCAAACGGGAATGCCTAATTATTTTTATACAGTCGAATTTAAATTTTGGTATCAATGACTTACAACAAATCAAGTCTAATCAGAAGTAAAAGAGGTAACACATCTAACATCTAATCAAATCAAATTATAAAACATAATTGCCTGGCAAAAAATTAAAATCTGATTTGTCAGTATTATTTTATTTACGATCTTGCTAATAGGTACTGAAAAATTAGAAGGGCTACAGTGAGATAGTCAGAGGTATCGTTACTTTTGATTTTGACTGAAATGACTATTGTTTTATATCATTTAATGTGAAATTTCGTGCCGAAGATATTAGACTGCTAGTAGCTATCGCTGAAAGTTTAATGGTTTTGGAAATTTTTAATCAATAATACATTGCAGTAGCTAGTAAGCTGTAAAAATTATTCATTTCTGACGTATTTCAGCTTCTCTTTGACCTTAGACATCTTACCGGTGTTGTTTCTAGTTAGAGTTCATTGGCTGTAGGGAATTACTATAACTTCGCCCCTTTACTTTAGTTTATCTATATCGGTCTGCTAAGTTATTTGCTTCTATTTGTTTATATTTCATGGCCTGCTGGCTTGCTTATAGGTAGGGAAATTGAAAAACACTGTTTTGATTGAAATGTCGAAATTAAGTTTTTATTAGATCTACTGATTTTATTGTTCATCTATTGACCTAATATTTGCTCTGTCACATCAAATAAAAGTAGGGCCCCTGCGGGGCCCTTCTGAACCGCGAGGCCCAGCTCCTTTAGCCCCATGGTTAATCCAGGCATGACTTCTGCTAAATTAAGTTGTATGGAAAGTTAACAAAGGAAAGGAATAATAAAACAACAATCTGACTTTTAATTCCATTGCGGAATTACCTGGGAAGCGTTATCGTAGCATACGCCATTCCTTTTACTTCCCACACCGGTAGGTGAGGGGAGAATTGCGATCGTGAAAATTTTCGATTTTGAGATAATAGGTTTTTTGGGCGTTTTATAATGTCTACATAACGAAAATCCGCGTCACTCATTTCCGTCGTTCTGTCTGTTGGTCTGCCTGTCGGTCTGTCTGTCTGTACGCGTTTTTCTAGCCTCGCAATCTCAGTAACCACTGCATGGACTGTGATGAAATTTGGACAGCAATATTCTGTGGGGTCTTAGTAGGTAATGCTGGATTTTGGAAATCGGTACATGGGCGGCGGAATAATTAAAACAAAAATTTCAAATATTCCCCAAACATCGTTTTTAGGCGTTTTAAAGGTTCTTGATCTGCGTTTTTTTGGGTGGGGGTGGAATTTGGGTGTTTGGGGGGTTGAAAAACTGAAAAACTTGTTGTATTCATGATAGGCTGTCTATTGACCTGGCAAGGAAGACCTAGCGATATAAATCACCTTTTTAGGTCCATCCGAACATTGCCTTGTCCATTACCGAAAATTAATTAACACAACTGCGCTTCGCCGACATGAGCTCGCAAAAAGCTACTCTGAAAGAAAGGAATGGCGTATGCTACGACATCGCTTCCCAGGTAATTCTGCCATCAAATTGAAAGTCAGATTATTGTTTTATTATCCCTTTTCTTTGTTAACTTTCCATACAACTTAATTTAGCAGAAGTTCAATAGTACATAGCAAAAACACTTTTGGGGTATTGGGGTAAAAATCACAATTTGGGTATTAGTTTTTTTATTAAAAGTCATGAAAACATCAATGATTATCAGGTTTGTTAGTCGTTACGAGTTCTTTTTTCTTTAATTTGTGCTACTTTTTCATTATTATTTCGAAAATGCAATGTCTTGCAAAGTTTTAAAGATTAGTTTGAAGCTCCAGAACCAGGCATAAGTATTTTTAATTTTTAAAGGTTTTGGTCTCCTGACTAAAAACAGAGATTTCAAACTTTGGGCCCCAAATGTACTTAATTATTGTTCGGATGTACAGGTTCTCTTTATTGGATATTAAAATAGGCTTAATACTGAGTATAATTGCAGAAAAAAAATAAAAGCCGAAAAGCATTCTTGTTTTTGTTTTTGACGATTACTTGAAAAAACTGGAAAATCTTGTATTTTTCAAAAAAAATCATAACTCGAAAACTATCAATAATCGCTACACATAGGTACATATTTTGGTATTTTGGATAGGTCTTGGTACGGGCTATCTAAAAAAAATATTATCGTCACCCGATTGGCCACCCTGTATATGGAGGAAAGATCATTTATTTTATATTTGTGTTCCTCATTGTTAACGACAAACGCTGCACCTACACCACAGAGGCAGATTTAGGATTAAGGGGCGGGGCGGACCAGTGTCGCTCGAATTTCATGGAGTTATAATTTTCTGAAGAACAAAAAAAGCTCAAGCTCAAACCTACTTTTGCTGTTCATATAAATATATTCCGTGTTTCCATTACACTTTCCATGACAGGTCTAAGGGGGACCGGTGATGCCGCGGTCTGAAAGCAATAAAAAAGCATAACTTTGGTATTTATATAAATATAATATGCTTGCGTACAGCTCTAGGGGGGAGGCCTACGCCCCCCTCTAAATCCGCCACTGCTACATCACCACTCCTTTTTGATCAGTCGATATATAAAATCATGTCGGCATGATAGCTGTGAATAATATTGTTGAACTGCAGTCTGAGTATTTGATCTGTATTTTGAAGTGTACCACAGGGACCGTCATAAGCCAAGGCGGGTAACTATAATAGTACATCTTGGATTGCAGAGTGCTGCAGGTAAGTGAGGCCCCCAGATCGTCCAAGGTATTTTGGATTCTGACACTGATGGGTTTGGTTATGATAGGTCGAGAGATATATGATTACTTGATTACTAAGTATCTCTATCAAATAGGGTGGTGTGGTTGGGATGGAGAGGTTGCGCCGACGTTTTTGAAGCATAACTTAACGTGCAGATGTTGACTCTTGACTGCAATGGATTGAGCCGAATGGATCCTTTCTAACTTTTGTAGACGCGATTTTCTCGCCACAGAGTACATTATAATAAAATTACGTATTCTAGTTTTGAGAGAACGAGGGATTTGTAGACGGCCAGTAAAACATTTTATGTGCACCTTATTCTAGGCGTGAGAGACATCTCAAAATGTTCATATTCATTTTGATCTTTGAACTATAATTTCGTTAATGTGGTCAGTCCTGTATAGTTTTTTATCATAAGGTATACCTAGCAGGTTGAGGTTATTCTGATAGATGATTTCACTTCCGTGAATAGGATCGGCGCGAGGGGTACGCTTTCAACAGAAGTGGATGCACTTGGTCTTGGAAGCTGAAAATCGAAACCCATTGCTTTCAGCTGTCTGCACTAGTTCATTTATTATGGGTTGCAGTGTCTCTTCTAGGTCTCTTATTTATACAGCTTGATGGGTAATATATTACCAAATCGTCGACATAGGTACATGATTTTTCCTATGTTTGGAGTAGGTAATTTGGAGTAGGTAATTTGGAGTAGGTAATTGTGGAACCCTGCGGTACTGCATTTTCTTGTTGGTAAGTATCGGGATATTTTGCACCTATCCTTACTTTGAATCGTCGATTTTCTAAGAATCCGTTAATAAATATTAGCATTCTACCTTTTATTTCCCACCCTCTTAGTTTTTTAGGATACCTACGGTACCTCCAAGTGGTGTCGAAAGCCTTTTCAAGGTCGAACGGTACCGCAACCAAATGGTTTCGCTCAGCGAAGCTGTTTTGAATAGCTGTCTCTAAAAGCACTAATTGATCGGTTGTAGACCTATTATGTCTGAATCCCATCTGATAATGGAACAAAAGTTTCTTTGTCATCTCTAAAAGCCAAATAAGTCTCTTATTGACCATCTTTTCCATTAGCTTCTCAAGACAGCTAATAAGTGAGATGATATATACAGATAATAGATACAATACTAGGTTGAGATGCTGAGAGCAAAGTAAAATATTATGTTACATATTCTGGAAAACTGCAAGCCGCCATCGAAAGATGCTGACTCGCTGTCTTCTATGATCGTAGGCGTCCCATAACTTGAATTTATTCATGATAGCTGTAAGCGACCCTTCCCCATCACCTTTCTTAAAATGAACATTCAACACACTTCGTATACCTTGATAACTTTGTATCCCATTTCAATTGCTTTTACTACCTTTTTAACGACTCACGTTCCCTATTAAACGTTTATCCTCAGAGTACACGCATTCCCCATTCTCTCTCGTTGAGATTCTCTCCGCTCTGCCTACACAGAAACGCAGGACATGCTTTCCCACACCCCACATAGCAATGGATATTCCATGAATATTCTTTAAATCTCCTATATGTTCCATGAATATTCAGTAGAATCATAGAATATTCGTTATTTCCCTTGATTATTCTGGATTATTCACATAATATTCTTTATAGAATATTATTATTTCATCCACTTAGGATAATCAGTGATTATTCATTTAATGTCTGAATTATTCCAGAATATACCAGTAATATTGTTCATAGAATATTATTTTAATAATCTACTAAGAACAAGATGTAGCTATTTTCTGACGAACATTTAGTAGAATTTATAATAGAAATATCTCTATGTAGGCAAATATTCAATATGAGGTATTATTAATTTATATTTGCACATTTCTCAGTAAATTAAAAAACCTTCATTCGCTTTGCGTTCATCCTAAATATACCTAATAAGTATTATGTGCAATTTTCAAAAGTTTATTAGTCATTAGCCAGTGACAGCATCTTACGCTGATGTATGGTGACTATGGTGTCGTCAGTTGTCAATCTTGTCTGGTTGTCACTCGCTTCAAGTGTTCTGTCATTCTGTGCTTCAACATGTGGATGTCGGCATTTTAGCAATTCACGAATTCACGAGTTTTATTCCTGAAAGGCCTGCATTTATACTCAATTTTGTACAATAAAGTTGCTGGTTGTTATAAAGTGTGCGACAGTGTGGTCACCTACTATGGTGTAAGGTTCATTATATAATGTGAGTAGAATTTTGAGGTTAAATGCAACAAGTTTACATTTTTACACTTTATTTAGGCATCTGGACTGAGATGTCTAACCACTTAACTTTTGTGACCATCTGCCACTAGTAGGTGCCATTATTTTTGGAACAGTATCCATAATTCCCTAAAAATGTTTCGTATATGAGGTAATTTAGACAAAATGTTCCTAGAATATTCAAAAACATTCTACCAAGATTGTTCATGTAATATCCGTGGGGAATATTCGGCGGAATATTCTGGGAATATAGCCTGTTTTTCCCATTTCGAACGTTTACAGAATATTCTGTAAATATTCTAATTATCCATGGAATTTTTCCAGAATATTCATAATATCTGTAGTGAATGTGAACAGAATATTCTCATATCATCCGGTGCTATGTGGGACTTTGGGTCGTCCTACAGGGAATTTTCCATATTTACAGACCCATCGGTAGAGGGAGCACACATTCACGTATTCTTACAGTGCCTGTATGAGGACAGTGGTGACAATAGGATGTCTCATTTTTGATTGGTCCGTCTAGCTCCGCCATATTGAGGCAACTTTAACATTAGCAGCATAGGAGAAAAACACAATTTTTACGTAATACAAGTTGAAACAAAGGAATAATTAGCAAATGATTATCAGTAGGAGTATATGATTATTTTTATTCTATATAAAAACAAAAAAAACGCTACCGGAACCATTTTCCGGCAAAAGGTGAACATAGCCAGGGTGGCCGAGAGGTAGTGTATCGGTCGTCCATGGAAGAGGTTGCGAGTTCGAATCTGAGTAGATTCTTTCTTTTTCATTTAATTTTTTTTTTAGATTTAGCTGATAGCTGATTGTTGATCTGTAAAGGGATTTCTGGTGGGTTTTCCCATAGAAATAACCTGACAACAGAATGTCTCATTTTTGATTGGTTCCAAACAAGTGGTTTGTTCGGGAAGATGGATAATAATTAATGAGTTTCGGCCTCAGGTAGAAAGGATCAAAAATTTTCAGACCCAATTAATTGTCTTTTCATATGCGAATTTGTGTGGATGGTGGTTTATTGTGCGAGGTTTTGTGACTACTTATTTGCGTTGTAGAGTGATTTTCAAGTGATTTTAGAGTATATTAAAAAGAAATTACAATGATTATTTTTATTTAAAAAAACGCTTTAGATCAACATATGTCTGCTAAAGTTTAAAAACTGGTCTAAATTATCGTTTTGTAAAAAAGAATGAAAGAAGTCCCTATACCTATATACCGACACAGACGCGAATTCAAAACCTTTTGCATGGGAGCCAACGACAAATTTTTAGTTTGTTTGTAAAAAATCATTTCAAATAAACATATATCTGCTAAAATTTGAAACACTCGCCTAAATAATCGGTTTTGTAAAAAAAGAACAAAGAAAAAAATAGTCCTAGCCAAACGCGAACTCACAACCCTTTGCATGGGAGATCGACGTCTTACCACGACGCTAAATCACCGATGCCAACTTTGTGTTGAACTTGGGTTATAAACGAATTGGAACGCGAACGTGGAACACAAATTTTAGTGAGGCATGAACAGGAAGATTACTGGTTCTGGAGCGTTTTTTTTTTGTTTTTAAATAAAAGATACCTAGCTATATGCTTCTTCTCATAATAATTTACCAATTATTTCTTTGTTTGAATTTGTACTAGCTAAAAAATGAGCTATCGTCGTATGCTGCTAATGTTAAGTTTGCCACAACATGGGTGGTGGGCGGAGCTTCGTTGCTATTGTCACCACTGTCCTCATACAGTCACTGTACGTATTCTACCTTTTCATTTCTTTTAATCTTTGAACACTCACGTGAGTTTCCCGTATTACCACGGTAAAACAAATCTCTATGATCTAGAGGTTTACGCAAAACAAGAGGATGATTTTCTGCATAATGCCTTAATTTCATGTTTTTAGCCAATCGACTTTTAAATTCGCATTTCCACATTACAGTAACCTCAAAACCTATAAATACTTTAATTCCGCATTCCATGCCATTTCGATTTTCAGCTTCCAAGACCAAGTGCATCCACTTCTGTTGAAAGCGTACCCCTCGCTCCGATCCTGGTCTGAAAATTCACGGAAGTGAAATCAACTATCAGAACAACCTCAACCTGCTAGGTATACCTTATGATAAAAAGGTCCAAAATATTGTCCAGTGATGACCTGCCTGGTCTGAACCCAGCCTGCTGATCTGCTATCAAGTTTCTTGCCTCAATGCTCCATAGAAGCCTCCTGTTTACGATTTTCTCTAACAGTTTGCACATGACACATGTAAGTGATACTGGTCGGTAGGAGTCAGGATCGAGGGGTGGCTTATTTGGCTTAAGGATCGGTATTGTTATGGCTTGCCTCCACATTTTTGGAAATTCCTGTTTTGTCCATATTGTGTTGTATATCTCAAGGAGATGTTTTTTTGCTATTGATGGTAGGTTTTTCAGAAATTGGACTGGTATGTCATCAGGTCCGGGGGATGATTCTTTCATTTCACGCAGCGCCTCGTTGAATTCCTGTTCGTTAATTTTGTCGTTTATTGGGTCCGACATGTTGCTGATAGTTGTTGGCTCAGAATCTACCACCTGTTTGTATTCTAGAAAGTCTTTGCTATAGTTATCATCACTGGAGTTTTGCGCAAAGTTCTTAGCTAATATGTCTACAATATCATTTGTTTGCGTATAGGTTTTGGAGTTGAAATTTATTGCGCTTATCTTTCTATAAGGTGCTATTCCCGAGATGCTTTTAACTTTTTTCCAGACTTTGTGGAGAGGTGTCGAAGAGTTAACGGAGCTGACAAATAGTTTCCAGGATTCCTTTTGGCTCCTCTTTATCGTAAGTCTAGCTTTTGCCCTCTTTTGTTTATATTCTATAATGTTTTCGAGTGTTTTGTGTTTTTTGATTCTATTTAAAGCACTTTTGCTAGCTCTTATGGCATGGTCGCAGTCCTTATTCCACCAGGGAACAGCATTCCTTTCCGCTAGGTAATGCGTTTTACCTATCGAGTTTGTGGCAGCTTCTATTATTAGGTTGTTTAAGTTTTCTAAGGTTATGTTTATATCTTCATTGATTTCGGCTTTTCCAAAGTTAGCCTCGATAAAATTTGAAAAGTATTCCCATTTGGCGTCGTTTAATTTCCATTTTTGTATTGGTGTGATAGTGGCAGTTTCATGCTTTGTATTTGTAATGATTATGGGGTAGTGGTCACTGTCGTACAAATTGTCAGCCACGTTCCACTCCAGATGGGTTAGAAGTCTGGGCGTGCAGATGGATAAGTCGATAGCGGAAAATCTACCTGATGCTACATCAAATCTAGTGTTGTTTAACAAACACAAATGTTCTGTGTCTAATATGTCTTTTACTATGCTTCCTCTTGTGCAGTTCTTGTATGAACCCCAAATATGATTGTGTGCGTTAAAATCGCCTATAATGATTTTAGGAGACGGAATTTGTTGTAGGAGAGATTGTAATTCGTTGTGATCGGTGATATGGTTAGGTGGAGTGTAAACATTACAAATACAGGGCTGACCACATTAACGAAATTATAGTTCAAAGATCAAAATGAATATGAACATTTTGAGATGTCTCTCACGCCTAGAATAAGGTGCACATAAAATGTTTTACTGGCCGTCTACAAATCCCTCGTTCTCTCAAAACTAGAATACGTAATTTTATTATAATGTACTCTTCGGCGAGAAAATCGCGTCTACAAAAGTTAGAAAGGATCCATTCGACTCAATCCATTGCAGTCAAGAGTCAACATCTGCACGTTAAGTTATGCTTCAAAAACGTCGGCGCAACCTCTGCATCCCAACCACACCACCCTATTTGATAGAGATACTTAGAATCATATATCTCTCGACCTATCACAACCAAACCCATCAGTGTCAGAATCCAAAATATCTTGGACGATCTGGGGGCCTCACTTACCTGCAGCACTGTTCAATCCAAGATGTACTATATCTTATCCACCGAACAAACGGAGTAACCATACTGAGAGCAGTGATGTTATTATAAACAGAAAAATTAAGTTCGATTTATCCAAGTAAAGCCCCAAAATATGGGTTTGAAATAATTTTTTACTCCTTTTCTTCAGTGGACAGACTATAGTTACCCGCCTTGGCTTATGACGGTCCCTGTGGTACACTTCAAAATACAGATCAAATACTCAGACTGCAGTTCAACAATATTATTCACAGCTATCATGCCGACATGATTTTATATATCGACTGATCAAAAAGGAGTGGTGATGTAGCAGTGGCGGATTTAGAGGGGGGCGTAGGCCTCCCCCCTAGAGCTGTACGCAAGCATATTATATTTATATAAATACCAAAGTTATGCTTTTTTATTGCTTTCAGACCGCGGCATCACCGGTCCCCCTTAGACCTGTCATGGAAAGTGTAATGGAAACACGGAATATATTTATATGAACAGCAAAAGTAGGTTTGAGCTTGAGCTTTTTTTGTTCTTCAGAAAATTATAACTCCATGAAATTCGAGCGACACTGGTCCGCCCCGCCCCTTAATCCTAAATCTGCCTCTGTGGTGTAGGTGCAGCGTTTGTCGTTAACAATGAGGAACACAAATATAAAATAAATGATCTTTCCTCCATATACAGGGTGGCCAATCGGGTGACGATAATATTTTTTTTATATAGCCCGTACCAAGACCTATCCAAAATACCAAAATAATATGTATGTGTAGCGATTATTGATAGTTTTCGAGTTATGATTTTTTTTGAAAAATACAAGATTTTCCAGTTTTTTCAAGTAATCGTCAAAAACAAAAACAAGAATGCTTTTCGGCTTTTATTTTTTTCTGCAATTATACTCAGTATTAAGCCTATTTTAATATCCAATAAAGAGAACCTGTACATCTGAACAATAATTAAGTACATTTGGGGCCCAAAGTTTGAAATCTCTGTTTTTAGTCAGGAGACCAAAACCTTTAAAATAAAATTAAAAATACTTATGCCTGGTTCTGGAGCTTCAAACTAATCTTTAAAACTTTGCAAGACATTGCATTTTCGAAATAATAATGAAAAAGTAGCACTTATGGGGACATTTTGCGCCGTCCGTGAGTGTTAAAGGTAAAAAGGTGATAATTCACGAATTTCCAAAATGATTTAAAAAACTATTATTTAGCTTTATTATGACAAATTAAAGAAAAAAGAACTCGTAACGACTAACAAACCTGATAATCATTGATGTTTTGATGACTTTTAATAAAAAAACTAATACCCAAATTGTGATTTTTACCCCAATACCCCAAAAGTGTTTTTGCTATGTACTATTGAACTTCTGCTAAATTAAGTTGTATGGAAAGTTAACAAAGAAAAGGGATAATAGAACAATAATCTGACTTTCAATTTGATGGCAGAATTACCTGGGAAGCGATGTCGTAGCATACGCCATTCCTTTCTTTCAGAGTAGCTTTTTGCGAGCTCATGTCGGCGAAGCGCAGTTGTGTTAATTAATTTTCGGTAATAGACAAGGCAATATTCGGATGGACCTAAAAAGGTGATTTATATCGCTAGGTCTTCTTTGCCAGGTCAATAGACAGCCTATCATGAATACAACAAGTTTTTCAGTTTTTCAACCCCCCAAACACCCAAATTCCACCCCCACCCAAAAAAACGCAGATCAAGAACCTTTAAAACACCTAAAAACGAAGTTTGGGGAATATTTGAAATTTTTGTTTTAATTACTCCGCCGCCCATGTACCGATTTCCAAAATCCAGCATTACCTACTAAGACCCCACAGAATATTGCTGTCCACATTTCATCACAGTCTATGCAGTGGTTACTGAGATTGCGAGGCTAGAAAAACGCGTACAGACAGATAGACCGACAGGCAGACCAACAGACAGAACGACGGAAATGAGTGACGCGGATTTTCGTTATGTAGACATTATAAAACGCCCAAAAAACCTATTATCTCAAAATCGAAAATTTTCACGATTGCAATTCTCCCCTCACCTACCGGTGTGGGAAGTAAAAGGAATGGCGTATGCTACGATAACGCTTCCCAGGTAATTCCGCAATGGAATTAAAAGTCAGATTGTTGTTTTATTATTCCTTTCCTTTGTTAACTTTCCATACAACTTAATTTAGCAGAAGTCATGCCTGGATTAACCATGGGGCTAAAGGAGCTGGGCCTCGCGGTTCAGAAGGGCCCCGCAGGGGCCCCTACTTTTATTTGATGTGACAGAGCAAATATTAGGTCAATAGATGAACAATAAAATCAGTAGATCTAATAAAAACTTAATTTCGAGATTTCAATCAAAACAGTGTTTTTCAATTTCCCTACCTATAAGCAAGCCAACAGGCCATGAAATATAAACAGATAGAAGCAAATAACTTAGCAGACCGATATAGATAAACTAAAGTAAAGGGGCAAAGTTATAATAATTCCCTACAGCCAATGAACTAGAAACAACACCGGTAAGATGTCTAAGGTCAAAGAGAAGCTGAAATACGTCAGAAATGAATGATTTTTACAGCTTACTAGCTACTGCAATGTATTATTGATTAAAAATTTCCAAAACCATTAAACTTTCAGCGATAGCTACTAGCAGTCTAATATCTTCTGCACGAAATTTCACATTAAATGATATAAAACAATAGTCATTTCAGTCAAAATCAAAAGTAACGATACCTCTGACTATCTCACTGTAGCCCTTCTAATTTTTCAGTACCTATTAGCAAGATCGTAAATAAAATGATACTGACAAATCAGATTTTAATTTTTTGCCAGGCAATTATGTTTTATAATTTGATTTGATTAGATGTTAGATGAGTTACCTCTTTTATTTCTGATTAGACTTGATTTGTTGTAAGTCATTGATACCAAAATTTAAATTCGACTGTATAAAAATAATTAGGCATTCCCGTTTGAAAAAGTCAAGTGAATTCTGTTTGAAGTTTCCCTAATTAGTCTACCGATCTCTCCAAGTACTAATGTAATTTACAGAACTAGATCTGTGGTACGGAATGACAACCAAAGTGAACATTCGTTATGCAGTGTGTGTCAAAAAACAGCAAAAACGTATCATTTAGGTTAGGTTAGATTAGGTTAGGTTTCTTTGCTAACGTTTCTGCCATCCTGCAATATAAGTACGAATCGTGAAAGCGTAAAAAGAGGTTTGGAAGCACTAGCCAATTTGATGCTCACACAATCAAATAAAAAATTTAAACCGGCCTCAGTCAGCGATTTATTATTTGTTGGTATTCATTAAAATATATTTAACTTCTCAAACTTTATATTTATTTGAGTCCATCGCTGGCGCTGATTAAATGAAAGAAGCAGAATTTGTGCTGGTCATTCAGAAAATATACAGAACTAGTCCTGTGCATTTCAAGTTGCGCAAAACTAGTTCTGTGTATTTCAAGATGCGCAAAACTAGTTCTGCCTATTTGGTAATGTTCAATAGCCGTACAAAATTCATATTTCGGGTTTGGGAAATATTCCTTGCTCAAAACTAGTTCTGCATATTTTTTTCGGGCATTGCCCGAATTCGGGTATTGAGCGTACCATATACATTAAGCGGTTATAATGATTTAATAATAATTATTGTTTTCAAACCCATGATACTAGTCCATTACCTATATAGATGTCAAGAACGCATTCAACACGGCGGCATGGAGCTTGATCAGGCTATATTGTGAATATTATTACCAATTATTTTAGAAACAGAACTGCTGTCATGATAGCTACGCGGTGATATCAAAGCTTCCGATGAACCATCGACCCAAATAGCTCACCTCTAAAAAAGTAACTCTTTAAGCCCCCAAACGAGCGTTTACATTCTAACACCTGATGGGTTTTTTTTTAACAAAAAGGAGCCTGTGAAGTTGTTCAAGCAACTCCTGATATTTGGTCCGCTTTTCCTCCTCCTTAGAGATGATGTTCACCTCGGCAAGTGCCGAAGACTCTATAAAGAATATCGTCTTCTGCTGGTAGTCGATGAGGGCTATGTCGGATTTGATTGCGTGTAAAAGCTCGAGTGTCGAAAACGAGTAGTTGCAGTAAATCTGCATCTCTTGTTCTCTACAACGGACTCTATAACCCCTAGAGCGTATTATTATCAGGACGTTGCTCTCAATGAACGACTGTATTCTAGTCTGGCCAACTACCGTCAAGTGGGCTTATTTTGGAACACATCTTATCAATCAGTGATTTTTTTCGTCTTATAAAAGATCATTTAACTAATTAGTGACCGAGGCATGAGTCTGACCTTGAACTTTGTTCTCCATGTGATATTCGTTATGTAATAAAAATCTTCAGCTCATTTTTCCACAACTCCATAGTGTCCCAAGTTATCCTATGAAGTGGGGTAAGGAGGAATCATCAGTTTTCGAAGTATCAGTACCAATTTAGAAACGTCACATATTCAACATAGGACAAAGAAAGCCTTCAGAAATAAAAATGTATTCATAGTTCACTAAACATACATTTTTTCATAGATTCAAATAAGACAGAATCTATATTATTTTATCACTCATGACGCAAATTAGAGAAAGAAATATTTTATTCATAATTGAGGCTTATAAGTAAAGCATACTTGAAGAGAGGAAAACTCTGAATCCCAAAGACAGAAATTAATTTTCGAAGAAGTATCTTCCTTGTAGGTGTCCCAAGTTTCCCCACGAAGAATCGCCAGTTTTGAAATACGTCACATTTTAGGAGACTTGAAAACTAAGCATAAAATCATTAGTTGAATAACACAACAATCATGTTATGTTATAATATAATGGGAATGCGGGCTTGCCAACTAATATCTATGGTTTGTGCAACAGAAGTTATATAATATAAATTATTATTCTCTTAATTTACAGGAAAACTATTTATATATAATAAAAAAATACTTACTCAAATCAAATACATCAATTTATGTCTGAAAACACCTGTCTGTCTATTGAGAACCATCCCCCGCTATGCCAGGAGCATATAGATCTACCAATATTCCACTGTGATTTTTTGAAAATTATTTGGCAAAACATCCCACATTAGACCCCCGTCTTAAATAATCCCACTTGACGGTACCGGATGTCGTACTACCTACGTTCCCTTGTCACGCATTCTTAGACAAGCCACGAAAAGCGCCAAAGTGACTTAGTTCATCTATGAGGTTCATCATTAGGAAAAGTTTCATACATTTGGTTCACTCGGGCCTTGACGTTTTTCCAATAGATCGTGTTTGATGATTTATTTCGAAAATTCAGATTACATGGGTTAATGGAGGACTAAACTACTTCTTTGCTTGAATAGTGCAACCTACAGAAGCCTATTTTTTTTCCTTTATCCATTACTGAAATTTCAGTAACTGCATTCCGATGGTCCTTCACGTTTTCACGATTACATTGCTCCACTTGCCTACGGTCGGGAACATAAAACTATTAGGAGTGTATGAGAGAAATGAAAATAGCTAATAGCTCGTAAATATTTTGCGAACCACAACCTCCAGATCAGTTGAAACCTTTCTGTTCACTTCCAAATGGATTACCAGAACGAATTCTGGTGGAATATCGAAGATATAGTTTTTCATCGTTTGAAAGGCGTGTTTAGCTACTTTTTGGGTCAATTCCTGATTTTAGAGGATTAAAAATGTCTTAATTTACAATTATTGTTAGATTTGCCGTGTGTTGCACGCCACTGGACACCAGTGGCGCTTCTAGGAAGTTTGTCTGGGGGGGGGGTAGTTACTCTATGAGCGCCGCCACGGAGACGGGGGGGGGGTAAGAGTACAACAAACATCTTGTCAAATGAAGATATAATATGGTAAGAGATGAATATTTATGAAATTAAAATTTTTCAGCCGCAAAGATCAAATTAAACATTACACAGGTATTTTCCATTTTGCTATTATAAGAAAAATTAACAAAACTAAACACATATAGTAAAACCAAATTTATTATAAATAATGTAAACGGAAAAATATATTTAAAGCAATAAACATAAACAGTTAAATTTCAATGCATCTTATTGATCTTATTTTTAATTAGTCAGTTTTGTTCCGTGTTCTGGGGGGGGGGGGGGGTAATTACCCCCTCTACCCCCCCCTTGGAAGCGCCCTTGCTGGACACAGGGCCGCCACATCGCAAGGTCGGGCCCAGGACCAGATTCTGGCACGGGCCCCCAATATCATAGCCGTCTCAAGTGATGAGGCCTTCGAACTGGCAACGAGATGGTTATGCCAATATCATGTTGAAAAACTACTGATTTCCTCTCTCCACACAAAACGTCATTTGTACTTGCTTTCAAGTTTCAGTGATTGAAATGTCTAAATTTTTACTGAACTATATTCTTTAACCTTCATTTTCTCAAATAAATTTAAGAAACTGTAACTGAAAATTGGACACACTAGTATTTACGTACATTAAGTAGTTATTAGTTATGGGATTTTGTTACTTTTTCGTCTTGGAATAGTACGAATTGCAAATAGAAGCCTTATTCAGAGAAATTCATAATCACTCATTTATTAAGAGTAGCTGACAGAAAATAATGATTGACTAAATTTTATAACCAACACATTCAATCAGTTATGTTCAAATTGGAACTCTGTTGACTTATTGGAAAACAGAGTCTATGTGTACAACATGGCTGAAGGGTTTGATTGAAACAGCACTTGAGAGAATATAGAATATGTATTAAGTGATAAACCGGAACAAAAAATAATTGCCACAAAAATGAAGTTGCTTCATTACAGTTTATTCACAATTCATTATAGTTGCTTGTAATAAAGTTACCCAGAAAAGAATTAGATTATTAAAAAAACAAATCAATCAGTAAAATATGCTCTTCGTTTTGTTGAATAACATAACATACACTGTTAAAAAACAGTCGCCTGCGCGACAGCGTTTACTATGATTCAGGCCACAGTACCCAATTGCCCCCCCTTGTGGCGGCCCTGACTGGTCAATAATTTCGTGTCACGTTAGTAATAAGTAAATCCAGCCAGGGAGCAACTCTTATTTATCAGTAGTTCAGTACTCGTGTAGCGTAGTGCATGATTTAACGTATAATCTCTGTTTAGTTTTCTGATATTGCGTCACCTTTGATGCACTTTAAAATTTTATGGAATATATTGCTCGTTCAAATAAATAATCCGTTATTGTTTAAACTTAGTAACAAGATAGATAAATTGATATACGTAATATATACATAAAACACACCTGTTAATAACAAAACAACATGACTAGTGTTTTCAGTGTTACTGGTTGATAAAGGGTGAACACTACTAGTGTAAGAATATTTTATTATAAACATGTTTAACTTACAAAAGGTGAGTAACAAAACGTTTTATAGTTTTTAATTAAATAAAATATCTGATGGCCAAATTTCCCTTAGGCATATATCGCTCATCCGGAGGAATACCGTCATAACTCAAAAAGTGCAGATTTTACAGTAGAGCAGTTTGAAGTTTTTCAGTTACATTTCAGTACGATATTATTGATCCTAATCATTTTGTCTTTGCAATAGATCTTTTTTCGGGTAAAATGGACTTTCTTTGAATGCTCAAATTTATAGAAATAACTTTATATCACCTTGAATAATAAAAAATGGAGTCAAGTTGATTGACTCAGTACTTCCCACACATAATGATGATACCATTTTATGCCTGAAGCTATAGTTTGAAATTCACTTGCAACCAACTCATCGCCTACCCGCCCGCAACAAAACATCCAATGCAAGAACTCTCGTTAAATAGTTTCTTGCGTCTCCCTCTTTAGGAACTAGGACGCCACAGTTTCTTCTGCATGCTTCAACTGGTGCTTCCCACACATAATGATGATACCATTTTATTATTTTCCAATTGCATGAAGTTATAGTTTGAAATCTCTTTGCAATCAAATCATCGCCCACCTGTCCGCAAAAAAAAAACAACACAAAAACTCTCGTAAATAGTTTCTTGCGTCTCCCTCCTTAAGAACTAGGACGCCATAGTTCTTTTCTTTATGCTTCAACTGGACGATGTGAAACGATCAGGAGTCTCCAAACCGTCTAAAAACGAAGTTTGAGCTGTTTTCATACCTTAGTTTTTTATTATTGCTGCGCCGCCACTGACACGATTTTTCAAAAACAGACGCGTTTTCCATTCTCGCCGCGGCAGTAAATTCTGTGTCAAAATTTCATCAGTCGATTCAATAATTTTTCGCTTTACGCAATATACATAGAACAAAATAAAGCAAAACTCGTATGTATACATCACAAAATTGGTTTCAGTAATAGGCAAGCCAATGTTCAGATGGACTTACAAAAGTGTAATATGCCGCTAGGTATTTCTTCCACAGGTCAATGGACAAACTATTATGAATACAACAAATTTTTCAGTTTTACAATCCCCCACCCCCCAACCGTCCTAATTCCACCCCACCCAAAAAAAAGGAAAATTATCAGGAACCCCTAAAACGCCTAAAAACAAAGTTTGGGCTGTATTTATGTTTTAATTTTTTTATTATTGTTATGTTTTAATTTTTTTATTATTGTTGCACCGCCACTGACATGATTTTCCTAAAACATACGCGCTTTCCATCCTCGCCGCGGTAGTAATACTGTGTCAAAATTTCATTAAAATCAATTCAACCATTTTCGGGTTACGCAATATATAATAACGATCTAAAACAATACTCGTATGTATACCTACGTCACAAATTCACCAAGTCCCTTGGTTTCTATAATAAGCAAGCCAATGTTCGGATGAACCTAAAAAAGTGTATTATGCCGCTAGGTTTTTCATGCACAGGTCAATGGACAGCCCATTATGAATACAGCAAATTTTTCAGTTTTACAACCCCCCACCCTCCAACCACCCCAAATTCACCCCCACCCAAAAAAAAGTAGAAAATGATCAAGAACCCTTAAAACGCCTAAAAACGAAGTTTGAGGAATAATTGAAAATGTTTGTTTTTTGCTAATTACTCCGCTCCCTGTACGATTTCCCAAATTAAAGGAGCATTACCTACTACGACCCCACAACATATCGCTACCCAAATTTCATCACAATCCATGTAGCGGTTACTGGGATTACGACGTTAGAAAAACGCCAACAGACAGACAGACCGACAGACAGACCGACAGACAGACCGACAGACAGACCGACAGACAGACCGACAGACAGACCGACAGACAGACCGACAGACAGACCGACAGACAGACCGACAGACAGACCGACAGACAGACCGACAGACAGACCGACAGACAGACCGACAGACAGACCGACAGACAGACCGACAGACAGACCGACAGACAGACCGACAGACAGACCGACAGACAGACCGACAGACAGACCGACAGACAGACCGACAGACAGACCGACAGACAGACCGACAGACAGACCGACAGACAGACCGACAGACAGACCGACAGACAGACCGACAGACAGACCGACAGACAGACCGACAGACAGACCGACAGACAGACCGACAGACAGACCGACAGACAGACCGACAGACAGACCGACAGACAGACCGACAGACAGACCGACAGACAGACCGACAGACAGACCGACAGACAGACCGACAGACAGACCGACAGACAGACCGACAGACAGACCGACAGACAGACCGACAGACAGACCGACAGACAGACCGACAGACAGACCGACAGACAGACCGACAGACAGACCGACAGACAGACCGACAGACAGACCGACAGACAGACCGACAGACAGACCGACAGACAGACCGACAGACAGACCGACAGACAGACCGACAGACAGACCGACAGACAGACCGACAGACAGACCGACAGACAGACCGACAGACAGACCGACAGACAGACCGACAGACAGACCGACAGACAGACCGACAGACAGACCGACAGACAGACCGACAGACAGACCGACAGACAGACCGACAGACAGACCGACAGACAGACCGACAGACAGACCGACAGACAGACCGACAGACAGACCGACAGACAGACCGACAGACAGACCGACAGACAGACCGACAGACAGACCGACAGACAGACCGACAGACAGACCGACAGACAGACCGACAGACAGACCGACAGACAGACCGACAGACAGACCGACAGACAGACCGACAGACAGACCGACAGACAGACCGACAGACAGACCGACAGACAGACCGACAGACAGACCGACAGACAGACCGACAGACAGACCGACAGACAGACCGACAGACAGACCGACAGACAGACCGACAGACAGACCGACAGACAGACCGACAGACAGACCGACAGACAGACCGACAGACAGACCGACAGACAGACCGACAGACAGACCGACAGACAGACCGACAGACAGACCGACAGACAGACCGACAGACAGACCGACAGACAGACCGACAGACAGACCGACAGACAGACCGACAGACAGACCGACAGACAGACCGACAGACAGACCGACAGACAGACCGACAGACAGACCGACAGACAGACCGACAGACAGACCGACAGACAGACCGACAGACAGACCGACAGACAGACCGACAGACAGACCGACAGACAGACCGACAGACAGACCGACAGACAGACCGACAGACAGACCGACAGACAGACCGACAGACAGACCGACAGACAGACCGACAGACAGACCGACAGACAGACTCAGACAGACCGACAGACAGACCGACAGACCAGACCGACAGACAGACCGACAGACAGACCGACAGACAGACCGACAGACAGACCGACAGACAGACCGACAGACAGACCGACAGACAGACCGACAGACAGACCGACAGACAGACCGACAGACAGACCGACAGACAGACCGACAGACAGACCGACAGACAGACCGACAGACAGACCGACAGACAGACCGACAGACAGACCGACAGACAGACCGACAGACAGACCGACAGACAGACCGACGAGACAGACCGACAGACAGACCGACGGACAGACCGACAGACAGACCGACGGACAGACCGACGGACAGACCGACCGACAGACCGACGGACAGACCGACAGACAGACCGACAGACAGACCGACAGACAGACCGACAGAGAGACCGACAGAGAGACCGACAGAGAGACCGACAGACAGACCGACAGACAGACCGACAGACAGACCGACAGACAGACCGACAGACAGACCGACAGACAGACCGACAGACAGACCGACAGACAGACCGACAGACAGACCGACAGACAGACCGACAGACAGACCGACAGACAGACCGACAGACAGACCGACAGACAGACCGACAGACAGACCGACAGACAGACAGACCGACAGACAGACCGACAGACAGACCGACAGACAGACCGACAGACAGACCGACGGAAATGAGTGACGTGGATTTTCGTTATGTAGATAATTTTCGCGACCACAATACAAAGGTGTCGCTTTCCTTCCAAAGTATTGCACAAAAGTACTGATAAACGTATTACGTTTCAATTTCAATTAATCACAACAGTATCTACTACAGCAAGTGTGCATTATGGTTCTATTTTATTATTAAAGTAGATGAAAAGCTATTCATCAAAAATATATCAAGAAATCAGGCTTTGAAACTCTGCATTAACATCCCTAAGTATTTTTTTTTGGAGTAATCAAATACATGAGAATACAATTATTTACACACATCATTGGTTGTCATACTTTTTAAGTTTTTCTTTTAATAAACTGTTTAGTAATTTTTCTATAGTTTTATCAATTAAACAGTTGAATTGAAGCAAACATCTTGGTGATATGAAAGAAGCTAGATATCTCTGAAAAAATTATATAAAAAAAATATTAGCCATAATCAAATCAACTATCAGATGCAATGCCATATAAGCACCTAGGTAGGTAGCTAGATATCAATTAATATACTGGCCCACGGGTGCCAATAACTAGGCAATAGTGGGTGCCAACAACTGGCCAAGAGTGCCAATAACTGGCACTTTTCATTTTAAACCAGTTTCCATGGAAATAGCTCGCTGCTTCTTACTTCTTATTACGTTTTCTGGAAGTAGAATGTTAGGGGCACATAACTTCATAGTTTCAATAATAGGCTTGGTACATAAGCCTTTTAAAAGGACATCCAAAAGTAAGGAATCTCTTAAAGTGCCAATAACTGGATAGTTTACCCTAGTGCGATTTAAATACGTAAATATTTATTACGAATTATTGATAACTTAACCTAACTCCTGTAATTAAATACTGTTCACCGTCGAATTAGTACTTGACGTCTCATGGCATGACCACCTCTCTTCACGCTGTTTGTTTATAGGTAGTAAAACACTAGTAAAACCTGTTCAAAGGTAGTTTGGTAATCGCTCATAAGCACGCTAAGGCTTCGTCGTTATTACAACCGGACGGATTTACGCAAAATGTACCGATATGTTTTATAATAATAGAATTGTGTAATTTGTCTGCTCTCATTGGTCGAGATTAAACGCTAGTGCATTTTGCCGAACTTGACTAAAAGACGGTACATTTTACCATTATGAACATTATGTCTCTCATCAGGTGACGGTTATAATATAGCAATACTAGCATTGGGCTATTATAGACCCCCAAAATGGGAGATTTATGCTCTGCTACCGATACGTAATGCTGATAACAGTAACAGTAATCACAGCGACAGTGCTCCATACAGTCATCAGTTTCAAAGAGATACTACATCGGTGTATGTATGTCGGGTTGGACTACATTTTAAAAATAATGACCGACATATCAAAGGTATGTTTTTTAGATGGAGCATCCTGTATATTATTGCATATTTAGATTCCTCAGTCAATTCTAGGATGATTTTGTGTATTTACACATGGGACTTAAAACGAACCGCTCATGTGCAAATCACAATTTTTGGATAAGTAGATATGAAGAAAAAATTGAATATCGAAGCAATTATAGAAGGCTGTGAGTTTGCCACCCGACTAAGTTTAAATTAGACAGTCTAAGGCCCGGTTTCTCAATATCCAGTTAAATATTTATCTGGAAGTTAACTGTAATCTGTCAGATAAATTGTTTAAACAATTGAAGGTTAAACTTATGAATTCCGTAAATCTTATTTGACAGTTGTATCCATAGAAACGCTAGGTGGGAGCTACCTATCTGACACTTTTAACTGGACATTGAGAAACCGGCCTTAACTTGAATATTTTTGTACTTGGACAATCGGTAGATTAATGGACTAGTATCAATGGTCTGAAAACAATGATTATATCATTACAACCTCTTAGTGTATACAAAACTAGATGAACTGATGCATTCTGCATCATTTTGTTTACTAGTTCAAAAAAAGTAATTCGAATTTAGCCAATCAGTACGAAGCGCGGCATACATCTTTGCTGTATCACATGAAGAAGAATTCTGCGAGAGACAGCTTTGCTTTGTGATTGTGCAGTTGGTTGTCAACTAACCTAATAACCTTATAATATTATAAATTTCTTCTCTTGAATCGAAGCTTCTTTGTCTTCAGTTATAGTGCGGCGAATGATTTTAGTCTGTTTTAACAAAAAGCACTAGTGTTTAGTATGTGATACATTTCGCTTAAATGAGACCTGACCCAGCGGGAGGATCCCGATTCCCGATCGCATTTAAGCTAACTGTACCATTATATAGTCAATTGTCTAATTTTCACTGCTCTCATTGATCGAACCGTATCGCTGGTGCGTTTTTCCAAACTTGACAAAAACGCAGTACATTTTTCCATGTTTTCTTCTCTTAGCGCAATCGGTCTAAATGCAGGTACATGTAGTTGCCGTCTGCGTGCGTCTGTGATGTTGCCAACCTTTACTATATCTTTTTACTACAATTGATGGCACCAACGGCAGGTGGATATCTAAGTTGTTTGGACACTAGATGAAGGATTGGAGACACTCATCTATATCTTATGGTTACAATTGTCTTAAAATTTGCGAGACTTGTTAGAAGGACGCGTGATTACATCGCTTTTGCTCAGCTTGTAACCCTTTGGTGTCATCTGTTGGGATTGTTGCAACACACGTTATATTTTGAGATGGCATGTTTTATCTGGGTAGTCTTTGTTTTAGCGGAAACCGAAATGGGGGTCGAGAGTGGTGTCAAACGACTCGGTTTCACGTCCTGAACCGAACGAGACCACTCCTAGACCGAGGAAACGTTCTGGTGAAAAACTACGGCATTTTAAAATTTGGAAATTTTAATACCTTACCTGACATAACCAAATCAAGCTATATAGGGTGTCAATTGATTCGGTCTGATGTCCTGACTCGAATTGTATCAACTAATAGACTGAAAAGACGTTTATTTTGATTCTCATTTAGGAAAAAAAAGATCTTCGAGGGTCTGCGCCTGGGGTCTATTCAGACACACTGAAAAAACTGAACAGGTGCAAACCCTTCCTGGGGGTATGTTGCCTAGAGTATTCAAAAACTACAAAATTAGTGACGTCTGGGGGGCAGCCCCCCAGGCTCCCCTATTTATGCAAATGACCAAACTTAATTTGAATGAACTTACCTAATTTCTAGGAAGATTAAGAATTGTACCATAACTTTA
This sequence comes from Callosobruchus maculatus, assembly GCA_951848785.1. Classification (NCBI taxonomy): domain Eukaryota; kingdom Metazoa; phylum Arthropoda; class Insecta; order Coleoptera; family Chrysomelidae; genus Callosobruchus; species Callosobruchus maculatus. The sequence continues at coordinate 904,619 of CATOUR010000265.1, forward strand.
TTTTTTTTATTTTCCATTTCTTGGTGTAGCTTCTGATGTCGCTGTACTCAAGTACTTTGAAATTGACCATATATTTCGTGAAAAAGATATTGAAATTTCAAAGGGTTTTTAGGTTAGATTTCAAATTTCAAAGAGGCCCAGATTTTCATCGGGCATTTTATCAGTCTGGGAATAGTCTGATTCCACTCAAGGCATCAAACTGAGTCAGTTAAGACTCCTTCCCACTTTAACTCGTTTTGTCCTCAACATCTTGACCGGTCGGGTTAAGACACTAGTCGGTGGGTTAAGTTAGGTTAGGTACTGAAACTTTAAAGTGCCGTAGTATTTCACCGGAGCATTTCCTCGGTCTGCGAATAGTCTCGTTTGACTCAGGACGTCAAACCGAGTGGATTGACACTACTATCAACCACCTCAATTTCGGTTTCCGCTAAAACGAAGTCTAGCCCCTCTCTCAACAAGGTTCATACATACAAATTGTACACACGAAAGAATAGAGTGATCCTCAAGAAAAGGTGTTTTACTGTGAAGCTGGGGGCAAGGAAGATACGTATACAATCCATTTGCTACACTACGCTTCTCGATCACACACATGGGGTTTATACAAGAAAAAATAACTCAAAGGCCCCCACACCATCAATTTTGATAACAAGGTATAAACGTGGTACATTATGCCTTAAAATAGCAAGCGAACAAAATGCCGAAGCTTATGATGTAGACATAGAAATGGGTAACATTCGAAGGCTAAAGGTTCATCCAATCATCAAACTGGTGTTTGTGTCTTCTTTTTGGATATGAAGGAAACTACCACCACCGATCGTTATAGTATGACAAGACTGTCGTTGGACGATAAAGCCCAAACATGAGAATTTTATGCTCCCATAGGAATATGCAATACTGATACCAGTAACAGTAATGAGAGCGACAACCAATGTAACTAAAATTGTGATTTTTAGGTATTCAGAGTAGCCTCGAGGGTAGAACCATTGCTAAAACAATTTTCCTCCTCCAACACGTCAGAATATGCTGGATATAGCTTTGGTAAGTTTAATTAAAGTTTGGTCACCATGCAGTATTGAAGCATTTTATTCGCTGTTTGCTGGCTATTTCTGTGGAGAACCCACAATGCTTATATGTGATAATAATAATAATACTAGCTCAAAACAGATAAACAAAAAAGAAACAAATGGAGCACAACTATTATTGACACCTTATTTATCTCAGAAATCATAACAAAAAATGAAAATCAGCGTGATACGTCGATTTTTATTTCGAGGGAGAACTCTTCCACTAAGAACGTCATTATTGTGTCATCAATCCCCTCACCCCCAGCAACCCCTACCTCAAAAAATACTATACTTGCTCTAATTTACACCCCCAAAATTATAATTCGCTACCACTGCCAAATTCCAATATATTGCTTGTCTTAATCGTACGCATGCCTTACAGACGATCTCCACAGTAACCCCGGAAATGTTGAGAAATGTGCGAAGATATTTTGAATATCGCCTGTATGTCTGTATGGAACCAAAACACTGACATTTGGAACCTTTCTTACGATAATATTTCAGGTAATGAAAATAATACTTAATATTGATAATCACCATATTTTTTATTACCTTCCATAATAGTGAATCAATCTTCAATCCACTACACTGCTGTAATTCTTTAAGGGGGAGAAGAAAATCTGCCGTTGCCTGTTGTAGTTTTATTAACTAGATAAATAGGATATTTAGTGATATAAATTGGTTGCCCTTTCTTTTATAAATAAAATAAAACAAGTCGTGAAAGAAATAAGATTAATTAGTAATAAAATTGAGTACCTATTTCATTGGAACATTTTAATTCAAGCCAGCATATAATTTTCAATTTTTGATATCTAAAATAAATTAAGCGTTATGACAACGCCTTAAGTAGCATTTATAGTGCGGTAAGGTAAGAGGTAACGTAAGACGTAAGAATAAGAAAAAAGTGGGTATGCTATAGTGCCGTAAGCGGCTTACGGCTTAAGTGACAGACAGGTGACAAGGGTAGCGTGAGGGTAGCCAAGTTTGGTTTGTGACTCATAGATGGGGCTATATGTTTTTAGCTTCTTCTTGGAGAGATGTTTTATGATTGGTTTGTTTTTTTTTTATTTTTATGGTTATGTCGAATGTCAATGACCCTAGGGCAATATTGTTAATTGTTTAAAGTTATCTCTGATTGTTTATTGTAACTTGTTTACTACTGGAACTTTGTTGAAGGTCTGACGATCAATACGGTACCAGTGCATAGGGGTTTTGGATAGAGGTAAGACGCTATAGACTGAAATACAATGGATTTCTGGATTCTAAAGAAAACCGCTTTTTACAGGTGGCAATGGGTGCTGACTAGTGTATATTTCGAAGAGCTATACATGTCTCATAGGAGTCATAGGGCTGCAATATCTAGTCCAGCAATTTTGAATGACTGTCCCTCGTATAGGATGTAGTGATGTACTTTGTTTAATCAAGTGTACTCCATAGAAGAAATTGACGCATACACATACCTGGAATGTTAAAGCAGGTTGTGGTTGTGTGACGAAGATATATGTGAAATTAGTGGGGCAGTTTTCCAATAAAATTACAAAATAGGCAATTGTGGATATATTTCTTCTCAAGTAGAAAGTCTACATATCTATCGCTGTCCATCAGTGTAAAATGTGAGGACAGTGACTTAAAACAAATCGAAATAGAATAAACAATTCGAGTTGTGACTGTTTATAAAGGACTTTGTACACATTGTGATGTGATTTTTTTATGAGTATTTGGCCCAAATGTATTTGTTTGTAAACCAAGTATGTATCCTTCTCTGTATGACAAACTTTTTAGTTTTATAATAAACAGGTCAAAACTACCATTTCTAAAACTATTGTTTTTGCCATGTCATGAAAATATTAAAATATTGTGACTCAGAACAGAGGCAATAGAAAACTATTGAAAATATTCTAGTCAAACTTGGGTATTGTTATAGGTTGGCCTTGGGCAGCTTGGAATTCCTTCACAAGGCTGTGATGTGCTAGTGAATGAGTGAATGTTGACCAAAAACACTTTGTTGCTGTTGCTACAGAGCCTAAAATTTACTTATCTATTTCTTAACATTTACAATAAAATAACTAGTTGGTTGCTGTCGCTACAGAGCCAACTTTGAGATTCATTTATCTTTGAACAGATGCAATAACATACATATCCCTGTTTGTCAAATTTAGAACCACATAATGCTCTCAAATGATCAAATATTCCATATTCATAACACCATACAGCTTTTAAATAGCACACAGCTTTTACAGATACAAAAGGTATGTCAAAATTTTGAACTGTGAGATGCAGCTGGCAATTTTGTAAAGCTATTCTTGAAAAGCTGAATCAGAAACAAGTGAAAGTAACATATGGGCGAATCCTACAATGTTTGTGTCCATAAAAGTTTTGCCGTGGCCTGAGTAAGGTTTTCAACCCATCCAGAACACTCGCTTTGAAGTCATACCTATGAAGTAAGCATATTGCTTAGCTACATGATAGTTTTCAAATTACAAAGATGATAACTAACACTCAAAACAAAATTGTGTAGTTGTTGAGTTGGTTTAAGTATATTGTTGTGGCAATATTGAATCTGAACAAGTGTACAGTGTAGCTGATGATTTATTGATACACCCTGGATTATCTCTGAAGAGATTCAATAAAATACATATCCCTGTTTGTCAGCTTTAGAACCACATAATGCTCTCAAATGAACGCATATTCCATATTCATAACAGCATACACATTACATTACATTACATTATTAATTGTAACAGAGCATACAACTTTTATAGAGTATGTCAAGACTTTAAAGTGTGAGGTGCAGCTGGCAAGTTGTTCTTGAACAGCTGAATTGGAAACAAGTGGCCTGTTATACATATATGTTACAACTTGTAGGAAAACATTAACATATGGGAGAATCCTAAAAACGTTTGTGTCTATAAAACTTTTGCGATGGCCGGAGTAAGGTTTTCAAACCTTCCTGAACAGTCACTTTGAAGTCATACCTATGAAGTTATAGCATTGTTCATATACGATATTCTTACAATCTTGAACATGCTTACTTGACTGCAATGATGACACTTTACCATATTATTGTGCAAGAGATATGCCCAAAATATGTTCACTCTACACCGTAAACCCAAAAGCAAACTGTGTAGTTGTTGGGTTGATTCAAATATAAGTTGCTCTGGCAAAATTGAATGTGAACAAGCAAACAGCCTCTCTAGTGCATAGTCTGCCTGGTGTAACCATTTCTTTCCTTGTTCATATAAAAATGTATAGGCCGGTCCTGCACGACTTGTCCGGACCTACACGCCTTGGTGTGCAAACGTATTTTGCAAAAAGTCGGTTCAAACCACCCGTCGGTGATTCAAATCTTTGATCACATGTCCAACACCAGCCTATGGCGATTGCATTCATTTTGGCGACCATGGCCGAAATCACCGGAATTCACCCGATGCCGTAAGAAAAATGAATTTGGCTTATTTCCGAGGTAAGCAGTATTTCACGAGCATATTTCTAAATTCCCGCGTGTTTTATGCACGATATCTAGCGATCCTGGCCGATTTCCACCCGAAATCGCTTCTCATTTCATGTCCCGTCATTTTAGAAATGAATTTCTTACGTCTTGCGTTACTTCTTACGTTACGACTATAACCACTCTCATCTGATTCCACAGGTTTATTTTCATACCTCTTACCTTACCTCTTACGTTACAGCACTATAAATGCACCCTTAGTTCTCTCACCGAATTCTTTTCGCTGGTCAATTTGCGACGACCATATAGTAGTAGTAGTAGTAATAGTGATGGAAGACGAAGCTAGGCGAATAGACTACCTATGACCATTTTTGCGGACGCCATTGAACACTGAACACTGTATTGTATGTATTCAAATGCAAATGCCTGTTAGGACTTTCCGACATATGACCAAGGTCATTTCCCATCTTCCATCATCCACAACACCACATTCCGAAAAAGTGGGAAATGAACAGGAACTCATGTCTAAAAGCAAAGTTTGGAGCGATTCTGATAATTTTGGTGGTTTGCTAATTACCCCACCGTTAATGCACAGATTTTCAATGACCTCCGAGCAAATAGCAGGTATAATTATTGAGGGCCCGTAGCTAGGATTTCACTTCGGAGGGGGACTACATTAATTCAGCGGCTACGTGCCTGTGAGTTCCCTTCAAAATGATGTATCATAAGTATGGTGGTCTCATTAAATTTAAGATTTTGAAGTAGGGATTGCTGGACGAGAAAATGTTACAGTAAATTCCAGTTCTATTCAAGTTATTACACATAACATCAGTAGCGTAACTTCAAATTCGGGGCCCTCCCCGCAAGATACTTCTCGGGGCCCCCCGCAAGAAATTTTCGGTGGCTTCTTTTTTCATAATATGTATAACAAGGTGAGTCCCAAGTTGACTCTTTCTTTTAAACTGTGTATAGAAGTCGTTAAAATAAACAACTTTTTCAAATAACTCTTATCCAAAAACTTAAAAATTAGCCGAGATACAGAATCATATAAAGTAAGTCTGGACCCTGGTCTGGTCTTGTGGATTAAAACGTACCTAGTCTCTTTATGTTTAGTTTTTTGCTCGAATTTTTGTCTTATCATCAGGCATTGTACCCGATTGTATGTGCCAATTATTGCCAGTTTATCGCAGTCAATTCTAAATTGGTAAATCCTAAAAGTTGCGTTCAGAATGATGTGACACTTTTGAGATTCACTAATTTAAAATTAACAACGATAAACAGAACGTGACTACTGCACTATCTGAGAGGTGCAATGCCTAATCGATAAGACAAAAATCCGAGCAAAAAACTAAACATAAACAGGTAGGTATGTCTTGATGCACAAGCCTAGATTTACATTTTTTATTTTGGATCTCGCTTATTTTTCAGTTTTATGAAAAAGGTTATTTAAAAACTTCTATACACAGCTAAAGTTGGTAGAATTAGGACTCACCGTATGTACATTGAAGAGAAAGTCTTGGGGTTGTGGCCAAAATTTTTAAAAGAAAAATGGGCCCCCCGCAGCTACGGGCCCTGCGGGCCCTTAGGTACGCTACTGCATAACATATTTAACGATAACCTAAGTAAGATATTTGTCTTTGCTTCACACGAGTGCTATACAAGGAATAAGGTACGTGAAACTTAATTTGTTCCAAGATATAGTTAATTAAATTGTGTATGAGTTTGTATGCAAAATTCAACGAAGCCAAACTCCGTTGCTTCAGTGATGAAAAGCTCCAAACGAGTACAGAGCTCATCATTGCTAATGCAGGGTGATTGGTAATTCGATACAAATATTTAGGGAGATGGTACTAGAGGTGGTAAGCTATTAACTTCCTAATAGTTTCCGATATAAACTGAATTTTATAGATTTTCATTAAAATGCAGACCTCCAAACGAAAACCCTAATAAAACAAAATTTTATAGTTGGATTTTTGAATTTTTGATATGAGTCCTTAGAAAATATGCTATTACGTTATTATCTACTAAAAGAAAGTTATCACATATCTAACTCTTACCACTCTAGAGTGCCGAGTGGCTTCTGCAACGCTTAATGACATAAACTATAGCGTTGCAGTGGCGCGAGGCTGCCCACTAGGCGGTGTTCTTTCACCTCTACTATGGTGCTTAGTGGTCAATGACCTACTCGTGAGACTAAGTAACACGGGTCTACGTGCAGGCCTATGCCGACGATTTGAGCATAGTGGTCAGGGGTAGATTCATTAATACAGTCTCCGAGGTAATGCAAGGCGCGCTGCGCGTTGTGGAAACGTGGTGTAATGAGGTAGTTTAGTTTGTGATCGCTGATAAGACGGAGCTCGTTATGGTCGCTAAGAGAAGGAAGATGGAAGGCCTCGTGAGGCCTACCTTTTTCAGAACGACACTTTTGAATTGTCTCAGTCAGTAAAGTATCTAGGAGTCATACTGGATCACAAGCTGACTTGGAGGCAGCACGTGGATTATAAGGTAAGCAAGGCTCGAAACTCATTATGGGCCTGCAGGAGAGTTGTCGGTAGTAGTTGGGGCCTGAGCCCAAAAGTGGTGCACTGGCTCTATACTACAATAGTCAGACCGTCATTAATATATGGCTCCATAGTGTGATGGACCTGTATAAAGACGGAGGCAATAAGAGCCAAACTTAATAAGGTTCAACGTTTGACATGTCTTAGTATAACCAGTGCAGTGCGCACAACACCTTTGAGTGCCATTGAAACACTATTGAATCTTCCTCCTTTGGATCTGGTAATTCAAGGGGAAGCTAGAAAAACTGGGTTCCGTCTCTGGAGTCCGGGTAGCTGGACTTTTACGAATCCAGGCAAAGGACATTCGACGATTCTAGCAGTTGCATGAGATAGTCCTATTTTGTTGGCGAGGAGCGATATAGTTTCTCCTACGCATCGCTTCAATCGCAAATTTACGGTGGTGTTTCTGTCAAGGGAAGAGTGGGAGTCTAGGGAAAGACAGCTCATCGAAGGAGGAGGACAGGTCTGGTACACAGACGGTTCACTCGCTAGAGAGGGCTCGGGCTCGGGAGTCCACGGACCCCATACAAGACTTTCACTCCCTCTTGGGGGACACACCACAGTATTCCAGGCTGAGGTAGACCTCAGCCTGGAATACTGTGCCTCTATGCGATACTTGCTTGTGTAAATCGTATTCGGGAAATTGACGGGTCTAGGAGGAGGATTACTATCTGCTGACAGTCAGACAGCCATCAAAGCACTGAGTGCTTGGAAAATAACGTCGGGACTGGTCCTGGAGTGCAGGAGGGCTCTTGACGACATCTCAGCTAAACACAAGGTATCACTTGTGTGGGTAACTGGCAACGCTGGGGTAAAGGGTAACGAAATGGCGGATCATCTGGCTAGGATGGGATCCGGCAACAGTTTTGTGGGCCCGGAACCAGCCTTAGGACTATCTGCAAACTTGATTAGGAAAACAACTGGAGAGTGGATCCATAATCAACACTCTCTGAGATGGAACATCTCTGGTCATCTCCGTCAGGCTCGGGAACTATTAGCAGGGCCTGCAGAGAGAATAGGTCGATTTTGTCTCTCTCTGGATAGGAGTAACTTGAGATTGCTAGTAGGCCCATTAACGGGCCACAACACCTTCAGGCGTCACTTGTTCGTGATGAGGGTGGTCAATGACCCAACGTGCACGTGGCGTGGTGAAGAGGAAGAATCCTCGGCACACATCTTGTGTCGCTGTGAAACCCTGGGTTATCAAAGGCAGACTATGCTGGGCTCAAGAACCTTGGAAACAATAGAGACAAAACGGATAGGACCTAAGAATGTACTTGCTTTTGCCAAAAGGGCAGGTCTTAGGAACTAGCGCGGATAGAGGCGCAAAAGGGCCCATCGTGTGGCCTATGCACCAGCCACATTCCGTGTTGGATAGCCTCTGATCCTTATTCATTCATTCAACTCTTTTCAAGTTGTGTCAAAATCCGCATGTGTTGAAAAGTGACTTCAAAAAACTTTACAAAAGAATGACTTTATCTTGAAAAGTCACCAAATAATTAACCGTGCACTGTACGGTGAAAACATGCCCATCTAGTTACCCATTGGTACCATAAACTTGTTGTAAATATGGTAAACACAGGCAATAATATTTATTATTATAATTTAGACCTGATATATGTAGATTATAGCATTTTATTGCTTTATTGTTACAAACATTTAGACAGTTTCTAACTAAAGAACCAGTCTTCATTGCTTTATTGCAAATATCATACCAATCACTAAGAGTGGTGCCTGGTGCAACTTTGTACCACCGAAACTTCAATGAGGAAGTTTCCATTTTTTCAAATTTTATTTAATCAGATAGTCCTAAAGAGTTAGAGAACAACGGCGAAAAAAATTTGTAATTATCTCCATTAATAGAAAAGTTATAGTCCTCCAAAGTTTGAATTTCCGTATCCTCCGCGCGAAGCCGCTTTGACGTCACACGTCACACGACACAACGCAAGCCTGTGTATGCCCTGTCGAGGATGCTGCTCCCGCAAGCCACCGCGCCGCCGCCGGCCTCCTCGTTCATGTTGTTATTCCTTGTTTTCAGTAGGGTAGGCGACCCGTGGGCGACGCCGACGGCGACAAAACGATACACTGCAGTTTATTGGTACTCGTCTTATTAGAATATGTCTAGCAGACCGAGAAAAACCACCATAAAAATACCAAACAAATATTTCAATGGATAGTCTATTATGAATACAAAAAATTGAGTTTTATGACCCCCCACCCCCCAACTACCCCAATTTCACCCCCACCCAAAAAAGTAGAAAATGATCACGAAATCCCTAAAACGCCTAAAAACGAAGTTTGAGCTGTTTCTATATTTTTAATTTTTCTATTATTGCTGCGCTGCCGCTGACACGATTTTCAAAAATCATAAAGATTTTCCATCCTCGCAGCGGTAATAATACTGTGTGAAAATTTAACTGAAATCAATCTAATAGTTTCCTAGTTACACCATACAGAATGATCAGAAGCAAACTCTCGCATGTATACATCAGAAAATTCTAAGTCCCTTGGTTTTCGTAATAGCCAAGGTAATGTTCGGATGCACCTCAAAAAGTGTATTATGACGCTAGGCCTTTCACAGGTTAGTGGACGGCCTGTTATGAATACAATAATTTTGCAGTTTTACAACCCCCCCACCCCCAACCACCCCAACATGACCTCTATACCCAAAAAAAGTAGAAAATGATCAGGAACCTCCAAAACGCCTAAAAACAAAGTTTGAGGAATATTTAAAATTTTTGGTTTTTTGCTAATTACTCCACCGCCCATGCACCGATTTTCAAACTTATAGGCACATTACCTACTACTACCCCCACAGCATATTGCTGCCCAAATTTCATAACAATCCATGCAGCGGTTACTGAGGTTACGTGGCTAGAAAAACGCGTACAGACAGACCGACACACGGATAGACCGACGAAAATGAGTTGTGTGGATTTCCGTTATGTAGTTTATAATTATGTTGAGATCCACTTTAGGAAGATTAATAGAATCACCACGAACGTAACCTTCCTCCATACTTCAAAAATATACTGGAATCTGCCCGTTACAACAAACACGCCGCCGTTCCACTAAAGTCTAAATGTCGCACACTGTACAGCACATCGTATGCATAGCGGAGTCCCGGCTACCGACTGTGGCTGCAGCGAACGATTCATGTGATGTGACGTCATACGACAATTCACCGCCGCGGTCGCTTTACGCAAATATAAAATTGAATAACTCTGCCGCTTTTTGGAATATTCACATGATTTCTTCGACATTCTTCAAGTGAAGAAATAGACTATCAGATAATAATGAATTTTCCAAATTTTATTTTTTAGGAAACTTCTCCTTTGCATAAGGTTAGGTCCAAGTGCTCTTTGGCCTGGTATAACTAATTATTTTTTGCATTTATTTTTTATAAGCTGAAGCTTAACTTGCTAACTAACACCAGTGAGTTGAGATTAAAGAAACATGTAGTCATCAATACTATTTATAACTGAGAATAAATGTGCAGGTCATCAGCAAAGCAAAGCCGTCCACATTCAACTGAGTCACACAGGATAAACACTAAAGAATGCAGTATTCCCAAGTTGCAACCTTGTGGACTCCAAAGTGTGCCACATAGGTTCTGGATTAGAAGTCGCTGTAAGTGACAAACTGTTTACGGTTTGTACTCAGTTAAAAAATGGAGTCAAGTTGATTGGCTCAGTTCTTCCCACACATAACTGTGATATAATTTTATTATTTTCCCATTGCATGAAGCTATGCTAGCTGTGTCTAAATTTCATTAAAATCAATTTCAGGTTACACAATACAGAACGATGTAAACAATACTCGTATTTAACATACATCATCGTTTCTGTAATAGCCAAGGCAATGTCCCAATGGACTTGAAAAAGTGTATTATGCCGCTAGGTCCTTTTTTCGCAGGTCAAAGGAGAGCCTATTATGCATACAAAACGATGTTTGAGCTGTTTTTATGCTTTTAGTTTTTTTATTGTTGCTGCGCTGCCACTGACACGATTTCTAAAATCCATACGCATTTTCCATCCCCGTCACGGTAGTAATACTGTGGCAAAGTTTCATTAAAATTAATTCCATAATTTCCACGTTAATCATTACAGAAAGATCTAATGTAATATTCGTATGTATATATGTATCAGAAAATTCTCCCAAAGTAGGAAATCATCAGGAGATTGGCGATTTTTGTTAGCACAAAACACACAGTGAGTTGGCGAGTTTTGCTGTTTCCATTACATATTACATTGGTTTTCCCCTCAAAAATAAGGGCTAACCGCATGAAGCGGCGATACTGCTAGTTGTTTTACAATTATTGACTTTGACACTTTGACTGACACAAGCGTCATGCAGACTTATCGGATTCGAAAGCTTATGTTTTAAAAAGAAAAAAAGTGTATCACAAGTTTTATGTTTCAGTGGGGAGGAGACCGTGTGATGATTGTTAAAACTGTCAAAAAATACTTGCATAAAAGTAAAATACTCGAGCGTGTCTGCCATTAGCATCGGTGTGGGAAGTAAAAACAAAACAAAAACAAATCACGCCTCCTTCTGGCCCCTGTCAATATCATCTGTTACTGACGTTAACTGACATTAACTTACACGCTTATTTAAAAAAGTATCAAAAGAATTCTTATTGGTGAGGTTGACTCCCTAAACCCTCCTTCGTTACGCCTTTGATGTTATCCCTAAATGAAATCTTAGTTACGCTCTTGATATTAACTGTGCTATATTGTGTAGATTTTTATCAATCCTCGTACAAGAAGTAAACACTATAGTATCTGAAATCTCACAACAGAATGCCTGTGCAAATAAACAAGAATAGACCGGCACTCGATCGGCTAGTTAAAGAGAAACTGCGTCTATATTCGATGTTAGTATTAGTAATCAGGTAGATAAAGCGGACTTGATTTTCGATTGTTGCTCAAATTTTAATTCGCTTTTTCGAAAATATTTACCAGCTAATTGTATTTTTAGAATTAAACGACACACAAAGTAAAATATACGAGTTAGCGAAAGAGTTTGCCAAAGAAGAAATAATTCCCGTTGCTGCTAAGCACGATGAAACTGGAGAATATCCATCAAATATAATAAGAAAAGCATGGGAGCTAGGAATAACAAACTCAGCTGTTCCAGAGCATTGTGGTAAGAGTTATAATTAGACAGTCACAACAAGCATCTCTTCTGTCCTAAATATTTTTCTGTATTTGTTATAAACCAAAAAAATGTACATTGAAAAAATAGAAGAACACCTAAAATCGGCGTACGACAAAAGGATCTTGTTGACAGCATCAGAGATTTGTAGCCTACTTCTAGTGTAAGACGGTTTTTAGCTGAGGTTTCCATCAGCAGGCATGTCTTTTTCTTGAGTTTTAACAGTAGATAGAGAATACCTCGAAAATTAGAGTAAATACTCAATCGAGATTATAAATGTCAAATTTTGTTGAAAAAATCAAATAGTTTTCAATAATAAAAATGATAATAAATAAAATAACTCAAAAAATATTTATTATATAAAAAACACTAAGAAGTAAAAATGTAGCTTTTGAGGAATAAAGAGAATGGTTTTCCTTTTTTAGCAGCAGTACCAACATAAACCGATTATGAATTATTGAACACAGGTATTTAGGCTCTGCCTACGCAGTCTGCTCAGTTATAAAAAAAGGACTGATCTTGAACGAAAAATTTAAATGCGCAGTTATGAGATCCAGACGTTATAATAGAATACTTCAGTTTTAAAAAAATATTTACAGTAGATGAAGCGATTTTTCAATTTGCAAAAGCATCTTTTCTCAACATTTTTTCAGCAATTAAAAAGCATCAAATATACGTAAACGTTGGTAGAAAAAATTTATTCATATCGTCTTGTGACTGGTACTGCTTTGGAGCTCTTTGAAGCTGTCTTTTCAAAAGTAAAGGGTTTATAAGAAAATGTATTATTTGATAGACTATGTATTTTCCTAAAACATTGCCTTCTAATCGGCCAAAATACCATCTACTACCCTAACAATTGGAGGCAAACGTAATCCATTTACAACTCACCCTACTTAAATACTGGCTATGAAGTTTGAATTGTTCAAAATACTTGATTTTGATAAAAAAAACTGTTACAGCGGAAAAAGAATCTTTGCAATTAGAAACATCATCTTTGTCAAAGTATTGAAAAACAATGAAGTCAAGTTGATTGTCACGGTACTTCTCACACATTACGGTGATACAATTTTATTCTTTTTCCATAGCATGACGCTATAGTCATTAGTCTCAGACCCCTTGCAACCAAATCATCGCCCACAAATAGTTTCTTGCATGTTTCTCTATAGGAACTAGAACGATACAGTTTGTATTGTTCAATCTTCAACTGATATCGTAATCACATGGCATGGCAATTTTTTGATATTAAAAAACAGACATACTTACCAGTATCACTTATTAAAGGACAATGATATATTCTGGAGCTTTATAACCACGCCATCCGTAGACCCCATTCTACGTCGACTCATTTTAACCAATCCAAAAAAAGACTATGAAACGATTAGAGATCCTTAGAGTCCTCAAAAACAGAGTTTGAACGGCCTTTGTATTGTAGTGTTTGCTTTTTAATTTATTTTCAATACCATTAACATAATTTCCAAAAATCATAGACTTTATCGATCTCTAGATCTCTACCACGGCCCACGCTACGCTTTAGAACTTTCATTGCTGTCAGTTTAATGATGAGCTACATACGTTACGGAATTGTCTAGATCAATATAATTTCAAAAATTATTATCTTTTGTCTAAGGTAGGCAGCATTCGGATAAAGCTGAAAAGTATATTTTGTCGTTCTTTTACAGGGCAATTAAGATTCCACTACGAATATAACAAATTATTCAGTTATAGCCTCCAGAACGAAGTTTGTGTATATTTTTAGTTTTTGATTAATGCTGCGCCGCCACTGACACTATTTCTAAGAACCGTACGTATTTTTCATCCTCGGCACGGTAATAACACCGTGTCAAAATTTAATACTAAGTCAATAACTACCAGTTACACAAGACTGAATGATCTAAAGCAATACTCGTATGTATACAATCAGAAAATCCTAAGTCCTTGATTTCTGTGATAGGCAAGGCGATGTTCAGATGATCTTAAACAATGTATTATGCCGCTAGGTATATCTTTCACAGGTTAGTGGACAAAGGACTATTATGAATATAGCATTATTTAGTCCTACAAGCTACCACCACCTCCCCCCACCATCCCAATTTCACCGCCACCCAGAAAAACTAGAAAATCATCAGGATCTCTTAAAACGCGTAAAAACGAAGTTGAGGAATATATTAAATTTTTTGTTTTTTGTTTTTTGCTAATTATACCGGTTTTCAAAATATATCAGCATTGCCTACTATGACCCCAAAGCATATCGCTACTCATATTTCATCACATTCAGTGTAGCGGTTACTGAGATTACGAGGCTAGAACACCGCCAACACACAGACAGACCGACATAAATAAGTGACGCAGATTTTCGTTATACAGATATCATAAAATACTCTGAAATACTATCTGAAGTGAAATAGATTCTGATGCCATCCATTCATGGAGGCGAAACGTCAAACCTCAACGCTCAACGACGCCGGCATCAGTCTAAAAACCTAAGAACCACACATTCATTGGACGAAGGCCGCGAAAGTCTTACACATTTCCTTATTTGTTATCGAACGTTTTATATTCAATTTCTCTTGGCTTTTGGAAAATTTTCATCGAATTAAATAGAAACTGCTAATTAACAAATCTGCGAGTGGCACTAAAGGCAGCGGCATTCGATGTGATTCGATGAAAGGAAGTCAACAATGGATATATCGCACCAAATGCATTGTTTATGTCACTCGGTTGACGGACAAGGGATAATTTTCATTTGATTAGATTTTGTAGTTTCTAGGACAGTCACAAAATAATTTATTACATTTATTTATATTCGAGGTGGAATGGGTCATGGTACATTGGAATGCTGCTTGATTGAAGATGCTCTGAATTGGGGATGCTCTGGTATCGCATCGGCCTGTCTTTCCTCAGAACTAGGGGTAAGAATTGATATACATATGTTTATATATTTTCAGTAGTGTGCATCGACTTAAGCTAGGGGATTGCTAATTGAACAGTAAACTACTGGTTGAATTTTTCTATATTTTTAATACATATTTTTTCCTTCGATATCAGGGCTTCTTTAGAACAATCGATAATCCAGTATATTGGAAAGGCTGATGAGACGGGCAGTATGGGTCAAAGTTATTGACCTTTTGTCTCTATAAAGAGGCTTCAGGTTTTCACTTAGTCTTTTAAAGTAGCTATTCACTTTCATCAGACATCATGGAACTAGTAGTAATAGTAGCTGTGGCACTATTGCGACTGGCAAATAGGCCCCAGTAGGCCCTTTTTACCATCCCCGAATATAACCCCTCAACAATCACTACGTGGCTCTCTCTCCCTGTCAAACCTTCCCGACCTTTTAACAAAGGCCAGTATATCGGCCCAGCTTGGGAAGGGTGATTTCTCTGGCTGGAGTCTATCAGATCCGGATATTTCGTATCTCATTCCGCAAGAAAGTTGTAGGCCGTCTTCAATTTCTAATAGTGATAGGTGCCGCCTAAGCCTACAGTGCCCCGTCAAAACACCCACGAGGGTTCTGATGCCCATCGGCCTTGGTTCCATAGCCATGCTGATCTAGATGTGTTCAGCCCGGCTATAAAATCCTTGGCTTGTTTGCATCCTTCAATTTGCCTCTACACCGACTCTACTATTCATCTATAGTATTGTTTACCCACTTTTTGAGGGCTGACGTTACCTGCTGCCTCCTTAATCCTGTAGCGGTCTCCGGGTCAATAAACGGTCTCCCGATGACAAGTCTGGCCAGACTGTCGGCTTCCTCATTACCAAGAATGCCCGTATGACCCGGGACCTATATCAAGGTAACTTCTTTCAGTCTCGCCAGCTCTTCTAGTCTCTCGACGCACCCCTGAACCAGGGGTGCCCTAGTTCTAGCCCCCCGGATGGCTTTCAGATCCGCCTGACTCTCAGAGCAGATGTAAAATTATCAAGGCAAAATTAAAATTATCAAAGCAATTCATAATCTAATTTTATTTCCATTGTTTAAATTGTTCAACATGTGTATATCAGCAAGTATTTTTCGGATGCGCTCAAACTATCACGAGTTGTTCCTTTTTTCAAAAAGGATGATGCTAACTATTTGTCAAATTATAGACCAATCTCGTTTGTACCTGTTTTAGCAAAAATATTTGAAATTATCTTAAAAAATCAGATAAATGAATACTTTAAAGTTAATAATTTGTTGTTTAATGACTGCCAATTCGGTTTCAGATCCCGGAAATCTACTTCACTAGAAATAGAGTTTTGTCGACACTATAAACGTGGCTTTTGAAAATAATTCTTATTGTCTTGCAAATTTTTTTGATCGAAAGCTTTTGTTTGTGTTCATGATATTCTATCAAAAAACTAGCATACTATAACTTTCGCGAAAAAAGTATCAAACTGCTATTATCTTATTTAAATATCAGGAAGCACTACGTCAATTTCGATAACACCACTTCTGCGAAAAAAATAGTTACTACTGGTGTTCCACAGGGCTCGGTCCTTGGACCACTCTTATTTTTAATTTATGTTAATGACCTTCCTAACTGCAATACCGCAATGAATCTAATACTATTTGCCGATAACACGACAATGTTACATAGAGGAAAATCTATAGAAGCACTATGCAGTGAAAATCCCATGTTTAGAGTAAATTTAGAAAAATGGTTCTTGACAAATAAGCTGACATTAAATAATTCCAAAACACAATCAATGATAATTAGTCTGGGTAAACATAACATTGATTCCTTAGTCAGTAAAATTTTTGGGGGTGTTGGTAGATACACATATGACCTGGGAGGCCCAAGTTAACAATACCACGGTTACTTCTAGTCAAAAATGACATACGCACTACTGAACTGTTTGACCTTCCGCGAAATAGTGCCAAATGTCTTCCATACATTGTAGGCGCTCTAAAATTTCCTAACTTTCTCCGTCTACAGAACAGTACTAGCTCCGTTTTGGTTGGATTTACCGAGAGTCCTACCCCGTACATCAACCTTGAATTATTCTACCGGCCATCTGCATTCTTTCACAGACCGTTTTTAGGTATTGTCCAGAGACGATTACTACACCGTCGTCTGCGTATGTCTGTGCTTGGAAATCTTGTTGCGCCAGGCTTTTCAAAAGACTATCCAATATCCATGGCAAGACACCATAGAAGAGGGGACTGGCAGCTGCCCTGCTAGCAGCCCCCAATACTTCGATGAGGGTTGCCCGAACTGTCCTCACCAAGGTTGCTGATGTTCCTCTAGCTTGCAGGGCGTTGCAGATAGTCACCGGTTTAGCCTTATCGAAGGCCCCTTTGATATCAAAAGATGCCGCTAGGGCGCCTTCCCACCTAGTAATTCTTTTCTTCACTTTCTCAACCAAAGCATGGAGAGCCGTATACGTTGACTTGCCCCTCGTGTAAGGTTGTTGATTTTCGTTTAGGGGATGTCTGCTTAAAACCTTTTCTTCAATATACCTACTGACCATCCTTTCAAACGTCTTCATTAGGAAGGATGTCAGACTAATTGGCCTAAATGATTTGGCAGCTGTGTAGCCTTTTTTGCCTGGTTTGGGGACTAAGACCAACCTTGCCTCTCTCCATGTGGCTGGCACTATTTCCCAGCGCCAGACTGGCTCTGAATATCACCATTACCCATGGTAGGATAACGTCTAAGCCCTTCTGAAGAAGCGTCGGAGAAATGCCATCTAGGCCGGTTGCCCTATAGGGGCTGAACTCACTCATGGCTGAATTTGATAGCGTCATCTGGACCTCCTGGTTGGTTCTCTCTACCTTTGCCGCTCAGAACATTCATTAGCCTAGCTGATTCTGGTAGGGAATTGTTCATTTCCTCACAGAAAACTCGCCAGCTTCTTTTTGTTCCACTTCTGATAACCTTGTTAAAAACATTCCTAGTTTTCCTTCGAAAGTCCTCAAGGGACCTCCCTCACTATGGAACTCTCTTTACTTTGGTCTCCTTGCGCGGACAAGACGCCTCGAATGACTGGGTTACTATTTCTCCTATACTGGTTACTGCTTTTTCCAGCTCCTCCTTTGTCGATATCCCGAAGTTAACATAAATAGAAGAAAGTTAACTGCTGAGTGATGAAAATGCATTAAACAAAGTGCAAGTATGTAGGGAGAGGACACTTGCATTCCAATTTTTCCAGTATTAATAATTACTACTTTGAGAGCTATTCACACATGCTCTCGTTAAATACAAAATAATTCAAATAGCTCGATTTATTTTTGTATCTGATAAAGGTTGGGTGATAAAGATCCAATATGATTACAACAAGCGTCGCCATTGTCAATGCGATAGCGGTAATTTGCGAATAAATGACTTTTCTCTGGTGCAGTCAATATGCATTCAAGTTCTCATCATGCATTATTTGATAAATTACAGCATTTTAACCTGATCTACTTATCTGTTAAAAAGGCTCCTTGAACAACACAACACTAATGACAATTATGAGAAAATTGTCCAAAAAAACTTTGAAAAACACACAAAAATACTCCTAAATTTTACACGGTGATTAACGGAAAACTGAGGTTATGTATGTGGAGATGCTCCATTCTTCCTTTATTTCGTGCTAGTATAGTATACTGTATTCACTAAAGAAAAGGAGTAAAAAATTATTTCAAACCCATATTTTGGGGCTTTACTCGGATAAATCGAACTTAATTTTTCTGTTTAGAATAACATCACTGCTCTCAGTATGCAGTTTTGTAGACGGTGTGCATATAACCATTGACCATACAGTAAAAATTTACATATATTGTGCATGGTTACTCCATTTGTTCGGTGGATAAGGTATAGTAGTACTAGTAGTTTTTCTGGGGGTTCACGAAATCAACATTATTGCTGGACAGAGCCACTATCATTCTTGGACCCAAGGATGAGGCAGAGGAACCGTCCGCACGACGCTGTATCGCCCTGAGCACCCTGATACTCTTGAAACCAATGGAAAGTATTACTCCCACGGACTGCTTCCTCATGTGCACTCCCTCACTACTCAATTGATAGTACAAAACAGTAATCTTGAATATCGAGGAGCACAAACGAATTTGCGAGAGGGAGCCTTGTTGCCAAATGTCCCCACCAATCAGAGTGCTGGAATTCTTGATTCACGTATAAATGATGTATGCGCGAAATTATTTGACTTTCTCAAAAATTTTAAAGGCTAGCTGGTTGGTTCATTTTTGTGAGAGCAATGAAAGATACACGTCTCCAAGTGACATTTCTTGTAAAACTGCACTTTCTAGGTCAGGTTCCATGACAAGATTTTCTCCTGCCCGACACTGAGAGAACCAATAACTCCCTTGGGGAGCATTCAGCTCCCTTGTTCTTGATAGAAATCTTTTCAAGGATATAGTCACTCATAAGGAGAAACACGCCTATTTCCCGTGTTAGTTCTACTGCTCCAAATTCAAGAATAGGGTCACTGGCGGTGCAACCACAAGACATTTCATGAGAGGCCCAACCGATTTAAATCCGTTCTCTCACTGGGAGTTCTTTATAGGCAAGACTTTCGGGACCGCAATCGCATTTTTTCGAAACGAAGTTGTCGGGGTTCTCAATATATTCCAAACATAATATATATCCCGAAGGGTGCTAGGTCCTTTAGGTAACCTGCCCTGCTTATAGCGGTATGCTGAGACACTTGCAGAGGAACAGCAGGCGCCAGCAGATAGCAGTGGCCCAGAAAGTTTCAGACATATAGCAACCCCTCGATTATGATTAAGGCCATACAAATCAACTTGAATAGATCTCTCGCGGCGCATGATATGGCTCATGCGGTAGCCTTGAAAGAGCATATCGACATGGTCATAACGTCTGAGTCGAATAGAAAGGCGTCCATGCCTGCGAATTAGAATCAAGGTCCTGACCCCAGAGAACATGGTGCCTATCATGATATCGAGCGAGCAACGCTGGAAGATAGTATATAAAAAGGTTCAAGGCATCTTAAAATTGAAAGAGACAGAGGAACGTAGGGACATGTAGCAAGAGGAAGAAGGAGAGGAAAAACATACTTAACTCATCTTGCACTGCGAAGAATATCGTTCACGATGATGCCCGGTGCAGATGAAGGCTGAGCAGAGGTAAGAAAAGAGGGAACAGTTTTAGCCGATTGAGTCGTGGTGACATGTCGGATGGACGCGTCTGCGTCCGTTGGACATAAAATCAGAGGTCTCCAGCTGGTTCAACGTCGGGCGGGTAAACTTTCTCTCACACCCAGAAGGGTGCTTGCGTGCTTCTGTATTTGCGATGAAGCCAATTTTCTAAACCCTCTTTAATAAAAAAGACTACAACACGTGTCCCTTAGAATACTATAACAGATACGTTGTATTTATATATCGCGGTGAGAGCATCTTGCGACAACTGCATGCCGCAGATACTTATACCTTCCTTGTTGTGGCGCAGCGTCAAGTCCAAGAGGCAAAATTGCTCAAAGAGTGTCTCCACCACAAGTATTTGCATCGTCTCCTGAAGATCGGGTCTTGAGAACTTATCCGGTAAGAACAAATTCGCAACCAAAAATATGCGTACAGTCCCATTGTTATTATACACATTTAGTGCCATCCAAATCGAAACAAATACCCACAAAAGGATAAATATGGAGAGATGTCTACATTCTAGGTAATCTTTACCGCGAATACACCTTCCACGACACCAGAGAGGGCGTGGACTATCATTTTAGAGCGTCTGAACAATAGACTAGTACTGACTACTGACTGCTATGTTACGAGGAGCACCAATGCCCCTTGTGCGAGAGCACGAGGATGCGGGTAAAGGTACCGTCCTTTTCAGAGCAGCAATACTGACAGTCGTCGAACTCAGCCTCACGCTCGACTTCATTGGGAAGTGTCAGTAGTGATTATGGAACTTGCTCCCACACAATTAAAAAGTCACTTGAAGCTGCAGCAATCCAATTTTTTTGAGACTTCACAAAGCTATGTCCATGCGAGGAATCTTCTTTAATCATCTAGAAGAGCTTGGTTTGTTTGAGTAGTTGGTCATCACCTTCCTAAGGGCGCGGGTGACCCTCACACATCTCTAGTCGGCGCGGCGTTCAAGGTATACACTGGCACTGCCTATGTCCATCTACGGCTCTACGAGTACTATACTACAATTTAAGACACTCGTAGATACCGGTGCTACCATACACTCCAGAGGATATAGAGCAACGCCGACAGAGTCCGTATCCTTTCAGAAGGCGCTCAATAATGTCACCCCCTCTAGGGGTTGAAAAATGGGGTGAAACATAATGAAAATGGACGATATTGATAGGATCCTGTATCCATTTTATACAGGTCATAGTTGGACCTCCCAAGAACATGTATAAAAAACGTCATCCGTTTTAAACAATACGAACAATTTTTTAGCTCTTTTGTGTTAGCTACAAACAAAACAAAGAATTTTACATCAAGCCCCGACCGGTTTCATCGCGATATTTTTTTAAATTTTTTAAAAGTCGGTTACTTAACGATTTTTTTCACGTTTTAACACCTCTCCTTATTTCCGATCCCTCCCATTTTGGAGTTATGGTGCAATGACAAACAAGTTCCCAAACTGTCTCTAGAATTCAAATACCAAGCGCGTCATCCGGTTTCTTACTGGGGACTAAAATTACGCGTCACTGCTCTGCTCTTGGTTTACGAAACACATGTCCAATACTAATTATATCACTGTGTGTCTGATATTTTTTTGTAGCAATGTCCTGTTATTTTAACGGGAACGAAGGAACAACAGAAAAAGTATCTTGGAAGATTGATAGAAGAGCCGCTCCAAGCAGTAAGTGCATAATACCTTAATAACATAGTAATAAAATAAATACAAAATTCTTACTGTGTTCAGAAACAGGTTTTTTTATAAGTTCACAAATTATACACTTCACCATTTTTTTGAAATCTCATAAAATTTTCAAAATAATTCATTAAATGATGAAGGTGAATTTAGACTTCACCATTTTTTAGAAATCTCAAAAAATCTTTAAAATAATTCATTGAGTAGTAAAGGTGAATTGATACAGTGCAAGTTCTGATAGCGTTTATGACACTCTGCGCGTAACGCTGCTGGCTTCGATCGGTATGTCATTGATCCATTGATCGCATTTGCATTCATTCTATGTTGCAACACGAATTAGTGCAGATTAGTTTATATCAATTAAAATGGTGTAAAGTATACAAGAATGAGTCGAAATTGTAGGATATACTACGAAAACGTGATCAGAGTAGCAACTCAGCTTTTTCCTATAAGTTCACCAATTATACACTTCACCATTTTTTATAAATCTCAAAAAATCTTTAAAATAATTCATTAATTGGTGAAGGTGGATTTATAAAGTGCAACTTCTGATAGCATTTATGACGTTCTGCACGTAACGCAGCTGGCTTCGATCGATATGTCATTGATCCATCGATCGCATTTGTATCCATTCAGTGTTGCAATACGAATTAATGCACATTTAATTTATATCAATTAAAATGGTGTAAAGTATACAAGAACGAGTCGAAATTGTAGGTTTATACTACGAAAACGTAATCAGAGAAGCAAACAAGCTTTTTTCTATAAGTTCACAAATTACACACTTCACCATTTTTTAGAAATCTCATAAAATCTTCAAAATAATTAATTAAATGGTTAAGGTGAATTTATAAAGTGGAACTTCTTATAGCATTTATGACATTCTGCACGTAATGCTGCATGATTCGATCGATATGCCATTGATCCATTGATCGCATTTGCATCCATTCAATGTTGCAATACGAATTAATGCAGATTTAATATCTTTCAGTTAAAATGGTGTCAAGTATACAAGAACGAGTTGAAATTGTAGGCTTATAGTACGAAAACGTGATCAGAGAAATAAAAGTTAGCTTTTTTCTATAAGTTCACAAATTATACACTTCACCATGTTTTGAAATGTCATAAGTCTTTAAAAACTAACTAAAAACTAAAAAACTTATAAAATACTACCATCAGGGAATGTTTTGTTATATTTCCCAACTTTTCCAGGCATACGCCGTGACTGAGCCTGGAGCAGGATCAGATGTTAGTGGCGTCAAAACAAAAGCAGAAAAGAAAGGAGACGAATATATTCTTAACGGGCAGAAGATGTGGATCACCAATGGAGGGGTTGCAAACTGGTAAGACTGCTTCTTAGATGTGTAGGTATGATTAGTTCAGACTTTTGAATTGATTAAGCAGGTTGCATTGCAACAACAACATTGCAAGAAGTAACGGAAACAAACCTGAGGCCTGAATTCACCATTCACTCCAAAATTTTCACAAGACTTTGAAAAAGTATAATCAATTCAGATGAAAGTATGACCTCTCTAGTGACGTGGGGAAAACGTTTTGCAATCAGTATGATACTTAAATGCAGTGCTATAGAGCAATTCAATGATGACGCGGCGTGCTGTCACGATCAGCTGATATTGGGCAAACATGGCTGATTTTCCGTATACCGCCATGTAAAATTAAGGACTTTCATTTTTGTTTTTTTACAATTTTTTGGACATCTTACCATAATTGTTATTGTGTTTTGTTTGTCAAAGAACCCTTTTTGTCAGGTAAGCACAGCTGTCCATTAAAATGATGTAATTTATGAGATAATGCGTGATGAAAACTTGAACGCATATTGAAAACAGCAAAGAAATAAAACATTTATTCGCAGATTACAGTTATCACATTCACTAGGGCAACAGTTGTTATAGTCATACTGCATCTTTGTCACTTGATACTCGAAGTAATGCATTTCTTTACTTGAAATTTTATTTCTGAAGTAGTTCTTTACAGTGGCCAACCTTTGGTGGATTATGTTAAAGTAGCAAAAACGTCCATTCGTAGGTAATAATTGCTATATAACTTCATATGTACATATAGGCAAGTTCAAGGAATGGATCAATTGAAGCTTGGATAAGGAAAGAAAGAATTAAAGCATTAATTTTTTGACATAACCTAAAAGCTGGGTTTCTGGAACAAGTGATATATTTATTAAAAAGTAAATATGCACCAAACAAATATTATGACTATTCACTTCTTCATTAAAATAATTTGTGCACTACTTCAAAATGCTTCGTTTTTATTATTGTAGGTGTGGACAAAATTCTCCAGCTTCTCAAGTATTCGAGACAGAAGAGGCAGATCGATATCAGGAGGTGAAGAATGTGATGACTTTCTAGAAAGTAGATCCTGGTATATTCCACACACTGTGTATACTAACAGCACCAATAAATGCTCATGTTATCTATCTACATATTTTTTAATAAATGGTGGAGAAAAATTAATTATTTATTATTATAGGGTATGCTTCCCACATAATGAAATTGAAAATATTTCACAATATCATTCTAGCTACAGCAAGGTGAAAATATGTATTTTAAATGACACTTTGCTTAACATAGCGTGATTAATTTGTATCATATCAAACAGGAAGATTATCTAAAAAACACTCATTGGGTGATTGTAAAGTAGCACACACCAGAAGCTTATTACTTGAATAAAAAACTATTAGTTGAATTTTCCTATGTATTTATTATATACATTGATATTCACAACTTCATTATCATTAGAAAAGCTATCGAATTTTACATTTAATCATATAAAAAACTGGGTATTTCCAGTTGAAAAAAATCAGGTTATCTCTGATTGATATTTCCTTAAATAATCGAATAATTTCTCCAAGCACAAAAAGGAATTCAAATTTGACCGTCTAACCTAAGCTGACGCATTTCATGTTTAGTAATCCGGCAGAGTCACAGCCTTCTAAATTTTATAGTCTCTTGAGATATTCAATTTTTTTCTGACATCTACTTATACCGAAAATGGTGATTTACACCTAAACGGTTCGCTTTAAGTCCCACGTGTGATACATAGAGTCACACCAGAATTTACCAAGGATTCTAAATATGTAATAATATATAGGATGCTCTATTTAAAAACATAATTTTGACACGTTTCGTATTTTTTCGTATAACAAGAAAATATTTTTTAAATGTAGCCTTAATGGGTACCTATCCATCCGAAATGATTATTTTCTTTTTCATCGGATACCTTAGCCATAGTGCTTCGTGCCATATAAGATATAATGATAAATTGAGTGGAGACGCGACGTTCTTACTAAAGATAATATCTCCGATATCCTTCCATCTAGCCTTCTGACGATTTGTAATTAGGTTCATTTTGACTCATAGAATGGGTATTTAAATTGTCAGAAGTGTACCGAGTCACCGAGTGACATAATTGCTACCAAATTTTTCGCAACTGCAGCGCCCTTTGACGGCTTTACCTTTCTCCTACACTTCTGAACATTTTTTGCCTACTTTCTTATAGTATTTCCGTTTGTACTGCAAATTTTCAGATCTGTACTTCATCATTTATTATGCGAAAAAATAGCATATTTAAATATTTAATCCCCCACCCTTACTTTGTCTGTCCACATCGCGTTCTGACGACTCACCAATCTGTGTTGTTACCTACCGAATCTGTAAATGACAAAATTTCGACTTTACCGAGTGACCTTTGTTTTACGTAGCGAGCTCTTAGACCATAATATGGGATCGGGTGGCTTCGTAAGTATGTCAGCGAGTAGGCACGTTGTGGTAGGTACCCGAAACTGCCCGATCGTCATGGTGATAGAAACACGTTACAGAGTACCAGCGCTGGCTTCCAGTGCACATTCCTGAGAGTAAACAACAAGAGAACAGACAAAAATTAGCGGCAGGTTGGTAAACCATAAAGTGCAGATTATACCGGAGAGTGCGAGTACGAGACTGATTGGACCAGAAACCTTGGGGAATTGTTTTAACTAAATTCAAGTATGTGCTCTATGGATGAGTGGAAGAGCACTATTGTAGTGAACTCCGACATTTGGGGTATATAGCTCTATGCTCCAATAAAGACTATTATTATTATATAATCTCTCAAGATAAGGGGATCGCCTACCCGTACTACATATTTCGACTCCACGCTTTCGCACCTAGCTTTATGTGCTGTAATCTAAAGCCAGCGGCTTATTAATTTGTATTTCCATATGTTGTTTAGGTATTTCGTATTGGCACGTACTAATCCAGATACAAAAGCTCCTGCGAGCAAGGCGTTCACTGGTTTCATCGTGGAACGGGACTTCCCTGGTGTACAACCTGGGAGAAAGGAAAATATGATGGGTCAGAGAGCTGCCACTATTCATGGCATCACATTCGAAGATGTACGTATACCAAAGGAAAATGTTTTAAGTAGTGAGGGAGCCGGTTTCAAAATTGCGATGCAAGTGTTTGACAAGACAAGGCCAGCGGTGAGTAAACAAAGTAATAATCATATTATTAATAATAACAAATACTTTTATTGAAAACTAAAATAAAGGTTGCTATTTCACAAAATGAGATTTAGATGAAATTCGACTGACATATTTCTTTTTTGGTAGCCTTACTCAATACTGTGGTGATTTGGAACGCGCTCCCGGCTGTCGTATGACGTATGATAGAAAAAAACCATGAATAAAATGTTAGAACATAACAGTGTAAGAGTTTAATCATTCGACGAAGTTCAGATAAGTAATGTATTTGCCAGGGTATTTGCTTACTACTACATCATAATATTATTCCACTATTTTGTTATTTGCAAGACCATGAGCGACTTGATCTTGATCACGTTAAACGTTTCAAAATATGGCATTCAGTTATGAACAGTGACCTCTTGCTCACTACAATACAACGTATTGCAAAGTAATACCTACTCTAAGTATATCATGACATTGAGATACTAGTGTATTTATATAGAATGTAAATTAGAACCATTTATCACAAAATGAGGCTTATGGGTAAGAAAATAGTTAATATGAAAGAATCTTGGGGTTGTGGTTAAAATTTTGAAAAGAAACTACGGGTCACTGCATAAATGGGACTCTGGTGTTAAATGCTAAGATTTCGACAATATTTATTACCATCTTCATATAACGTTGAGGTTTGCTAGTAAAAATCGACACTCAATCATTCAAACGATCAGACAATGGTCTTAAGCTTGCGCAGCAATTCCATCAATACTTTAGGGCCAATAAAGTTTCTAGGAGTGCACATCGATCCTCATTCGACATGGGAATCGCATGTTAACCATGTAACATCCATGCTATCAAAGTGCATTTATCTAGTAAGAAATCGAAGAAATGTTGTTTCAGACACCGTGACTCTAAAATGCTACTTTTCTTACTTCCACTCACGAATGACATACGCACTCTTCAACTGGGGTCACTCGGCACATATGGAGAAAGCTTTTGCGGTACAAAGACACTGTGTTAGATATATTGCCAATATCGGTTACACTCATCCTTGTAGACACAGCTTCATTGCACTGAAAATAATGACCCTTTCCAGCAAAGGTATTTTTAATTAATTTAATTTAATCAATTTAAATTAATAATACATTAAATCCAATCAGCATCTGTATACTTCTCACAGCAGCGTTCACAATTACTAAACATGCCATAATGATAATTTAGTCCTACCTCAACTTCGGCTTCATAGGACTACACCTTTTCCGTCAATTGTATTTTAGATTAGTCAATTGTATTTCAGAAAACATCATATGAAATTCAGAAAATGTTATTTGTAAATCAGAAAGTATCACTTGTATTTCAGAAAGCATAATGATTGTGTATTATCCAGAAAAATTTATTAAACAGATAATAACATCTAACATAATTACTGAAAAGTTGAGTACATACATAGATCATACATAATTTTTAAGCCAAAAAGTATTTTGAGGTACTAACACTAACGCCCTACTTGCATATCTTGCAGTAATAAAGAAGCAGCATGAAAAATTGTTGTATGTTGTACTGCCCTGGCACAGTCTCCTCCAACAATCGTTTCTTTTGCCGAATCTATGATTTCTTCCAGATAAAGCAGTCTTTGTTCCACAATGCTAATTCTTCTAACTTGTGGAACCCGAAGATGAGTTTTAACATGTCTTAATTTTCGACCATATATTTTCGATGGGGTTGAGCATCGGAGAATACGGTCCCAAGCGCAATAAAGTAGCTTCTGAATTATTTATGACACCTTCAAATCTTGCATGGCAAGGTGCGTTATCACATACAATCACCAAATCACCTACTTCATTTCCTATATCCTGCCATCTTTGCAGTAAATTTGTTATCCAAATATTAGCAGAATTCGATGAAAAAGAGCCTCTGCGACGTTCCACTGTCACAACCCCTGCTGGAGATATTACACCTATTAGGTGTACATTGGGACCCCTTGCAGCTGGTAATTGTTGAACAGCTCGCACACCAACTCGGGACCGACCTCGTGTTCGACGGCAAAACAAATTGAAATTTGTTTCATCAATCCATACAATTCGTTTGCCCAGTTCAATATATCTATTTAAGGCTGTAACATACTCCGCCCGCTTTCTCTTATTTTCTTGTTGTTTTGAACTTGCTTTATTGTGAATAACCTACCTTCTAAATAATTTCCAATGGTAGATGTTGATACATTTTTACGAAAATTCGCAAGAACTTTCATTTTCACTTGCTTCAGTGTTAGACCACAATCCTCTTCAATCCATTCAACAATGGTATTTATTTCGTCCTCAACAAGTGCTTTAGGTTTTATACCCTTCAACATTACGTCCCGCCCGGAACGGACCCAATGGAATGCAGTTTCATATTTAATTCCCAGAGTTGTAGCGAAAAGCACCCAGTCTTCCCCTCTATTAGCACACGCTACAATTCTTTCCCTCTCTTGATTTAAATATTTCTTATATTTTTGCCGTTCTACCGTTTCTCTCTCATTCACATCACTTCTGCACATGGGACTCTTAAACTCAACCAAGTTATTTAAATATGCGACACATTTTGTCTGAAATAGGTGCCCTGCATGGTAATAACCGAAGAACTACCTTTCTTAGCATGGACACTCTACAGATTCCACAATTATCAGATAAATTCATGATTTATTACAACAAAATCGTGACATTTGTACTGTTCAACTATGTACTTGCGCTTGTTGATGTTGCTAGGGTAGCGTAAGAATTGTTTACTATGGTATACTGATAAAACTTATTTTCTGAAATACAAATAATATTTTCTGAACTACATTTGACGTTTTCTGAAATACATTTTACTAATCTGAACTACATTTGATGCTTTCTGAAATACATCTTACTAATCTGAACTACATTTGACGCTTTCTGAAATACATTTTGCTAATATGAACTACATTTGACGCTTTCTGAAATACATCTTACTAATCTGAACTACATTTAACGGTTTTTGAAATTAATCTGTTACTTTCTGAACTACAATAATTGGAAAAGGTGTAGAAATGGCGCCAATTTTTATCACATACTATTTTATAACGTTCTTAGCCTTTGAAATGTTGCGTGAAATGTTCTATTTATTGTCAATGAACATGTCATTCTGTTCCTTTTTTCCTGTGTAATGTGTGTTTTTTAACAATTTCTGTTATATACGCAGTGTAAAATTTTATATATTGTCATTTTGACTTGTAAAAACACTTTTGTGTAAAGCACCAATAAATTATTATACTTAAAAAGCAAAAAAGTGCAGCCCGAGCTCTGACACCGAGCTGCTATTCCATTATCCAGTGACTACTTCACACACCGTGAGGTGAGTAATCACTGGGTCCACGAATCGTGCGCCTTAAGAAGACGAAGGGACCCAATGATGACTGCCTCCTGCACTCTGGCGGCTAAGATATGCGCCGCCGCACGGCATACCGGTATTTTGCGCAGTGCAGAGAGCAGCGTATTCCTCATTCCATCTAGGGATTCAATGACCATACCCAGCACACTTACAGTGTAGTCTGGCCAGAGCCTGCGAAGTTGTCCGAGCAACTCCTGATATTTAGTCCGCTTTTCCTCGTCCTTAGAGACGATGTTCACCTCGGCAGGTGCCGAAAACTCTATAACGAACACCGTCTTCTGTTGGTGGTCGAGAAGGACGATGTCGGGCTGGTTTGTCTGTACAAGCTCGAGCGTGGGGAATGAGTAGTTCCAGTAAATCCGGCATCTCTCGTTCTCCACAACGGACTCTATATCCCCTGGAGCGTATGGCAGCACCGGAGTCTCATCGATACCGTATGAGTGCCTCAAATGATAATAGAGCACTCGTAGAGCCGCGATGTGCCGATGGACGTAAGCCGTCCCAGCGTACGTCTTACACGCCGACAAAGGATGCATAAGCTATGTTCGTTACATAGCAGGCAGAGGACTTAGGATGCAGACTTCTCTCCATATTCATCCTTTTGCGGGTCTTCGTGTCGATTTCCTTCAGCTCGTTCGCTTTCCATCTCTACTATCTCCGCTTCGTCCTTTCTTGAGATGAACCAATGCATATTTGTCTGTTCCGAACGCAATTCCGATAGCATGACTGTAATCCTGCACCACCCTCAGCGATTGTTGTAGTTCGCGTTGGTCGGAGGCATTGAGTTTTATGTCATCCATATAAAACAGATGGGTGACCTTGTGCCTCCGGTTATTGGGCGTCCCACAGCTGTATCCCTTAGTATTTCTCAGCGTTATGGATAGAGGCAAACGTGAGATGTAAAAGAGCAAAGGACTCAAGGAGTCTCCTTGTAAGACACCTCTTTTGAATGACACCAACTCTGTCTGAACCCGAGATTTTCACCTGATGTTATAGTGAACCGGGTCTTTCAGAGTGGCATCAGTTGTTTGATACATCCCACTATCTAATTATCCACCAAAAGACATTCCAACAGCCGCACGATGAGACGTGATGTCGAATGCCTTGCGATAGTCAATCCAGGCCATAGAAAGGTTTCGCTTGGACTGCACGGAGTCCTGCGTGACACATCGGTCAATCAACAGGTTCTCCTTACAGCTAGCTACTCCTTTCTTTCACCCTCTCTGTTCATACACGTCGAGAGATACAGGATTCAGAGCTTGAAGGATGCGCATGTACAAGATTCTGGTGAAGAGCCTTGTAACATGCGTGCAGACATGTTATTGGCCTGTAAGTTTTTGAGATCACACAAATCTCCGGTCTTTCTTTGGGAGAAGCACGGTTCGACCTTCGACAAACCAAGGCAGAATTGGCTACTACTGATTTAGCGACGAGTTAAAAACTCTAGCTAAATGCCGGCGGCATCTGGGAAATTTTTTCCACCAGTAGGTGTTTATGCCATTCGGGCCAGGAGCTGCGAAATTCTTTAATGTATGGTGGTCGCGCCTCAACCCGTAGGCTGTCTGGCGCATTCGGCGCGTAAAATGCTTCCCAGCCGCTCTATATTCCATCACACACTGGATACCGGATGCTTCCTGGCGAGCCAATTGAATTTTCGCTACCATTTGGCGCACCCGTCTCTGTGCTCTAAATGTCAGAGGCCTCCGATAGACGTTCACCCACAGCCTCATCCTCTCTCTTCAAACCTGCCAGCTTGAAGGACCTCTTGTTGTTATGCAAGGCCCTTCGGTCTCTGAAATCCCCAGGTGAGACGACTTCGCCGATTTCCCTCTCAGCGGGTCTTATCGGCGACCTTTCAGCCTGGTTAACAGGCCTTCCGACCACTGAAGGTGCAGGCTGAGCTGGAGCACGAACATATCCCTGCCTCTAGAGGTACGATACATAATCCCGCAAATTCTGAGAGGTACGAGTGCTATGTTCAGGTTGCATTTCATACCACCTCTCACACATGCGGGACATGTATACCCTACGGTGCGGGCTACTGCTCTCGTAGTAGCTCAGCAGATCATCTCTAAGCTCCGTCGTCCACCTAAAACGGTCCATGTCATGGCCAGGGTCGTCAACAGGGCAATTCGAAGCACCGCCACCTTGCCCAACGTCGGCTTCCGAAACGAGATTGGTGTGGTGGTTAGCCTTAGGGTCCCCAGCCGAAATTTCCGGAGGCAGCCTTCCAAATTACCTCCTGAGGATGCACCTGTGAAGGCTGCCGGCTGGCTTACATCCTCCGGTTTTGGTATACCCCGCGGTGTTGCCACTCACCGAATAGCCTTCTGATGTTGGGCGGCTTCCTGGGGGTGCATTTTATACCTGTCTGCCAGGTTAAAGGAAACAGCCGCTTCTGACGTGAAGAACAGACGCTGTCGGAGTACTGCTCCTCACATGGAGATCCGTCGTGGCCTATAATTGTTGAAGAATAGCCGACCCTCTGGATGAAGAAGCTATTCCACTGTGCTAGTTTTGGTCCGCCCTGGGTATCTCATTTCCCCGGTACCACCCATATCTGGGAGGCATTCCCTTATCCGCCACATTGGCTAGGCGCCACTGAGGGGATCTAGCAACCCCTTGCACAATTACACTAAAATTAACCACAGGTAATTACGGCTTATTTTTAAAAGGCAACCTATCGTTAATCCATTCTATACTTTCTCAAGGTTAATTTAAAATTAATGTTATATAAAAAACAGATACCTACAGGATAGAGCAGTGCGATCCTGTACTATTATGATATGTTATCAGGCAGAGTCTTCATCGGGAGCTGTCGAGTGGTCTGTGAACTTTTTGGGAGGTCTAATGACGCTTGTAGTGATTAATTCTAGATTTTTTTACTAGGTCGACCTAATATTCTAATACATGTAACTAGTAAAAATTTTACTGTGTTGGTAACACTCTAAAGATGCTGAGGAGCGCGCGTTGCTTGAACAATAAACATTGAATTGGAAGTTATGACAGGATTTAGCTAGGGTCCCGGGGCCAAAACGTCTGTTAAGAGATAGTATCCCCGTAACTGGCATTAAAACTAATGCCGTAGTGACTGATACTATGTGGACGTAATTTTAATTGAATTGAAGGATACATTCTCTTGTGGACATGAACCCATCTTGACGGACGCCTTGAAATAAAGCACGATAGCTCAAATAACTGGTTATTTTTATTGCGAATCCTGTTTTTTAAATCCCCTTGAATAACTGAAATGTTCCTCATTTTACGTAGGTCGGAGCTATTTCAACCGGTATTGCGCAGCGTTGTCTGGATGAAGCTAGAAAGTATGCAACCGAGAGAAAAACATTTGGAGTTCCAATCATCCAACATCAGGCTGTGGCTTTTATTCTGGCAAATATGGCTATTGGCATTGAAACTGCAAGGTTTGTATGATGGTAAACACAGCGAAATATTTTTATACGGCCGACACTATGGCGTTATTCAACGCGGCCTCAATTGCAGTCAAAAAGCAGTTCGCTTATCAAAAAGATTAAACTGAGCTCGTCATTGATGCTAGATATGGAATCATTATGAATAGGATGTTATTTAATGATAGGCCGTAATTCGAACTCTTCGAGCAAATTCTTTTGTAATTTGGCAGTGTTGTTCACTGCAATAAGACTCCGTGTCAGCACTGACTTGGAGATAATTATGATTTCCAGTGGCGCTTTGGTGGGCAATCCCGCGATTAATGTGAGCATATGGCAATGGCTTAAAAGAATCAAATGTTGTTTTTCAGATTAAACAGATAAAAACATAATTTTTTTATTTCTTGATGTCTCTTCGTATCACACTTTGTTTCCGAGAAAGAAAGAAAAACAGTTCATAGTCCGATGAAAAACATTTTAAAACAAAACAAGATAACTTTGTTCTCCATATTGTATTTACTTAAAAATATTGGAAATGGTCACTTCCTGCTTCTATGCAGGTTGCTTTTGTCATGGAGTGAGGGAGGGGCTCCTAGAAAAATTCCATGTGTGTTACGATTGGTATCACGTCCATCCACAATTCTGTTTCTTAGTTGTTCTGCTGTCTCTACTAGAGAATTAGGTTGGAGCACCATCATGCATGAACCAATGCTGTTGTCATAAAGAAAAGTAGTCCGGGATCCCAGGCCCATTTTCACTACTTACTACTAACAAGCTAATTTTGCGTGAGTAGCTTTATTTTGATGAGACGCCCAACTTTTTCCTCTACAAAAATTCTCGATTGTGGTAGCTAACAGGGGTAGCAGGGATGAAATATGTCAATTTGACGAGTGTCAAAAATTAATTACTAACAGCTAGTTTTTTAACTAAATCTTAAGAATGTGATCAACCTTATTAGAAAAAATGTTTGTCCTACAAAATCTATGGTTTGATCACATTGTCCCCCTCCATCCAACATGTACCAATAACAAGGTCATACAAATTTATTACTAACAGCCTGATTTTTTCACTATTGCTTCGTTAATATCTATACAATTTGACAGCAACATTGTCCTACAAATCACGTGGTATGTTATCCTGGTCCTACGCTCAGAAGTTGTAGTACAAATCCCGGGTGTAAAAATAATTACTATCAAGTCTAATGTTCGTGGATAGCTTCGTTGCGATGAGACGCCCAACTTTTTCCTCTACAAAAATTCTCGATTGTGGTAGCTAACAGGGGTAGCAGGGATGAAATATGTCAATTTGACGAGTGTCAAAAATTAATTACTAACACCTAGTTCTTCAACTAAATCTTAAGAATGTGATCAACCTTATTAGAAAAAATGTTTGTCCTACAAAATCTATGGTTTGATCACATTGTCCCCCTCCATCCAACATGTACCAATAACAAGGTCATACAAATTTATTACTAACAGCCTGATTTTTTCACTATTGCTTCGTTAATATCTATAGAATTTGACAGCAACATTGTCCTACAAATCACGTGGTATGTTATCCTGGTCCTACGCTCTGA
Source organism: Callosobruchus maculatus (assembly GCA_951848785.1). Taxonomy (NCBI): domain Eukaryota; kingdom Metazoa; phylum Arthropoda; class Insecta; order Coleoptera; family Chrysomelidae; genus Callosobruchus; species Callosobruchus maculatus. The sequence goes on from CATOUR010000265.1 coordinate 939,463, forward strand.
AGTTGTAGTACAAATCCCGGGTGTAAAAATAATTACTATCAAGTCTAATGTTCGTGGATAGCTTCGTTGCGATGAGACGCCCAACTTTTTCCTCTACAAAAATTCTCGATTATGGTAGCTAACAGGGATAGCAGGGATGAAAGATGTCAATTTAACGAGTGTCAAAAACTAATTACTAACAGTTAGTTTTTCAAATAAATATTAAGAATGTTATCAACCTTATTAGAAAAAATGTTTGTCCTACAAAATCAGTGGTTTGATCACATTGTCTCCCTCCATCCAACATGTGCAAATAACAAGGTCATACAAATGTATTACTAACAGCCTGATTTTTTTCACTATTGCAATTTATATTGTTTATATTATTACAGAGCCAGATATCACGAATAATGAAAATGAGGGAAATGAAAAAGATGAAGACGATAGTAATGAAGTTATTTCTTATAGATTTCGGCAAAGATTACACTTTATAATTATAATACAAGTAGAAAAATGACAATTCTTGTCGGACTAACGGTACATACCTGTTTTCTTCTGGGACATTATTTCCTTTGGACAGAGAACACAGTTAACCTATTATGTGATATTTTGTCTTACAGTTAGTAATGAAAAAATGTGGTATTGACAACTTCTGAGCGTAGGACCGGGATAACATACCACGTGATTTATAGGACAGTGTCGCTGTCAATATCAACGAAGCAATAGTGAACCAATCAGGCTGTTAGTAATAAATTTGTATGACCTTGTTATTGATACATGTTGGATGGAGGGGGACAATGTGATAAAACCATAGATTTTGTAGGACAAATATTTTTTCTAATAATGTTGATTACATTCTTAAAATTTAATTAAAAAACTAACAGTTAGTAATTAATTCTTGAAGCTCGTCAAATTGACATATTTTATCCCTGCTACCCCTGTTAGCTACCACAATCTAGTATTTTGGTAAAGGAAAAAGTTGGGCGTCCCATCTAAAGGAAGCTACTCACGCAAAATTAGCTTAGTAGTAGTAGTTATTTATTATCGATTCCGGCAAAGATTACATTTTATAATACAAGTAGAAAAATGACAATTCTTGTCGGACTAATGATACATACCTGTTTTCTTGTAGGACATTATTTCGTTTGGTCAGAGAACACAGTAAACTATTATGTGATATTTTGTCCTACAGTTAGTTATGAAAAAAATGGTCTTGTGGTATTAACAACTTCTGGTCGTAGGACCGGGATAACATATCACGTGATTTGTAGGACAATGTTGCTGTCAAATTGTATAAATATTAACGAAGTAATAGTGAAAAAATCAGGCTGTTAGTAATAAATTTGTATGACCTTGTTATTGGTACATTTTGGATGGAGGGGGACAATGTGATCAAACCATAGATTTTGTAGGACAAACATTTTTTCTAATAAGGTTGATCACATTCTTAAGATTTAGTTGAAAAACTAGGTGTTAGTAATTAATTTTTGACACTCGTCAAGTTGACATATTTCATCCCTGCTACCCCTGTTAGCTACCACAATCGAGAATTTTTGTAGAGGAAAAAGTTGAGCGTCTCGTCAAAATGAAGCTACTCACGCAAAATTAGCTTGTTAGTAGTAAGTAGTGAAAATGGGCCTGGGATCCCGGACTAAAGACAATTCGTGCTGAAAATCTCTCTCTCTGATAGCATTAAGATTTTCTTTAGCCCAATTACGATTATTGTTAAAATTAACTGTTGCGTTTATGGAAAAATGCGCTTCGTACCTAAACATAATGATGGAATCACAAAATGAGGACTTTGTGCAAGTTTTTGAAGGTGCGATCTACAAACTTGCGTACGCGGTTCAAAGTCTCTTGGAAACAGGGCATGAACCGTTTGTAGGTACTTGGTCTACAAAAGTATGAAAAAATGCTATGTTTTGGCCTGCAAAAGGATTTTTTTGCACAAAACTTAAAATATGTCAAAATCGATCAGACTTAAATATAGAGCATTTAAATCGTATGCAATACCCTCATAACACTGGATGATATGAGAATACTCTGTTCACATTCACTACAGAAATGGAGATTCTGAGAAAATTGCATGGATAACAGCAATATTTATAGAATATTCTTTAAACGTTCCAAGTGGAAAAAACACGTCATATTCCTAGAATATTCCATACGGATATCACATGAACATCGTGGTAGAATATTTTTGAAAATTCTAGGAACATTTTCTCTAAATTATCTCACAAATGAAACATGTTTAGGGTATTATGGACATCGTTCCAAAAATAATAACCATTTTACACTGTCAAAAAATCGATCAAATTTGTGACCGTGAAGAAATTCGTGAAGAAATTGACAAATTGGGACATGCTCTAATTCATTGATATTTTTTGGGGAAGTCTTGGGATATTTGGGTCTCGCGACAATTTCAACTTCGTAATGACAGGTCTTGATCTGCCTCATTTATAGCAGATATCCGTTGTATAGTAGACATCAGATTAACACTGAACAATAACAGTTGGCGTTATTATAAATTCCCTACACATTATGTTGGTGGAACTCTATAAATGACAATTAATTGTAGGATTCTATCTGTCAATTAATTCACGAATTTCTTCAAGGCCGAAAATTTCTTAACCGTGTAAAGTAGGTTTAATGGCTTGTACTAATGGCAGATCGTCACGAAAGTGAAGGGGTTAGACACATCAGTCTAGCATAAAGTGTAAAATTGTTGCATTGAACCTGAAAATTTTAATCGCATTACATAAGGAGCCATATACACCATAGTAGGTGACCATGATTTGGAACACCCTCTCACACTTTATATAGCAACTGGAAACTTTATTTCACAAAATTGAGTATAAATGCATTTGCCTTTAACGAATAAAACTCTTAAATCTCTGAAATGCCCATATGCTCATTCCAAAATGAATCGAAAAATGATTAGTTTTAGAGTCTGACAACATTGACAACTAACAAGATCGACACAAAATTATGTGCTAATGTTAACATGTCGGCAGTCTGCATAGTTGGCAATGGTGAATGTTTAATAAATTTTTGAAAAATGCATATAATATGATATTTGAGAGGATGAACGCAAATATGCATAGAAATAAATGTATTTTTTCAATTCACTCAGAAATATGCAAATATAGATTAACAATACCTCACATTAAATATTTGCTTACATACAGAAAATATTCTGTTAGATACGAATATTCCTAGAACGTTTTTCATAAAATAGCTACATATTATTTCAACGATATAATTAAACTAATGTTATAAGCAGAATATTAGTGAAATATTCTGGAATAATTCAAACATTGAACGAATAATCACTGATTGTCCTAAGTGAGTATTCTAATATTACACAACAATCAAGAAAAATGAAGAATAATCTACGACTCTGCTAGATATTCATGAATCATATAGAACATTTAAAGAATATTCAAATAATATCTAGTGATATGTGGGTAAATGCAGGTTGGGCTATCTACATAAATAAAAGACCAAAAAAAGAAAAAGCCTGAATTTTCAGAAAAATCCTATACAGAAATTACCTCTGCAAATAAGAGGGATATGCTACTCCGCGTACACACTATACAGTACAAGTAGAGAAAATAAAATCATAACACACTTTGTAATTCCCAGATTGGCTTGGATGAAGGCTGCTTGGGACGTGGAACATGGGAAAAGAAACTCTTACATGGCAGCGATTGCAAAATGTCATGCTTCAGAGGTAGCAAATAAATGTGCGGCAGATGCCGTGCAAATCTTTGGCGGAAATGGTTTTAATAAGGAGTATCCAGTTGAGAAATTGATGCGAGATGCGAAAATTTTGCAAATTTACGAAGGCACGTCTCAGATACAGAGGATGATTATTTCAAAACTGCTGCTGGATGAAACTAAAGACAACGTGCTCCCGGATATTCCACTATGATGTTCAATTAAAGGAAATCAATGTGCGTCCAAATATATGTGCTCCATTACCGCGAAGAAATATATAGTGTGTCCCAGCTGAAATTTGCCACCTATCTTATCTCTGAAATGATTAAAAAAAATCGCCATGACACGTCGATTTATATTTCGAGGAGGAACACTTCTACCGAATATGTCACCATTGTGGCATCAAACCCCTCACCTCCAGCAACCCCTACTTCAAAGTCTTAAATGAGACCACCATACTTCTTGTGATACATCATTTTAAAGTGATGTAATCGGATTGAAGATTGATTCACTATTATGGAAGTTAATAACCCAGATAGCTCACATCAGGCCTTTGGATGTCGAATGGACGTCCAAAAACTGTACAAATGCTATCCAATGGATACCCAGTGGACATCCAAAACGACACATCTATGGACGTCCAGCTGGCATCCAAAATTCGTCCAGTAACGTACACGCATTTGGATACATTTTGGACATTCTAAAAACATTTGTTAAATGGGTTTATATCAACAAAAGAACATGTAGGTATATGCATTGCACGAGCAGTCAGATATCTCACAATATACATACATTATCAGACAAAAAAATTATTTCACATTCATAACACCCAAACAATTTAAAATGGTTTCATAAAAACCTTAAACCTTTCTTGCTACAAAAACTTATTGCAACATTATTTTACCTCTAAATAATAAATTATTTCAAGAGGTTTGCATCCAATCACACGAGCAATTGACAAACATCATGTAGTACAGTTCATCATAGTGAAAAAATTGTAAATAAAAGAAAAATACTATATATCTAGTCAAAAATGTGATAAGAGAAATGGTAATAAGAAAAGGGTACTGATTAAAACTTAATATCACATAAAATAAAGGCCCAATGTTCCACATAGGCCAAACCTCAATGTTATTATTCGTAATGAGATGGTATAAACCTCGTAAAGTGGGTTCACAAACATATTATGCTCATTCGAAAACATGCATTTGCCATTGCCTCAATGTGAGGTATGTAGTTAAAAATTATTTAACACAAATTAGAGGCAGGTTCCATCAGGAAGTCAAGGATTTTCTATACTAAAAATATTTATATAAGAAATGTCAAATACTCCACAAAATATAATAAATAATAAATAAGAGACATCGGTTATATCATTTCAGAGATAAGGTGGGTGGCAAATTTTAGCTGGGACACACTGTATAATGAATGCAGTGTTAAGTTCAACGAATTCGGGGGTTAAGTCACATGAAAATAAGTTTTGTTTATAAAGTTACAGTCGTATCTTTTTTTATAATTATGCACTTAGGTTGACTGGAATTAGATGAACGCAATGGAACGTAATGGAAATGCTTTACACATCAGAATTTGGCTCTTCATTTTATTATTTTCTCATTGCATGAAGCTATAGTTTGCAATCTCTTGCAACCAAATCATCGCCCACACCCGCACGCAAAAAAACATCCAACATAAAAGCTCTCGTAAATAGTTTCTTGCGTCTCTCTCCTTAGAAGCTAGGACGCCATATTTTTTTTCTGCATGCTTCAACCAAACGATACGAAATGATCAGGAGCCTCCATATTTTTATTTTTTTTATTATTGCTGTGCCGCCACTGACGATTTTTCAAAAACAGACGCGTTTTCCATTTTCGCCGCGGCACTAAATTCTGTGTCAAAATTTCATTTAAATCAGTTCAATAATTTTCGCTTTACGCAAAATACATAGAACGAAATAAAGCAAACTCGTAGGTATACATCACAAAATTGGTTTCTGTAATAGGCAAGCCAATATTCAGATGGACCTAAAAAAGTGTAATATGCCGCTAGGTATTTCGTCCATAGGTCAATGGACAAACTATTATGAATACAAAATTTTTTTTCCAGTTTTACAACCTCTCACCCCCCACCCGCCCCAATTTCACCCTCACCCAAAAAAAAAAGTAGAAAATGATCAGAAACCCCTAAAACAAAGTTTGAGGTGTTTTTATACTTTTAGTTTTTTTATTATTGCTGTGCCGCCACTGACATGATTTTTCCAAAACATACGCGTTTTCTATCCTCGCCGGGGTAGTAATACTGTGTCAAAATTTCATTAAAATCAATTCAATAATGTTTGCGTTACGCAATATAATAATATAACGATCTAAAACAACACTCGTTTGTATATACACCACAAATTCTAAGTTCCTTGGTTTTTATAATAAGCAAGACAATGTTCAGATGGACCTAAAAAAGTAGCCCAGCCCGACCTAAATACACTTGCATAGTTATTTACCTGAAAAGAGGTATCGTTTGGTCACAAGATACCGAGGCGTTGAGCTTGACTCACCCTTCATATATACAAGGTAAGTTTGTGTATGTCGACTTTGAGTACATTTTAAATATAATGAACTTCACACAAGTTATGTTTATTTTTATACCCTGTATAATATCTCTTTTTTAATTGTAGTGCTGTGTTTTATGTATCACATATGGGCTTTAAAATAAACCATTTAAGCGCAAATCGTCATTTTTGCTAGAAGCAGATATCAGAAAAAAGTTAGAAGTCAGTGACTGCGGTATGGCTAAGCTATGTTAGCTTGGGATGAACGTCAAATTTGAATTATTTTGATAATACTTGTTGAAATTATTAGATTAGTTGAGGAAACTTTCAATTAAAAATAACTTGATTTTTTCAAACAGGAATGTAATCTTTTTTAAACGAATTTTGATCTCTTTTTCAATTTTAGACCACATATAAAATCACGCTTGCGAAATCTGGAGTTTTACCTTCAGGAGCAGGGATATGGTGGTACTCCAGCTCAACCTGCCCCTTCTTGACTGAAAGACCCGTCGACTAGGCTGAAAGGTCGCTGATAAGGTCGCTGAGAAAAAAATAGACGAATTCGTATCACCTGCTCATTTTAGTGACCGAAGGGCATTGCATAACAACAAGAGGTCCTTCAAACTGGGCAGATTTGGAGAGGGAGGATGAGACAGTGAGTGAACGTCTATCGGAGGTCTCTGACGTTTGGAGCATCAATTGCTCTGAGTTAAGTGAATAAGGCAGATTGAGGGACTCTCCTGTTGAGAGAGCACAGAGGCGGGTGTGCCAAATGAAAGCAAACATCTAGTTGGCTCGCCAGGAAGTATCTCGGATCCAGAGTGTGATGGAATATACAGGGTGTTCCAAAAAAATGTGACCTCGTCTCTAGGATAAGTAGAAAACTGAAAATAATTGGGGTTTGCTTGGTGAAAAATTTCGTAATGCCACCCGTATTCAAGATACAGGGTGTCGAAGAAAAAAGTGATACACATTTTTTACGATTTTGCCTAAACTACTGGTAACATTGTAACGAAATTTCAAACGAATATGTTTTGGAAGCTAATGCATCTTAAGAATTTGTTTTGATACCTGACTCTCATAGAGCGCGCTAGTTACACGGTTCATACCAGGTAGTATTGATCATAACTTTTTTGAGGTTAGATTTATAAATTAAAATTTTAGGTAAATTTGAACATCATTCAATTGTTCACCAAAAAGGTGCTCCTGGTAAAACTCGATACTGTGTACCGATTTCGGAATATTTTGATTTGAAAATTATGGAGTAATATCCAGGTATAAAGTAATGATAAAGTCATTAGTTAAACAACAAACCACGAGAATATTATAATAAAGAATAAGAACATAAAATAAAATACAATTAGAGTGGGTGTTCAAAATGTCCTCCGTTTTCACGAATACACAGGTGTAACCTTTTTTCTAAAGCTTCCATTAATCTTCTAAACGATTGGGGATCAGCTATATGAGATTACTAAAGTGACATTGAATTCTGTCGTCTTCCAGTTCTTGACGTAAATTTACTTCTGTAGCCTAGACTTTTTCCTTAATTAAGATACGACTAAACTGTGTAGCCCAAAGGATTAAAATCGCATGACCGAGGAGGCCAAAGAATCGCAGCTTCTGCACCTCTACCAATCACTGATTCGGAAAGTAGTTACTCAACCAATCACGACATCTTCTACCAAAGTGCGGTGGAGCTCCATCGTGCATAAAAAATAGAGATCTTCGCCCGTTCAGCGTTAAATCCTCTATCTCGAATAAGTGGTTGCTTAAAAGATCCAGATACATATTACCATTTAAATTTTCAGGTGAATGTGATAACCTATTAATTTGTTACCTAAAGTTGCTGCCCAAACATTAACCTTAAATGAATGTTGGTAATGTACCCTTTTGACACGTGTATTCTCATCACACGAGTAGTGTGCATTACAGGAATTAATCATACATTGTCGCGTAAAGGTGGACTCGTCCGTAAAAAGAATATTTTAAGAAATTTGGATTGAGGGTTGTCCTTTCTTGTGATGTTTGACAAAATCCAATCTAGCTGGTAGATGGTCTGGCAGGAGCTCTTGGACTTGTCTGTAATGATACGGATGTAGCTGCTGTTCTTTATAATAAGTATCCTCCAAGTACACGAAGAAGCCGTATTACCTTGATCAACTAAATGTAAAATAATATTTTCTTTATTGATGGTTCTTGTTGTGCTTGGCCTACTAGAATCTATTTTTTTGGTCTCACATTCCCAGTTTCTCGACCACACCTCTAAATGTATTTTCAATTGGTAAGTTTCTTTTAGAAAACTTTTCTGCATAAGGCGTAACAGCTGCGCTAGGGTTTCCTAAACACTCGCCTAAGGTTAATAACATGTCGGTGTATTCAACATTTGAATACATTTTGATTTACAATATCTAGTTTTGCAAATAACGGTTTCAAAAGTCTAATTGTTGTTGTCTTATTGTCATAACTATCAATAAGTGTCAGTTTTCCATGAAAATCTTAGACAAAATCAAGATATACCGATTAAAATGGACTCTTGTGAACCGTTACAAGAAAGAAGAACCCTCAATCGATTTTTTTTTAAATGTATCCGTTTGATGCATGATGTCTCATTTACCTGACAAAATTTGTTTATTCACATATTGCATACTAATTAATAGTAATAATAATTAATAACCTTAACATTACTTCGTACCATCGGTCATTACATAATTTTCAAATCAAAGTATTCCGAAAACGGTGCACGCTATCAGGTTTTACCAAGAATACCTTTTTGGTGTAGAATTGAATGATGTTTATTAAGTTCACCCGAAATTTTAATTTATACATCTAACCTCAAAAAAGTTACGTTCAATACTACCAGGCATGAACCATGTAACTAGCGCCCTCTATGAGAGTCAGGTATAAAAACAAATTCATAGGATGTCCTATACCTTATCCACCGAACAAACGGAGTAACCATGCACAATATATGTAAATTTTTACTGTATGGTCAAGGGTTATATGCACACCCTCTACACAACTGCATACTGAGAGCAGTGATGTTATTATAAACAGAAAAATTAAGTTCGATTTATCCGAGTGAAGCCCCAAAATATAAGTTTGAAATAATTTTTTACTCCTTTTCTTCAGTGGACAGACTATAGCTTCCAAACATATTCGTGTGATGTTTCATTACAATGTTGCCAGTAGTTTCGACAAAATCGCAAAAATTTTGTATAATTTTTTTCAACGCCCTGTACCTTGAATACGGTTGGCGTTACGAAAATTTTTTACTAAGCAAACCTCAATTATTTTTCACCTTTCTACCTATCCTAGAGACGGGGTCACCTTTTTTGGAACACCTTGTGAGCAGCTGGGAGGCCTTTTACGCGCCGCGTGCGCCGGATATAGCAGTCAAGCGGTACTATACTTGTTGTCAAGCAAAATCGTATTGACAGTTTACGGATGCTAATGCTGCCTAAGCGATAAATGATGGCGCGGGCGAGAGGTCTGGAGGAAAGCTGAATGTTTGCTGAAAGGCCTTCTCGTCTCTTCCAACAGCGACCACCAGCCATAGAGCAGCCGCCAACTGATGATGGCGTAAAGGCTTTCTGGAAGGCCATTTACGAACAGCCCAAACTCCAAGCATACACTCCGGCCTTGGCGCAGTTCGTAGGAGGACTCCTGAGTTAAATATACTACGTCATTCGATAAACGCGGAAGAAACTCTTGGCGTCTTACGAGGCGCAAAATTTTGTCAACGTTGGTATATAATTATGCTGGTGCCAGATATGCAAACGATTATTTGTGTATAGAAAAAGCCCACACACAAGGTTTGTACCTTCAGTGAACACTTCTATATTTACGCATTTCTCTAACAAAACGTCTTTCTTGCCAGATAAGCAAATAAATAGTACCCATTATTCTGGTTTTATTTAATATTAAACTTCACTTACAATACCAAATGTGTATAAAGACAAAAAGGTAAAAAATTAATATCAAACGTTTGTAAGTCTAAGGGTAAACGCCACTGTCTTCGGGATTGAAGCAGTGTCCGTTGGGAAGACAAATTCTTTCTCGAAGTAACCCAGAATGAGTATTGATCTTTGGACAATTTCTCATGAATATGGTGTACAGCTGTATCGCTTCATCGTCTGCCAGCCGGTATTCCTGAAACACAAATGTTAAAATAAGTGATAACCGAGGTGATAACATAATAATAGGGGGTGGGTTGGCTGAGTGGTTAGAGTCGTGGGCTCGTGATCGGAAGGTCCCGCGTTCGATTCTCGTTAGAGGCGGAAATTTATTTCTGGTTTTTTCGATCAAAAAGAAATATCTATTAAAAAAGCTCAGCGAAGAATCCCCACCTGAGGCTTCTAATTAATAGTGCTGTTCCTAGAGTGGCGCCGGGAAACAGTAGCAAATCCTACACAGAACACGTGGCTAATGACCAGAGCAGTCGATGCCGATGACACAAGTAAAAAAACATAATAATAGTGATAATAAGTTATTGCCTAGTATATAATTTAAGAAGGGGTCATAACAAAGTAAAAGAAACGCTGACGGTGTCTATCCAAAGCACAAAATATATATAAATTAAATAAATATACACATTATTATTGGAAACTTTAGATGCTGTATTATGCTCTCGTGATGTTAATAACCTCATTTCCTAAATCTCTCTACTAATCGTTATTTTCTCTCCCCTACCTATTCAATATTTTATAGATTATATTTATAGTTAAGAAACAATCTCCGATCTTTTCGTACGCCGATAAGAGGTGAGGCCGGCGCCAGCTGGCAGGCTCTACAACGGGTGACGGGTACATCTTAACCCATAACCCTACCACGGTATACTGAAGTGTTAAAGACCTCGTCTTGGAAGTCCTCAGTCTTCGACTACACCCCACTAGACCTTAGGAAAGAGAAGGTCAGCTGCTCAGACAGGCTATGCTCTTCTAGATATTTGTAGAGGATTTCATGCGTCTACTTACTTTATGAACTCGTAAAAGATAGTCGACTTCAGGAGTTTTCATGTGGGCTTTTAATTGTGGGGGAGCAAGTTCTGTAATGGACTGCAGACATCTTCGCGTGAAGTCGACTGAGAGGCTGAGTATATTATTATAATAATTATTAACATTGTTATCAAATTGTTGACGATACGAAGAATAATCTCAAATAAATGAACAGGTGGGCCATTCAAATATTCTATTTGGGTCAGTTTCTGCCCTTTAATTCACAGAATCGACTGTATTCCACCTAATGGAAATTAATATAGGTAACAGGTTAAAAAAGTAGATTATTGAACTTCGGTCAGTATAAAATAAAAAAGTATCATTGCGATTAATCAGCAGGCAATCAATTTGTAGTGAGGAAGAGAAATTATGACAATATATTTTGATGGACATGTGGGCAGTTGGGACTATAGAAAGAAAACATCACGTGTAGTTTTAATGATTATTTGCTACAAATACTGCTGTTTGTTATAGTGTCTGTGCTCAATTCAATGATTTCATCGATGTGGTTAAAAACTATTGCGGACCATACACTTTAGTTTTTGTTTTACTGATTCTGGGATGAATTACTTTTTCCACGACGTTATTCTGGAGTCGTGTAGCCGTATGTTACTTCCTTGTTACTCAACATGTTTATCTATGTAGTAATGTAGTCCCGGGAACTGTACATTGTTCTCTAATTCGTGGTTTCATATCCCAAACATCAACCAACGCATCATCTTAACTTTTGGGCAATTGGGTTAATGCTAACATTTTTTATAATTTACATTCAGGAGTTGAAAATTTAGGTACCTTTTTATAATAAACTGTGCAAAACTACTAATTATATTATAAGCTAGGATGCTTTCTTACGACAGCTTACCAATGATTCGGTTTTCAGATATCCTGCAAAAAGTTGCTCCTTTATGAACCTCCTTCTTTCTGCAATACAAAAACATGCAAGATTACAAAACTGGTGAATACCGTAGCTTGTCTTCAAAATGTGTCATTGGTATACACGTATGCATACTCTCACAGGTGTGCAGCTACCGTTAACGACAGAGGTATATATAATGTCAAATCACTTAGCTGCTTTTGTGTACTTATTTGGGAAAATAAAACAGCAGACTTGTCTACAAGCTGCCTTATTATCTAAATATATATTTAAAAAATTAGTTGTGCTACATATCAAAACCTATTTTAAATTTTGTAGTATATGTATACATCTTAAAATGTCGTACGGTCCGTTTCAACTATAAACTTGCCAGCGACGTGATAGTTACGTAGGTGCGCAATGTACGCATGTCTTACAACTAAACAGCCTCTTTTGCAACTTCTACTTCTTTACAACAAAGCCGAACGGTCACATCTTCATCCCACTTGCAAGGTACTGATGTGGCTACTGATTTTGCTGGCGATGTTACGCCTACTCCATCCTGCGCAACCCAAGTGACACCGGCAGCAACTGGACCGTCAAAATTGTAGGTTATATATTGTTGTCCATCACAATGCCGTCGTTGCATAATACGGAATTTACGTTTGACAGCAGATATTCCGCGATCTTGGCCCGTCGCTTGGCGTCTGCAAGATACGTGATAAGGCTGCAGAGCTGTCATCCAAACAGCGTCACTACAATAATAGTCCTACTAGAGGTGACCGGTTGGCGGCAACTCTCGCGGACACTTGACTGCAAATTTGTCAGCCTTGGCATCAAAATAGAACGTACAATAGCCATCGATGCGGGCATTCGCATTCTTCCTATAAGTCTGAAGATGACTACAGAAAAATAATTCTTTTATTCAAAGAGGAATACAGAACATAAAATCACGGAGGAACTAGTGTGAGTGGCTACTTCACTAACCATATTATTCGCCTCAAACGTAGCGGAGGCGTGATTATGCCTTTGACGGTGGCAATACTGCCAGTGATTAAGAAGTCCCAGCAAGTATTCAACGAACACAAACTGCTGGGCCTATCGATAAGAGTCAAAGTTCAAAAGAATTTTCGACTCACTGGGCAGTGCGATCACTGCCAGAAATATAGACACGCGTCATATTGTACTTCGTCTTCTAAGTATTTCAAATGAGCTCAAGACCACATGACACATTATTTGTGTCCTCTGACAAAGAAAATGTGCAAACTGTGGTGAGGGGCATTCAGCGAACAGCCCGACATGTAGGTATACTCCTCGAAGGAACCTCCAAGTTATTGCTGAAAGGCATAATAACTGTTATGCAGAAACGGCCAATGTCACACTCATATTAGCCCATCCTGCTCAAAGTTCATCCTTGACTTCTCAAAACGTGGACCTAGCAACAGGGCTAAGGTCGCTGCACTAAATAAATAGTTTCCTCATTGGCACCACTCAGGCATTTCATGCGATTTTTCCTCAGCCATTAAATGGCTAGGTAACGCAGTAGATAGCCTGCTTTCATCAAAACTCTCTTTTGGAATTGTTTGGGCATAAAGGACATACTAAAAGACGGAAATTTCATCAAGCTCTTTTGGATGAATGCATAGACGTAGCTCTGCTGCAAGAGATATTGTTAAATCCGGATGACCGCTTATGTTTTCCCAAATTACGATGTCATCTGCGTTGGCAGATTAACAGCGCGCGGCGGCAACGCTATGCTCAGGACTCAATACCTCGCCGAGGGTTGGACGGTTGCCCAAGTCATTATGACCCCAAAGAGAGAGGGTTCGACATTTCCGCAGAATGATCGTCCCAATAGTTTGCTGTCAGCACCTTCAAAGCTCGCCGAGAAAGTCATCCTCTGTCACCTTGAATTTTTTCTTCGGGGCCTGACGTCCAACTGACGTCCATTTCGGTCTGAACATAGCACTGAGTTGGAGGCAGTCAGGTTGGAGGAGCATATAACTATTAAAGATCGCCTTTGACACACTTTTGAAATCTTTTCTAGAGAGAAGGAAATTTCGGGTCAAATATGAGTCAACTGATATCCTAATCACATAGTGTTTCGATTTTCTGATATTTAAAAACATATTATATTACCAGTATTAATCCTTAAAGGGCAATTCAATGTTTCGGGGTCTCCCAACCACTCTATCGAGACCCCATTCTGCGTTTAGTCATTTTGAGCACTCAAAAAGGAACTTGAAAATCATCAGGATCCCTGAAGTACCCAAAAACAGAGTATGAACGGCTTTTGCATTGTACTGTTTCTTTTTTAGTTAGTTTCAACGCCACTAACACAATTTTCAAAACCCATAGACTTTATCGATCTGTACCACGGCCCACGGTGCGGTTTAGAAATTCCATTGGAAATTATATTTCCTGTCTAAGGTAGGGCAGCATTCGGCTGAAGATGAAATGTATATTATATCGTTCCTTAATAGGACCCCCAAATTACAGCAATATTACCTCCTCTAAAAAAATTGGAGAACGATGAGGAATCATCTTTAAAACAGTGTATACAACAGGAACGTATTATAAAATGCCGTCTAAAAAAATGGAATACACAAATTTGCACCCCCCCCCCGCAAATTTAAGCTGGCAACTCTAATCTGGACCCCCCGAAAGGTCAACCAAGTGACACCCATAACCTGGACCTCCCCCAAAAAAACCAAATCTTGAACACGTGCCTGGTATACAAGTACCTATTTATACCAATGAGCAACAAATTACCGAAACGGTGACTTTAAAAAATCGGCGCAAATCCAATGACATGTTCACACATTTATTTAGCGTATGACAATATAAGACACAATAATAACAAACAATTACAAATAAGTTACAAACAAACATTTAACGAATTGATGTAAGCTATTGATTCTGGCGTAGCTGTCAGGAACCCTTCGGGTGCTCCTTCATAGGCTGTTATGGGAGATTCTTCTATGATGTGTTCACACAGAAAACTGTTAACAGATTTTTAGCCGATCCCGGATTCTCGGTTATTTTTGAATAGTTTTCTTGAGAGATGGACGTAAATACGTTCATAATTTTGTATTGGTATCGTCGAAGGAGACGTAGATTAGTTAACAGAAAAGTTTAGATTCATCCTATTGTAAGTCAAATATCTCATTTGGGTGCTTACCACCAACCAGGTTTTATTCCCAAATCAGCTATCCGGTTTACGATGACAACACGCGACCGAAACGACGAAATTGCCTTACAGTCCGTTCACACGATGCGGTCAAATCACCGTTTTGGTAATTTTGACGAATCGGCGCAAACCGATGATATGTTCACAGATAACGGTTGTAAACAAATTTTCAGCCGATCGCGGGTTTTCGCTTCATTTTTGTATAGTGTCTTGCGAATGGACGTAAATACGTTTATAATTTTGTATGGGTATCGTCGAAGAACGCGTAGATTACTTAACAGAAAACCCTATTTTAAATCAAAGGTCTCATTTGGACCCAAAAAGGTGTATTATGCCGCTAGGTATTTCTTTAACAGGTCAATAGACAACCTATTATGAATACAACACATTTTTCAGTTTTGTAACCCCACAACCACCCCAATTTCACCCTCACCCCAAAAAAGTAGAAAATCATCAGCAACCCGTAAAACGCTTAAAAACCAGGTTTGAGAAATATTTGCATTTTTTTGTTTATTGATTTTTTTTAATTATAGCAGCATTAGCTACTACGACCTCACAGTATAATGCTGCCTAAATTAAAATGTAAAATTTGATCGCCTTTCCAACGGTACAAGATTATTGATACTAATCTCTTGTAGTTTCCGTTTTATTTGAAATTTTTAGTCTAATCGGATTTTCCAAACTTTTCTACCTGTAAGACAAGTAACCTAGCAGGCCATGATGGAAGGAAACAACTAACTGAAAACAGAAATATGTAAACAAACTATAGTAACAAGACAAGATAATAAAAATGCCTTACAACATATCCTCTCAAAGCAGAAACAACAGCGGTAACATACCTAAGGTCAATAAAGAGCTGGCCTGTGACACAAATTATTATCTTTCACTTGAATTCAGTTTTCGTTTTCTGCAATCCTGCTAGTAAATTTAATACTGAAGAACTTGGAGTGATCTATTAAGAGGTACCCTTACTTTTGACTTGATGTAAATTACTACTTTTTTATACCACTAAATCTAAAATTTCATTCTTAGGATACTACACTGCCAGAAACGATCACTCATATTTTTCCTTTCATTTCAAAGTTTGTAATAATTCTCGAAACTTCTAAATCTCTAGTACATCTCGAAAGCTAGGCAGTGAATAATATCCATTTCTGTCACACTCCAGCTTCTCATTGATATTACACATGCTGCCGTGTTCTTTCTGATTAGAGCTATGTTGTAAGGTATTCTTAAAATCTTGTCTCATAAACTTATTTCGTTCGCATCGTAAGTCAGTTGTTTTCTTCCATCTGAAGAACCTGTTGTTTGTAATTCGAAAAATTCGAAAAACCCCGATTTGACTGAAGCAAAATTGAAATTACAAGAGATTAATATCGACTATCGTTATAAAGGCTATCAAACTAACCAGGGAACCGACCGACTGAAGGATAGAGGTCGCATCGATCCATGCTGGCGCTAAGGTGTCACCGCCAGACTGATTTTGAAATACAACAGTGATAAAATGAGAGCTTCCAAGATGTACTGGGATCTAGGAACCTGTTTATGAAAGAATTTAACAAAGAAATATCGTGGTATGGGCAAATCCTCTATATAGAAAAATAACCACATGATCTTAAATAGTGATATCTACAGTTAATCCAATTGATCAACTAGTCTAGAGGGGATCGGTAATCTAAGGGATCTATTAAAGGGGTGACACACGTACGAACTTTAAGTACGCGGTTTTTAAGTTCGCGAACTTACTCGGCTCGACACGGTGACACACGTGAAGCTGAAATCACTCATTTTGATAATTTTCCTAAATAAACAAAACTTTTAACAAACGCCAAACACAACAAGCGTTGCGCATCGATGGCCTGCCGAAACAAAGTGGAGGCTCGCTGCTCGCAGTACGAGGCGAGACAAGCTACAAGCAAGATTTCAAACCAGTTGGATCGCCGGTGGTTTGCGCGACGGTTCTAAAGTACGCGTACTTACGGTGACACACAGGCGAAAAAGGCCGTCGAGCCATAAGTACGCGTACTTGCTCGTACGTGTATCACCCCTTTTAGTGAAGGAAAGAATATAGTGATTAAATAGCAAAAGAGATCGCGTCTGTAAATCTATGGAACGTGAATGGAAGTGATTTCAGGTTATAACTTTGATAGTCCCTCATAGAACAAGAATGTTTGAAAACTCCTGAAAACAATTAAGGTGAGAAAGTAGTACTTGAACTGCGTATATTGTTTAGACAAGTAAGATCATTTACTTGAATGTAGCGGATCGTTGGATAACCTAAGGAAACTGGAAATGACAGTGGAAGCTAGCATATAAAATGCCAAGAATATAAATAGAAGCCGAGAACATGGTCTTGTAACCTCAGATTAGTGCATCAATAAACAGAAGTATGTACGTCGTCAAGCAATGGGGAATGCTAAATACAAATAGCATGAATTCGGGTACGCCGCATTCCACAAAAACAGAAGCGTCAATTTTTGAATTCGGTAAGACCCGCACTTCGGGTGGAAAAAGCTGATAAAACAAGTCAAAACTGTTTCCTCTGTCTAAAAAATTAAACGGAGAGATAGAGCTCATACCTCTGCAACGCATGTAATTCTGTTGAAACATCTTCAGTATTATTTGTCCAGATAATACAATTTTCAGCCTTCGTATACGCATTCATCCTAAATTGCGTTTCCCTATGCTGCTCAAGTTCAATGCTTTTCAAGAATCTTTCTCGACGAGTATACATATTTGTATATACATACCTTCTACAGGCACATTTTGTAATATATTGTCAACGAACTCCTTATCTTTCTCACTAGGAGCAGCTAAAACTAAGCAGATCACCAATAACACTGCGAAAATCAACAGATGCACATTCATCTTAGCGAAAGGATTTTAGTATCTTATCAAATGTTATGTTTGCTTGTCGATTGTGAGACCGATTGTTTTGTTATTGCTATTTATAACAAGAAACATCGAGTATACCTATCTAATCGCGGATTAACGTTCTAATCCCTGAAATCCTTCTGCTACGTTGATTAGGAGGTTGATTATTTTTACTGAATTAAACCCGGTCGTACCTGATAACCAAAATTTTGACTTTTGGACAAGCGGAAATAGACATACGAGGGGCGATTATACGTTTCTGTTAATCATTGGTTTTGCTGAAGTACTTTATAGAACTACATATTTAACTAATAGAATAATATCCTCACGAAGCTAAAATATGCGACGCAGAGTTACATTATAGAATGAGAGCCAGTGATCGACAGACTTGCGGTATTTTAGCAAACTTAATATTGATGTTACTAGTAGGTATACCATTATAGATGCCGTAGGTGAAATGGGGATTCACTGTCCCCAGCGAGGGTATCTTTGGGCGTGGGGCGGAGTCCAAAAACGCAAAAAAGTCGGGTCTGCCGTTTTATGTTGCAGTATACACCTCTTCTTACACGAAAACAAAATGACAAACACATATTCTGGTTTTTAAGGTGTTTATTAAATTTGAAAAGTTGAAAATTTGTGATGTATGTTATTGACATTATTATTATAAATGAATGGCAGACACCTAGGCGGGTTCCACCTTACTGGCAGACGCTATAATGTATCTCTGTCGTGCTAATTAAACAGCGTCAAAAGTGACTCTTAGAACGTGATTTTAGCAAGGCTGCCATTTAAAAACTACATTTATAATACCTAATAGTGCCAATAACATATCATCGATTTTATCCTTGCCAAAATAACGTAAATTTTCATAAAATTTCAACTTTTCAAATTTTATAAGACACATTAGGAATCGGAATAAGTGTCTAGCATTGGGTATTTCTATAAGAAAAGGTATGCAAGGAGTCCCTGAATTTCCTTGATACGCCTCTTAACAAAAAAATTAATACCATGCTTTTAAAACATCTTTTTATTCTTCAACCCTTAATACTCACCCTCAACTTTTTTCAAATAGCACCAAATAGCTTTTTATACACAAACTAAGTGTTTATGTTATTTAAAATCTTGCAGTGTCTTTGATTTTATACCCAAACTCATTTTTTATTCGTAAAATTATTAATGTAACATAAATAAAATAGGACGCAAAAAGCGGGTAAAAATAAAACTAATTGGATTTTTAAGGGTACTGGTTGTCTGGGTACTGAGCTTTCGAAAACAAACGTATTTTTGATGCTTTTTTTATTACGAAAATATTACGCCTCAAACAAATGCTCATTTTACTTATTTTATGTTAATGACCTCACGAAAAAAATTGGGTTGTGTATGAAGTTAAAGGCACTACAATATATTAAATAAAATAATGACTTTATCAATGTAGGTAAACCTGTGGGGTGCTATTTGGAAAAAAAGTAGGGGATAGGTAAGTTTTGATCGTTCAAGTAAAAAAATGTTTCGAAAGCATGGTATGATAGGTCATTCGATACCCTTGAAAGTCCCACTTTATCTGTTTTTCTTACGAAAATATTACGTGCAAAAAAATCTTTATTTTATTTATTTAATTTATTTTATGCTTATGACTTTACGAAAAACAGATTTTTGTATAAAATCAAAGGCCCTACAAGATTCTAAATAAAATAGGGAAATAGGGATTTTGTGTGGGAAAGACTATTAGGTGCTATTTGAAAAAACAAAGTTGGGGGTGAGTTCTAAGGGATGAAGTACAAAAAAAAACGTTTTGAACGCATGGTATGATAGACTCTATTGTACTTTCAAACATCCCTTTCAGTTTTCGTTTGAACATCTTTTGTTACGAGAATATCAGCTGCCAAAGAAATTCAGGGAGGGTGTAGGGGATGTAATAGGCAGACCTGCAAAAATGTCGTTTTAGAACCCATTTTTTCGGTTTTAGATTCCAGTCCATACCAAAGGAACCGTCGCCGGGGATAGTCAAACCCCATTTCACCTATGGCATGTGAAATGGTATAACTAGCATCAATATAAAGCTTGCTAAAATACCGTAAGACTGCCGATTACTGGCTCTTAGATTATTATAGACAATAACGTTGCCTGTTTTTTTATTTTTACAAATACTACAGTTGGCACCTGAGATAGATTGTGTATTCCCGAAATGTTAATTTTTGGTCAAGATCAAGTCTATAAATATTTGATGTCTTTCTTGGACGATTTCTCCATCCGTTTTTACAATATGTAGACTTTTCTCATGACGTCTTTGACTAAAGTTAATGAGTGCACCTTATTCACTATTAATCTTGATTTTCTATTTATGATAGTAGTCTGTTACTGGTAAATTGTTATTAATCCTACGGTTGCTTATATGGATGAGCTAGCTATGATTGCAGTGTCGTATGCAAACATTGCTAGGTCAGTGGAAATCGTTTTTGGGGTATCTTTGAATTAAATATGTAAAAAGTAATGGTGATAGCACGCTGCCTTGTTGAACTCCAGCAGGAATAATTTTAATTTCAGATAGTTTATCATTTATTGCTACCCTAAAGCAACGAAAATTTAGGAGTTTTTGTATCAATTTCACTCAGATTCTCTATTATACATTTGTGAAATTCCATTGTGCAATACGAGGTCGAATGGTCTTTACACATCAAATGTGACCATGGAGGTTGTACGTTTTATATTGTGATGCATTTTTATTTTATCTACAATCTTAGCTAATTAAAGTTCTATTTTGGTGAAACCCAAATTGCTCATTAGAGATGGTATTGCTGTCATCATTGAATGTTTTTAGCCTTTGCAATAAGATTACCTCCCAATTGCTGGTATTGGACTGATAGGATATTGGTTCAATATGGAAACTTCAGGCAAGCGTTAAAAATGTAATAAAGTTGTGCTGTGGCTTTTTGTGGTAACATTTCAAGACTTCCGAACATCCCAAGTACCAACTTTCACTTTTACCTAAGCACATATGATTCTGTCTTTAATGGTTTTCAAGATATTTACGGTTTTGTAATGGACTAGTATCATGAATTTTATTTCTGGTTGCGTATGATAGAGTACGTCATAAAAAGCATCTCATTTTCTTCTCCGATTTTTTTGGGCACAGGAAAGCCGTGAAAATGAGGAAAATATTTGAATTCTCCTAGGGCAGTGACGTCACTGCCCTATAGGCGAACAGCCAATCAAAAGACAGATATGTGTGCTGTGTTGCCGCATTCTGATGGCGCGCGGAGCTGTACGCGGGCTGGCTCATCTATCTTGTCTTCTGTTCCCGTCTGATATGTTTTGTGGTTTTAATGTCCCGTGATCCGAAATTCCAGGGCTGTTCCAAATTACGGTTCTATCACCGTCCTAGAACTGTTTTCATCATGCCCCACCCATTTTGTGATTCTAGAATCGATGATTGGTTGGTACGCTGGTGGACCAACCAATCATCGTTTTGAGAACTGTAAAATGGGCGGGGCATGATGAAAACAGTTCTAGGACGGTGATAGAACCATAATTTGGAACAGCCCTTCCGAAAGCTAAGTTAAGGTTCCTGGTCCGTCAATCCTGTCAATCAATCGTCATTCGGTCATTGTCATTTCCAAATTCCATTGGGCTTTGGCTGTAATTTTCAACAATCTTAAAGTTATTATTATTTGTTTGCGTTTATTTGTACAGGATATGCTTTTATTCCATTTTACTAGGTTTCAAGTTATTTTATCATAACATAACCAACAAGTATGGGTAAAATCGATAGTGGATTCACAAACGCCGATTCAGATAACCTGCCTAAAGTTGATATGGCTATGGTGAACGACTTTTATGTGGATAATATGCAGTTCTTCAATACGAAGATGAGAAATGTGAAAGCTAAGAAGTGAGTTTCAAATTATTTATAACACTTTGGATAGCAAATAACATGTTTATGTGAAATGTAAATGTTTTGCGAGTCGGAGCTGTTCTTGGCAACAATGCACTGCTGATAATTCGCGCGGTTGGCACTGATTGGCTGAATTTGAATTCCTTTCTTTAAACTTTAGAATGGAATTACTAAAAAACAAAATGATGTAGAAAGTAACGAAATGCAGCAGAACGTTTATTTGTGTATGCACTAAGCGGCCATAATAATTAAATCATTGTTCTTAACCTCGTGATACTAGTCCATTATGGCATAGGAATTGGAAGAATCGTAGGTGGCGTGGCTTGCAGACGAAACAATTGGCAGCAAATCTTTCATCCAAAATGTTTCGGTCTCTACTATACTAAATACTAAAATGTGCTTTCGCTCCATCTACTTGTAACCGCATTATTCTTAAAAACTCCAGTGATAAATTTTCCAACAGGCTTTCCAAATTTTCATTTATAAAGCCTTAGTTTAATATGCGGTTTCCAATAATACCACCCTAAATGCTTAGACTCCATGCTGGTTGTCAACAAAATTCTCAAAATTTGGATTTACGTCGGTATAAAAATGTAAATTATGCCAGTTTACATGCCCGTTAATGGTAACGCTGTAGCTATATTTCATAAAAAAGAAAATGTAAGAATTTCATAAGAAATGTAGCTTCATTCGTAAACAACATACTTTTGGAAAGGAGTGCATCTTCTTGTACTCGAGCACGACTCCTGTTACAGAAATTCATTCAGTTTTCAAAGTCTTGTCTTTCAATATTGCTTGATTTAGCTGCACTATATGTACTCCGTTAAGATCATGTTCACGGATGTTTGACCAATGCCCAAATAGCGACTAATGTCTGTTGTAGCACTACTATGCGGATCTCTAACTACAATTGCGAGAATGTCAAACTCACTATCTTCATGTATTACTACTTCATGTTTCCTTCTCTAATATTGTACGCTCACGCAAATCCAAACTTTGAAGAGTTTGTTGACAACCAGCATGAAGTCTAAGCATTTGGGGTGGTATTATTGTATAATAAACTAATGTTTTCCAAAATTTTCTACATGGAAATTTGGAAAATCTGTTGAAAAATTCACCACTGGAGTTATTAGGAATATTGTGGTTACAGTTAGATGGAGCAAAAGCACATTTTAGTATTAGAGGTCGAAACACTTGCCAATGTGCGTTCGAAATGTCGATGTTCATGTGTCCTGCATTATCGTGTTTATTAGTTGTTACGAGTTTTTTTTTCTTTAATTTGTCATAATAAAGTAAAATAATAGTTTTTTAAATCATTTTAGAAATTCGTGAATTATCACCTTTTTACCTTTAACAGTCACGTACGGCGCAAAATGCCCCCATAAGTGCTATTTTTTCATTATTACTTCGAAAGTGCAATGTCTTGCAGAGTTTTTAAGATTAAATTGGAGCTCCAGAACCAGGCATAAGTATTTTTAATTTTATTTTGAAGGTTGGTCTCCCGACTAAAACCGGAGATTTCAAGCTTTGGGCCCAAAATGTACTTAATTATTGTTCGGATGTACAGGTTCTCCTTATTGGATATTAAAATAGGCTTAATACTGAGTATAATTGCAGAAAAAAATATAAGCCAAAATAGCATTCTTGTTTTTGTTTTTGACGACTTCTTGGAAAAACTGGAAAATCTCTAGATTTCCAAAAAAAAAATGGTACCTCGAAAACTATCGATAATCGGTACATATACATGAGGGTGCTTTGGATAGGTCTCGGTACGGGCTATCTAAACAAAATTTTTATCGTCACCCGATTGGCCACCCTGTATAAATGCCAAATTGACCTTCTGTATTCATTACAACCAAAGGGGTCTCCATGATTGAATTTGTATGAGCAATAGTTAAATCGTTTACTCTTTGTGGTTTACTTTTTATAGTCTCTAGTCTAAACCACACAAGTACGCATTTAAGAATTTTAAGGATCAAGATAAAAAAAACGAGCAACAAGCACAGGTACACAGGCCATAAAACAAAATACAAATAACGAGGTTATAGGTTTCTGACGAAGTGACGAATTACAAAACCATGACACATGACATATATGACAGATCCCCAGTCTTAGACAAGGAAAGAGAGAGGACGGAACCCGCGACTGACATTTCTGATACCAAATGGCACCAAAGCGCTATTCCCAGTGGCGTAACTAATGGGATTAACGTTCTGGTTGAGCTATTTGTAGAAATAATCTTTTTCAAATAAAATTTAATGAAATATTGTTATTCAGGGTTTCTATATGGCCAATTTCGCCATCCACAATTAAAACTTAAGTGACTAACATTACCGTAACCGTGATTTTCATTCGACTGCTGTTTTGTGGCCAATAATATATAAAAATTGATAATGTATATATTTTATTCAGTCATGAACATGTTATGTTCATTTGCAGTATATGACTGATGGAAGACACGATTATACTTCTACCCAGAAAGAAAAAACTGCTTGTAGTTTGTAGTAAATCAATTTTTTATTATTAAAGAACACATAATACCTATAGTATATTTATATTTATTGACATTATGTTTATATATAAAATACTGTCTATTACATACTGTAAACAGAAGCAGCAATAAAACATTTTTGTTATTATAGATTAGCTTACGAGATTGAGGAATTTGATGCCTTCAATCTCGGAGTCCCCATATGCAGCAAAAAAATCTACTTGCTGTTACGCTGTTACTTGCTGTTTGTAGTGTGTAATGAAGAGCAGTATTTTTAATTACTCCAACGAGGCTTTTTTATACATAACTTCTTTTTGCGACGGTGGCAATAATTAATGAAAAAGCTGGGGGGTTAAACATAAAAATTATCTCAGACATGAAATAAAGTAAGTTTTGGGCTAGAAATACAAAGGTCCTTTGATCTTATCCAAAATCAAAACATTTACAAAATTAGAAAATGACTCCTAGATTAGCTAGTAGTAAATAAAAACGAACAATTCATTCAATATAGGTGAGGTCCTATAACTTACATAGAAATTACAACTCTATTTTATCACTTAACCCCTTGCTTCCAGTAAGTTCTAATTTATTGCAGTTATGTATTTACTTATGGGGAAGTTTGGGTGAAACTCAGTATTGTGTGCTTCAACAAAAATAATTTTTTTGTAGGAACGTGGCATTTCGCTTGCTCCTACAATTGATGGCAGTCAATATTACAGTCACGAAGGTCAAAAACTACCAATATTTTACTGCCCTTTAAACAGAATCATTTTTGTTAATTGGCTCCGAACTGGATTGTCCTGTTGTGATCGAGATTTTACAATAAAATGGATTCTGATATTTAAGTATTTTGTGCATACAGCTTTTATTAAAAAATATATATGATTTACATCATTTTCTAATACGTGACGTTCTAAGCAGCTGAAAATAGGGGTGCCTAGAAAACTTGATATTATTTTGCTTATCAGCAAAGGTACAAAATGTTTGGTGTGAATACAATTTTCATTAACTCTCAGAAAATGTTCCGATTTCAAACATATCTTGATAACATCATTTGATGGGTAAGTCAGACCGCCGTGGCTTTTAAATTCAATTAGGGAATTGAGAAACCGATCTCTAGTACCAATCAATGCTGTGACACATGTTTCACATTTTATTGTTTTTTGTAATTGGTGCGAAACATAACCAGCAATATATTGCACAATTTGGGATGAACATTCACTTATCACAGGTGCATTCATGATGTAGTCATGATCCTTCCAAATAGTTTCTAGATCATCAGAAGGCTCATTTATGTCTATTAAACTATGGTTAGATAAACTACTATTAATTACATCTTCAGACCTTACATTTTTTGTAGAACTACTTAGAATAGGGATTTGATCTAATGGAATACAGTAACCCATACCGCCCTCTCTAATTTCTGCTCGAACCAGAAGCCTTTTGTAAGCAGCTAGAAACTGTCGAGCGGTTGGGTTATTATTCCAGCCACCTCTTGATCTAATTGACGAAAAGAATAATTCTAAATGATCTTGACTAATCTTATACAACGGAAGGTACAGTAATGTTTTTCTCTCAGAAACAAGTTCTTTGTACAATCCTAAAGAACTTGATAATGAAATTATTAATCCAATAAACCCAGTTTTTCTGTTAGACATGATTACTTGCTCATTATTAGATAATTTCAACTTTGAAAGATAAAAAATTGCACTATTGATAAATTCCGCAGATCGATCTATATTTTTTTGACATAATGCTTTTTTATAACCTGGTGCTACTAGGGTTCTGCTGTTTAAAATATCGAAAATGCTATTTACAATTCTAATAAATTTAACTGTTGCCTGACTACCTTTAAAATCCTCAAGATTCAGCTTTTTTTCGCAATACTCAATAGCATCGGCTACTGATGCACTAAGTAACTGAACTGCAAGCCGAACCTTCATTTTTTGTTTGAAAAAAATAATATGAGCGCGACGTAACTTATTCCCTAAATGTAAGCCCTCGCTAGTTTGCAGCTTCTCTAGAAGCGCTATGTATTTCCATTGAATAAAATTGTTATCACAATCAATTAGGATTTTCTTTTCACCAAATGCATTGCGAACAAGTTTTATCATATGACATGGATCATAAAAAATATATACATTGTGATCTGTAACTCTGAAACTTGTCTGTATATTTGAAATGTTAAATAAGAATCCAAAGTTATGACACATAGCGGTATTAGATGGAGCACCATCGAATGTGATTGACATAACTTTGGCTCCCGTATCTTCAATCAGATGGATGCATTGAGATACAATTGAATGTTTTTGACTGCCATTCAAAGAATCTGTAAGAAAGTAACCGACAGGTAATTTCCAAGTTCCATTGATGCAAACCAACATTATAACAAAAGCTTCTTTGGCTAAAGCATTAGAGTCATCGTTTAAATTTGTACCACAGTTCACATAACCATGGAATTTTTTTCCATCCCATTCTAAATGTTTCCGTATGGCTATTTCATCGATAATTAATGAACAAATTATTGGTCTGTCAGATGATTGAACCTTATTTCTTAAGGTATTTATTGATTCCTTGGTAAAACCAGGCTCAGCATCCACATTCTGAAACCATTTAGCAATAGTTTTGCTATGCGGGAGACAAGTGTCAAAAACATCTCTCACATAGTTGTATGCCTTTGGTGAAAAAAAATTTAATGTCAGGGCAAATTTCCTTATGTTCAGGTGAATATTGAACATTTCTCCCCATTTTTCTGTTCAATATTTCTATGTTAACCTTGCTCATATTTTGAACTAAAACTAAATTTTCTTGAGATAGTAAATTTTGTCGCTCTAATTCCTCAGCAATTATTTTTAAAGAGGCTACTTTTTTGTGTGCTCTTTTCAGTGATTGACCAAGGGCACGGATTTTTTTCGTTTTTTCCTTATTCTTATCTTTTTGCAGCAGCAGTTCTCTTCTAAGTTTCTTTTTCCGGGGAGAGTCGTCCTGTGCAGCCAGAGCTGAGGTTGATGGCGATGGTTCTGGATGAACATCACGTTCACGGGGTCTTTTTCTTTCTTTTGCCTAAAATAACAGAGCTGTATATTAGACAATGTTTGAAACATTATTTCCGAAAGAAAGACAGAACAAATTAATTTATGATTTAAGTAGATGTGAATGAGTGACTGAATCTTATAGGAAAAGTGACAGTAACATTTTGTTTTGATTTCGTATCGAGTAAACACACCTAAATATAGTTGTTTAATAATGTAACTGTAACACAAGAAATTATTACATTTTTGAGGTTAGCTGCCTTTTGATTTTCATAGCTATCAATTTTTAAATGGTTATTCAGCCATTCGTAATCGTATCTCTCCTTACTTTATTGCACTGTTTATTTTGGAAACGTCATCACTAATACTCAAATATAAAACCAAATTTGAGACCATAAATATAGAATATAGGCATAAGGCATAAGAATGATTTTAAATTAATATCACACCCAAATCATAACTCATTAATGATCCAATTATACAGGGTTACTGGTAACTCGACCACTTTCCTGCAGGAAGTGATAGAGGGACTCAAATGCAATAGATTTAACTCCCCACATGTAATTCCGAAAACTGATAGTTTTCGAGATAATTAACATTTAATGTTTTTCAACGATATGTCCAAATTTCCACCCTATATCCCAAATTTAGAAAAAACCCTGCTGTCGATTTTAGTAATTTTCAATTTAGTCTTTTACTGACACATACGCAAATCTAATTTATTATTTAAATGTGTAAAAATGCAAAACAATTTCAAACTACATATCATTATTTAAAAAAAATAAAAAACAAAATGTTTACATTTACCGTGAAAGAAAATTGTCTAGCTAAAAAAAAGATACACAACCAGTCAACAAATTATTATAAAAACTTCCTTATCTGATGGCCTATTCCAAGGACAAGAATGACAGTACAACCACAAGTAACTATACAAAATTTATCAACGTAATACAAGCTCAGGATGCGCGGCGCAAGAAATACCCTTTGTTCTATTACTTTCGCCCACTTATTTACTCATGTCACTTGTTACGCTTTCCTTGAAACCTCTCGATTGATAGCTGAGTTTATTGCCTCAAACTAGTAGGCGACTGATTTCAAGTAGCTGTCACTTTGAGGTTATGTAATTAGTTTTAACGATGTGCCTGCACTTGAGTCGTTATCCGCAAACCAAAGAGACTTTTATCGTGAGTCCTGCTGTAAATTTGTTACTGTTTCAATAATGATGGTTGTCCAGCACATTACCGTATACAATTCGGCAGTTGTTGGACAACAAATACCCGAACAAATGGATAGGGAGGGGTGGACACATCCTATGGCCTGCGCGGAGCCCAGATCTGACACCTCTTGATTTTTACGTCTAGGGTCACATGAAGGCATTGGTTTACGAGACTCCAGTTAATACTGCTGACGAACTAAGGCAAAAAATTATCAATGCGGCGGAAGAGATGAAACGAACTTCTTTAACACGAGTTACAAAAACCAAAGTGAGGAAGCGGATCCGTACTTGTATCCGAAATCAAGGGCAACACATTGAGCAAGATTTCTAGAAAATTTGAGTGGATTTAATTTGTTTTACTTGGATAAAATCATCGACTGCATTAAATACAAATTTTGCAAACATTCGAGTATGTAACTGAGTTATCTATAATGATTTTACTGTCATTGGTTCTTTTTGAATAGGTGATTTTTATTCAATGCTGCTTATAATCTTTCTGAAAAGGTTATTAGTAGGAAATTTTTTTTAGCGATTTGTTCAACCGTTTGTATAATTTTTTTTTGAGCTAGATAATTTTCTTTAGCGGTGAATGTAAAAATTGTAAAAATTTTATTGATTATTTTTTAAATATCTGTATTTAGTTTGGAACTGTTTAGTATTTTGAAACATTTTAATACTAAGTTAGCTTTGTGTATGTGTTAGCTAAATACTAAAATAAAAATTATAAGAATTAACAACAGGTTTTTTTCTTAGTTTAGGATCTAGTGTGGAAATTTGGACATTTGGTTGAAAAGCATTAAATGTTAATTATCTCGAAAACTATCGGTTTTCGGAATTACATATGGGGGGTTAAATCTATTGCATTTAAGTCCCTCTATCACCTCTTGCAGGAAAGTGGTCGAGTTACCAGTAACCCTGTATACAATGGAGTGAAGATTTATAACAAACTTCCTCCTCACAGGTTTTAGTGAATATCCCAAAAGTTTTGTTTGTTATTATATAGCTTTGTCAATAAGAATCTTGTAAATTCTTAGACTATAAAGTATATCGATCTATCTATCTATCCATCTATCCATCTATCCAACTATCCATCTATCCATCTATCCATCTATCCATCTATCCATCTATCCATCTATCCATCTATCCATCTATCCATCTATCCATCTATCCATCTATCCATCTATCCATATATCCATCTATCCATCTATCATAATCCTAGAATGTTTATTATTTTAATATTGATTAAGCGTAGACAATGTAAGCTAGGAATTATAACTTACAATTTTTGGACGTAAGTATTCCGGAAGCTCGTCAAATATGGTGGGCACTGCTCCTTTCAGAAGATATACTTTTTGATTTGTTTGATGAAGGAAATTCTGTTCAAAATGCTTAGAACAAAGCCTATCGTTGCTTGTAGGCTTCCAACCTTCGATCCTCATATTTTTGATCCATAAATCATGTCTAGGAAGATCTTTAGGAAACCTGTCGAGGAAGAAAGAAAATTAATTTTATTATTCATACAACTACAAATAAAAGCCACCCTTGAAATGCACACCTTGTATAAGGGTATTGGTATATTATATATTACAATGCAGTCATAATATTTCTATTCAAAATGTAAGCTATAATAGATACGCCACTGGAAAACTGATTGTATTTGAACCAAAAAATCCCTTAAAAACATAATTTTTAGACTTTACGTGCTCAAAAACATTATGATTCGCATGTTAGTGGTACATTCCAAATTATATTTCGGATACACATATATCTTTGAACTAGATATCGAGATATTTGCATGAATTTCGGATACACCAAAAAAATAAGATCATAAATTTACCTGTGAAAAGTGATTCCTGGCTCCTTCCTGCTGCTGTGGCTTTTACAACGGTAAGCTGCACACCCCACCATTACGCTCACCACAATATTTCACAATTATTGGTCTTAAAAACGTTAAATATCGCAAAAAACACCACCTTGACACTACCGTCAGTTTTCCACCAGCATTTTGACAGCTATTCATTTTCGGTATCAGCTAATCCATATAGCATCAAATGGGCGTGCGGTATCCCCTCTCTTTCCTTATCTAAGTCCCCAGTAAAAGAATTTGTGTTCGGGTTATTTCCATCTCGGATCGGTTTTGAACCGTTTGAAAACAGTTTCCATGTTTGCGCTCATCGCGCATCTAGTTTTGCGCAGTCCATGGACAGTTTGCAAATCGTCGGCGCATGCTTACCCGAATAGATCTCTATGACTAAAACATTTGAGCCCCCATTCAATGCGACGCAACGACAGTGAAGAGGAGAAACAGCTAGTCGATGGGAGCATCTTGCATTTTGCGTGTCGGAGACACTTAGTAAGCTTACCTTGGACTGGCGCAGCTTCATATTCAGGAGACAAAGGTGGTCAGAGAGTGAGAGAGAGAGAGAGAGAGACAGAGAGAGAATATCCCACCCAACGCTGGAAAGATATTTAAATACACAGACCATGGCATAGAAATAATTTAGTTAAATAGTGTTATTATTGTCCCCCTGAGTATGTCTGTCCCACATTTACACGAAACCTGGACGGTGAGTTGGACCTACATGAAAAGTGATAAAAATAATTCCAAAAGCCGGTTAGCCTGAAGACCTGTAGTATGGTACGGTCCTTCCTAAATTTAGAAAAATAGTAGATCAGGATATTGGCATAGCCCGTCAAGAGGACGTTAAATACTTTTTTAAATATAACATCATCATTGAGTCACATACGCGAATGAATCACCGGTACTGCACTGTCAATCACCACATCCATGCGTTAATGATTAAATACCAATTCGGGCGTCATAATTCTTAGAACGATATCAAATTTGGAATCGTATGAATGATAATTCTACAAATTTGTGGTTCTTGAAACGCAAAATATTCGCGTAAAAGGTAGCTGGAAAGGATTATCAACATATTTACCGAGAAAACACTAAGACATCTAGAAGATGATTAAAGGTAATGTAATCTTAAACTCCTTACCATCGTATATCGTACGCTTCACTCCCTGATACTCGTCCTCTCTCTGCTGATAGGTAGCAAACAAATTACATGTAACTATGTAGAAAAAGCCTCTAATTCTTTAAACGCTGACAGCGCCAGAAAAAAATAAAGTCAAGCTGATTGACCCAGTGCTTCCCACAAATAACTGTGATATAATTTTATTATTTTTCCATCGAATGAAGCTATAAGTTTGTGACACCCCTGCAACCAAATAATCGCATAATCGCTCGCCTTCCCACCAAAAACATCCGAAACAAAAACGTCAGTAAATAGTTTCTTGCATCTCTCTCCGCAGGAACTAAAACAACGCAGTTTTTATTCTGCGAGCTTCAACTGGATGAAAAGAAACGATCAGATATAATACTGACATATTCTTCTTATTATTGCCGTTCCGCCACTGACACGATTTCTGAAAACCATATACGCATTTTCCATCCCCGCCACGACAATAATATTAAATTGAAATCAATTTCATGTTGCACACTACAGAATGATGTAAAGCAATATTCGTATGTAACCTACATCAGAAAAAATCTCTCCTATCTTCCCAGGTGGTCTGCGAGCACTTCGTATGTTGAACTGAATTGCTTGTACCAAAAATTTTGCACATTATCCACGCCTGGGCACTTCCAATTTTGGATGTGTTTTATCGTTTCAGCTATTTCCTCGGTTGTAAGAATAACATTTCCCTGTTCCGTTATATGTTGATGTTTTTTCTCTTCTTGTTTGATCCATGGAGCATTTTCATTATGTGTTTTGGGTTCTGACCATAGGCTTCTCCAAAAAACAGTTAATTCTTTTCTGCTTGGAGGTTTTATTGTTGCTATCTGGTTGTTTGATGTTATTTTTTGGTAGAACTGCTTCTCACTTTTCTGAAAAAGACTGTTAGCATCCTTTCTGTCGTTGAATTCGTTGTATCTGCGGAGTCTAGCAGCATAAACTGCAAGTTTTTGTTTGACAGTATCAGCTACTTCTGGTATTGTTTTTTGTGGTGACTTTGATTTCAGTATATTTATTGTTCTTTGTATGTATTTTGAAGGGTGGTTGTTATTGTTGGAGTAGTCGGTGTCCCAGATCCTTCCTGAGTGTGCTGATTTTTTTTTATTTTCGTTCCTTATTTGCCATTTAGGTTTTGGTCTATTGCTTCGCTGATCTTTAGAATGTTTTTGAAGTTTTTGGCCGTTAACTATGAGTGTTGTTGCTGCGGCAGCATAATATAACGGTATGGATGTCCTCCAAGTTACTGTTGCTTGTTATCAATTGTGGTATTAGGTTAGTATTTATTGTGTGTAGTATTTGTTGAGTGTTGTTTTTAAAAATTAGTCTGGGCGGGGTATCTCGCAGTGTAGGATTGGTGCCACACCGTTTCTTAAATTGTGTGTTCATCACCGGTTCGACAGTATGTCCGATGGAAGGTGATCAAGTAATGTTTTGGCTTTATGTGCTTGTTTCGCACCATTTGTTAAATTGTGAGTTCGTCACTTGTTTCGGCTCGCCTGAGATGGAAGCTGGTTGAGTAGTGTTCACTTCTTCAGCAGATTGTGTGATGGAAGGTGATTGAGAAATTTGTTGACTTTGTGTGGTCATAGAGGGTAAGTTAGTGAATGTCATGTTTGGTGTATATGGTGCATGTTCATGCTCTGAATCTGTTTCTAACTGCATGCTGATGCTGTTGGTTGTGGCTGTGTTTCGGGTATGTATAGATGTTTTGTGTTTCCGTGATTGATTCAGTAGATAGCGAATCATTCGGATGGTCAGTGTTTATTTCGTTGGCCAGAAGATCTTTTATAGCTTGTAGTTCTTGGGGTGTAAGGCGGTTGTTTTTTGTTATGACTCGTTTTTGCTCAATGAGTCTCTGTTTAGTTACACGTTCTGCGAGGTGTGGGTATTGTGCTTTAAATAGCCTGTGCAGATCATGTCTGTAGCATGTACAGATGGTTTCTAGTTTTGTCGCGGTGTTATTTCCTATTTTTCTATTTTTTCTCGCATAGTTGCGGTAGTAACAAGTATTGACGGGCTGTGCCAAGTCAACACCTGACATATTTTTATTTGGAATTCAGGAAGGACCGTACAATGCTGCAGGTCTTGAGGATTACAGACTTTTCCAAGGTTTTGTGTAACTTTTCGTCCAGGTCCAACTGTTGCAGGTGTGGTGCAAATGTATTTCGTGTGAGGCCTGAGACCAACGTAATGAGGAGGATAACAATAACTTTGTTTTGTTTCCAGAGCCGTTTTACTTCATACACCGATAGGTGAGGGGAGTATTGTGATCGCGAAAATTTTCGATTCTGAGATAATTCGCTTTTTGGGCGTTTTATGATGTGTACATAACGAAAATCCACGTCACTCATTTCCGTCGGTCTATCTGCCTGTCGGTCTACTCGGTCTGTCTGTCTGACGGTTTGTTTGTCGGTCTGTCTGTCGCGTTCTTTTACTCTCGTAATCTCAGCAACCGCTGCATGGATTGTGATGAAATTTGGGCAGCGTTATGCTGTGGGGTCGTAGTAGGTAATGTTCTTATAATTTTGGAAATCGTTATACGGGAGGCGGAGTAATTAGCAAAAAACAAAAAAATTCAAATATGACTCAAACTTCGGTTTTAAGCGTTTTAGGGGTTCCTGATCATTTTCTACTTTTTCTTGGGTGGGGGTGAATTTGGAGTAGTTGGAGGGTGGGTGGTTGTAAAACTGAAAAATTTGTTGTATTCATAATGGGCTGTCCATTGATATGTCAATGAAAAACCTAGCGGCATAATACACTTTTTTAGGTCCATCCGAACGTTGCAAGCTTATTATAGAAGCCAGAGGACTGAGGGTGAATTCGGGGTGGTTGGGGGGTGGGGGTTGTAAAACTGAAAAATTTGTTGTATTCATAATAGTCTGTCCATTGACCTGTAGAAGAAATACCCAGCAGCATATTCCACTTTTTTAGGCACGCCGGTATTTTGCGCAGTGCAGAGAGCAGCGTATTCCTCATTCCACCTAGGGCTCCAATGACCATAACCAGCAGACTTACAGTGTAGTCTGGCCAGAGACTGCGAAGTTGTCCGAGCAACTCCTGATATTTCGTCCGCTTTACGTAGGTACGTCTTACACGCCAGCAAGAGATGCATAAGCGTCTCTGGCGCCTGTCGACAAGCTCTACAACGGGTGTCGGGTACATCTACACCCATAACCCTTTTCTCCGACTTCAGCCCACTAGACCTTAGGAAAGAGAAGGTCAACTGCTCAGACAAACCATGCTTTTCTAGATTCTTGTAGAATATTCCATGCATTGGCTTATCTTGATGGAGTCTTAAAAGGAAGTCGACTTTGGCGGTTTTAATGTGGGATTTTAAGTCTGCGGGAGCAAATTCCGTAATGGACTGCTGATATCTCCGCTTGAAGTCGAGTGTGAAGTTGAGCTCCTCGGCTGCTCGTTTCGCTGCGCTAAAAAGAAAGGCCCCTTTACCCGCATTCTCGTGCTCTCGCACAAAGCGGATCAGGGGATCGGTGCTGTTCGTTACATGGCAGGCAGTGGTCAATACTATTCTGTTGTGCAGACGCTCGAAACTCAATAGTCCACGCCCTTCCAGGTGTCGCGGGAGGTGTCTTCGCGGGACAGAGGACTTAGGATGCAGACTTCTCCTTCGTGTCGATTTTCTTCAGCTCGTTCACTTTCCAGTGTCTAAGGGTGTATAATAACAATGGGACCGCAAGCATATTTGTGGTAGCGACTTTGTTCTTGTCGGACAGTTCTGAGGACCAGATCTGCCGGAGTCGGTACAAATACTTGCGGCGGAGACACTCTTTGACCAATTGTGCCTCTTGGACATGACATGACTTTCTTGAGATGAACCAATGCACATGTCTGTTCCGAACTCCATTTATATAGCATGACTGTAATCTTGCACCACTCTCAGCAGTCTCAGCGATTGTTGTAGTTCGCCTTGATCGGAGGCATAAAGTTTTAGGTCATCCATATAAAACAGATGGGTGACCCTGTGCCTCCAGTTATTGGGCGTGCCACAGCTGTATCCTTTAGTATTTCTCAGCGCTATGCACAAAGGAAAAAGTGAGATACAAAAGAGCAAGGGACTCAAGGAGTGTCCTTGGCAGACACCTCTTTTGAATGACACCAACTCTGTCCGAACTCGAGTTTCACCTGACGCTATAGTGAACCGGGTCTTCCAGAGTGGTATCAGTTGTTTGATACATTCCACTATCTGATTATATACCCAAAGACATTTCAACAGCCGCACAATCAGTTCATGAGACGTAGCGTTGAATGCCTTGCGATAGTCAATCCAGGCCATAGAAGGGTTTCGCTTGTACTGCACGGAGTCCTGCGTGACACATCGGTCAATCAACAGGTTCTCCTTGTAGCCAGCTACTCCTTTCTTTGACCCTCTCTGTTCATACACGTCGAGAAATACAGGATTCACAGCTTGAAGGATACACATGCACAAGATTCTGGAGAAGAGCTTGTAGCCGGTACCACCCATATCTGGGAGGCATTCCCCTATCCGCCACCTTGGGGAGGCGCCAATGAGGGGATCTAGCAATCCCTCACGGGTTATTATTATTATTATGTATTTATTCCTGTATCGTCATATACAATACACATTTATACATGAATGTTGGACGAAGTTTAGTATACAGCTACTCCCCAATGGTTAACAAAAAATAGAATAAACTAACACCTACGCAAAAGGCTCCATCACAGATGGAGCATGCAATAAACTACTGAAAATACATATAAAATAAAACAAATCTACACAGATTCAGGAAAAACTGAAAGCATAAGAATATAAAATGCCAAAACAGGGGCGCATCCAGACCTCAGTCTTGGGGGGGGGGGTAGCGGGGCATGAAGTTGTGTGTGCTTCCACCATTTTTTGTAATACCTTCGTGAAGGACGTTGATGCAAGAGAAAAGGAAAATGTTAATAGTATTAAAATAAAAAAGAAGATATAAATAACAAGTGAAACAGTGGAGTAGCAGGTATTTTAGCAAGATGAAATAAAAAATCTATTGATGCATTAATCAATTTTAATTTTACGGAATACAAATGTAAAACGTATATCATCCGTGAACATTTTATTGGTGAGCATACAAAATTAAACGATCATAAACATTCAACAGTCAGGTACTCTAGTAGCCACAACCCGTACTTCATTTTTTTTTAATTAGTGTTTTAACTTTTCTAATCGGTGCAATTTTCAAAACAGAAAATTAATGAGTTTTGTAAATTTTTGTGACAAGCTACCAAGTTGTATAGGACATTATAGGGATTTTGAGCCACTAAAAATTGGCTCGACCTATCCGTAAAACATTATTCTGAGCATGCGCAGTGTGTTTCGAATAAAGGATGAGCGCGTGCCTTATTTACAGTTTTTGTAACCGAAATCCACTTCGAAATATGTGACGTGTGTCGTTGCGTCATTTGACAATTGACATTAACAATTATTGGACCTATTTGACTTTAATTTAACCTCACATATGATCGATTGGTCGGAAATATCCAAGAAATGATACGTGCAACGAGTAAACACCACAAGCAGAAAATAGATCACATCACAAGTATAGAATAAAAAATAGGTTATGAAGGATCCCCGAAGCATGACATTTCAGATTTCACTACCATGGTTCAGTCCCGTGATGATCACACGCTGTTGCCGGAGGCGCCTAACTTTGTAGCTTTTATTGGATAATACTGTCAAATAAAATTGACGGAAGAAAACCTAATCCTTTTGTACAATGATAAACCACAAAATAAGTATTGTTGCTATCAAAATCATCTCGGTTCTTTCGTTCTTTTCTCATTGCCGCATAGTGGTTTAGACCTGGCAATACCGCACGCAATCATATCGTACCGTAAACTTCCGTAGCTAACGTACAACTTTATCGGTTATTCTCCGATTCGGTTATTTCGGGAGACCTGCGCAGTGCGCATACCACAAATAGCCGATAACGTGCAATAACGTCAGGAAACGGACGTCCAAAAACTCTCTATTCAATTGATTATGTAACAATGGGAATATATTAGATGATGTATCACTGTAATAATGCAAAATAAACGCTTTTGGAATTTAGTTAGTGTAAAAAAACTTTTTTTCAGTGCGACAATTGCTTAAATAAGTCAAAGTTGGATCAAGTTTTTTTTTTCGGAAATCTTGGGGGGGGGGGTAATTACCCCTATTACCCCCCCCTTGTATACGCCTGTGTGCCAAAAGAAGTGTGAATTGGACAAAATGTCTAATTGCATTTTCTTTTTTGATTATCCAGATATAAACGTTCAACATTAGATTTAAATTTATTAATCGATCTTTATTTAAAAGTATCATTGATCTTGTTGTAAATAGTATCATCGTTATATGTAAAACATTTCATAAATATAGAACGACGAAATTCAGGAAGGGCAAGTTTATTAATATATCTCACATTTAAATCCTGCATATCACGTCTGAAAACTAATGTTCTTCTAAGGGATGGTGAACCAAAACAGATGTGTAATATTTATGAACATTTTCCATTTTTAGCCATCCTAATTCGTTGATTCTATACGAAACTCTATCATACTTTCTGAGGCTAAAAACAAATCTACAACAACAATTTTGGATCTTTTGTAGTCGATACAAAACGATCTAATGCAATATTCGTATGTGTGGATAGCCTATTATGAATACAACAATTTTTTGAGTTTTACGACCCCCCACCCCCCAAATATCCCAATTTTACCTCCACAAAACAAAAAATAGACAATGATCAAAAACCCCTAAAACGCCAAAAACCGAAGTTTGAGCAGATTTTATATTTTGAGTTTTTTTTACTATTGCTGCGCCGCCACTGATACGATTTCTAAAAATCATAAACGTGTTCAATTCTCGCCACGGTTGTAATACTGTGCAAAAATTTCATTACAATCAATCCAATAGTTTCCACGTTATACATTACAGAACGATCAGAAGCAATACTCGCATGTATACATCAGAAAATTCTAAGACCCCTTCGTGTCTGTAATAGGCGAGGCAATGTTCGGATGGACCTAAAAAAATGTATTGTTGTGCTAGGTCTTTCATAGGTTAGTGGACAGCCTACTATGAAAACAACGATTTTTTCAGCTTTACAACCCCCACCCTACACACAGTTAAAAAAAGTATCAACTTAGGACTCACCCTGTATATTTGTGAGTTCAAGGAATAGGGAAACATTAATCGATCAAGCGAACTTACCTTAGTGAAGCTCGATCGTAATTATACGAGGCATCCATTCCAAGGACATCTTATAAGTGAACACTATGTAGTTCCGCTCCCCGGGCTTCAAACCACGAATTTACAGAGTACCAGCCATTAAACGAAGACAGCGTCCCCCTCCCCGTATCCGGCTGCCCGCTGCGATCCCACCGCTAGCAGGTAGGCCGTCGATCGTCACTTTGTTGAAAGACTTGTTTTACAGAAAATGGGGTCCTGGGGGGGTGGGATGGATGTCCTTGGAATGGATGCCTCGTATAATTACGATCGAGCTTCACTAAGGTAAGTTCGCTTGATCGATTAATTATACTTCAGCATCCATTCCAAGGACATCTTATAAGTGAACACTATGTAGTTGTTTAGAGATAATTCATTTTCTGATAAAACAAGAGTGGTTTTTGTTTAATATTTATTGGCATTCATAAGGTCACATAAGTGTGTTGAGAACATAAACATACTAATTTAAACAAAACTCTAACTGAAAAAATATATTAAATGGCAGCCTATTCTGCCTGTCGTCCAGTTACCGTTTCTGCTAAAGCAGTAGCGTTGGCTAACGGACGATTATAAAAATTAGCGAAAACCGATGATTTCTCGCTCCAACCAGCAGTCTGAAGGATGGTGTCGATAGACACTCCCAGCCTAAGAGCTGCGGAGGATGCAGCATGGCGCGTAGAATGGGCCTTGAAAATAGATGTATCCACACCAGACAGTCTAAGAGTTTCTTTAACCCACCTGCTTAGCGTCTGTTTTGTGGCTTGGCGAAAGGGTTTCTGAAAGGTGATGAACAAGAAGTTATGTTCTGCTGACCTAAGGGTCTTAGTTTGTTGAATGTAGCATTTGAGCGTCGATGCTACACACAAATTAGGATTGTCTTTTAAAAAAGGTAAGTGTAGGCAGGGCTGAGGTTTATTAATACTCGAAGTCTTGATTGGATCGGAGATCAGAATCTGAATGCCGGACTCTGATTCGACTATATTGGAAATCCGAATCAGGGATAGGGTTTGGATCCTATGTGCCGTAGATAATGCTAAGAGCATTATCAATTTTAGTGATAAGAATTTGAGGTTCTCTGCCGGCTGATCTAAGAAGTCCAACACTTGGGTTGGGTCCCATATATAATTATAGCGAGGTCTTGCTGGTCTGCTTCTAGCAATACCTTTCAGAAATCTTTTCAGCAAGGGGTCTTTCCCCATATCACCTGGGAATATGAGGGATAATGCGGACCGATGGGAATTGAAGGTACCGTAGAGATAATTATTGCTGTCCAGAAGCTGCTGGAGAAACTGTATTACCTGGAAGACGTTACCGGAGTAAGGTGAAATACCTAAGTTTTGGCAAAACAGCCACCATAGCCTGTAGGTAGAGCCATATTGTTCCAGTGTTGCTTTGGAGAGAGAATTCAGGGTAGTTTCGATAGCTTCTTCGGGGACTCCTTTTAATCCAAATGCTTCGCTGACAACTTGCCTGCTATCAATGTTAGTGTCTTTGCCAGAGGGTGTGAACTGGAACTGTGACGAGATAGAAGAAGAGATTCGTTAGGTTCGAAATATATAGGGTTCCCTACTAATAAATTAGAAAACATGGGAAACCATGATTGTGTTTGCCATAATGGAACAACTAAAATGCCTTCCGCCCTGTCATCTGAAATCTTTTGCAATACCCGCAAGATTATAGAAAACTGAGGGAATGCATAGAAAAAATATTCTCCCCAATCAATGGTAAAGGCATCTATTGCCACTGCCCTGGGATCTCTACGCCAGGACACATACTTTAGGCATTTTGAATTTCCTTCAGATGCGAACAGGTCTATTTCTGGCATGCCAAATGTAATGACAATTTCCGTGAATGCGTACTTAGCTAGTGACCATTCCGTGTCTTGATGTTGTCGTCTTGACTCCTCATCGGCTACCCAGTTATTAGCTGAGCTGACATATGAGGCCATTAACCAGATGTTTCTGCTCTCGCACCACTGCCATATTTTCTTGGCAAGCGCTGCTAACTTTGGATGCTGAATACTACCCATCTTGTTAACGTACGCTATTGCGGTTGTATTGTCGCAACGGATAAGAATATTGCAGTCCTTTTCCGCTGCGGCGAAACATTGAAGAGCTTTGAAGATGGCATACAACTCTAGATAGTTTATGTGCAGCGTGGCCTGTTCGGTTGACCACCATCCACCTGCCCGTTCATTTGCACAACAAGCGCCCCACCCAGATAAACTAGCGTCTGAGAAGATGACTAGTTTAAACTGATCTTTTCTAATATCATTCGAGGCATTATCGATGGAGGTATTCCACCAGGAAAAGTCCTGATCTAAAGAACTGGGTAGTACAGTATATGCTGAGTAGTTCATGTTGTTGTGGAGGAGAGCCAGGAATTTATGCCGCTCAAAGCTTTTGACATACACCCAGCCATATTTTACTGCCGGGCATAAGGAGCATAGAAACCCTATGAACTGCGCGAGTTCTCTGATTAGGCAACGTTTCTTTGCTTTAAGTTTCCTAATCCAAGCCTTGAGCTTATTTTTCTTGTCGGTAGGTGGGTATAATATCATTTTCTGGGTGTCTAAAATGACGCCCAAAAATTTGCAAACCTTACTAGGATGTAAATTACTTTTCTGTTGATTGATTGAAAAACCTAGAGAAATTAACAGATTCACCGCTGAACTGGTATGATGGGCGCAGGTCCCGAATGATTTCCCAATAATCAGGAAGTCATCCAAATAGTTCACACAGAGAATGCCCTGCGAACGAAGGTGTTGCATAACAGGCTTCATTAATTTGGTGAAAACGTAGGGGGCTGAAGAGAGACCAAATGGAAGACATGTGAACTCCATAATTGTATTCTGAACTTGAAACCTCAAATATTTTCTGTGATCTGGGTGAATCGAGAGATGAAAATAGGCGTCTTTTAAATCAATTGAGCAAAGGTAATAATCCTTGCGTAATAGTTTTAGGGCTGTTCGAATGTCTTCCATTTTAAAATGAGATGTCATAACAAAAGTGTTAAGTTGTTTTAGATTTAGGATAAATCTCTTAGAACCGTCTGACTTATTGGTTAAGAAAGTCTTGGAAATGAACTGACCCTCCACAGGATTGCACTGTCTTATTGCCCCCTGGTCTTGGAGGGCCAATATGGCATCCGACCACTGTGTGGTGGCCATCAGACCATTATGAGGAGTTTGCCTTTGGTAGGGCATTTGTGAGAACGGCAATCGGTATCCTTTAATCCATTCAAGGAGCACCGAATTTTGTGTGATTTTACTCCATGCGTTAAAGAACAAGGATAATCTGCCAGCAATGTGACGTACCTGATTTATCTCCTTTGGGGTCTGGAAGTTGTCCGATACTCCCTTGAGGCCCGCCCCTGTGGTTTCGTCGCTGGCCTGGCGCGACGAACCGGGCCTTGCCGGTTTAAAGACGAAGTCTTGGATGATGCTCCTTCGTTCGGCTTTTTGTATTTACTAGTGGTGAATGCACCTTTTGTCTGGCTACGAACGGCCGTCTGTCGAAGTTCCTTGCCCGTGGTGTGCAAAGATTTGGCGGCCTTAATCTGTTCCGAAATGTCAGAACCGAATAAGAGGTCCGTAGCGGTCGTTTTTGCTAGGACGTCCCTGACATTTGGGTTAAGAGTTGGGATAACGAGTTTCCTCCTGGCCACTGTTATGCGATTAAGGAGGTTTGCTAGAAGGCGTCCGGCGTCTCCTAGGGGCGTAAGCGCCTCTTCCCTCAGGTTTGAAGGAAGATTATTTTCCTCCAACATTAGAGTTAGGGATCTTCCCACCGCACAAAGGGCTCTACTAATTTGGTGCTGAATATCGGCATTGAAATTGTCCCGAGCTAATCGGTCGTTGGCCATCCCTGCTGCCACCTCTGGGTTTAATTGGATAGCTCGTAGCTGCCCGCAGTTTTCGGGGGTAGGGTATTTGAGCAGAAGTGCCTCCACTACCTCCCTCGGTAAGCCGTTTTCAGCAATACGGGACCACCGTAAGGCAATAGGCTCGGAAAGGTTCCGAGCCGGTGGTGGTTCAGTGACGACCACCTCTCCTAGAACCTCGGTTAGATTGAGGC
Source organism: Callosobruchus maculatus (assembly GCA_951848785.1). Classification (NCBI taxonomy): domain Eukaryota; kingdom Metazoa; phylum Arthropoda; class Insecta; order Coleoptera; family Chrysomelidae; genus Callosobruchus; species Callosobruchus maculatus. Next base: position 982,573 of record CATOUR010000265.1, read on the forward strand.
CTGTATTCCCCCCCTCGTTTGTAAGGGGAACCGGATCAGTAGACCTACCAGCGTTTTGTATCATTGGGCTTGAAGAAGCTTCGGATACCGCCGGACTCGGTAAGGGCGAGTTATTTATACTCAACGGGGGTGGAGAGCCATCCCGAAGGGGTGCAGAGGCAGTAGGAGAGTGGCTTGAAGAAGCTCTTAAAAGTTCCCGGCTTGAAGAAGCCCTGGAGGGTCCTTGACTTGCAGAAGCCATAGATAGACCCCGACTTGAAGAAGTCACTGGAAGTATCCGGCTTGAAGAAGCCTGAATCTTCCTAGAATTAGTAGTATGTGGGCGACGCTCCCTGTTCCTCGAAATGTGATCCGAGGAGTCCCTCGCAGTGACGACGCGAGAAGGTCCTGGGTACGCCCCTGGCGGTGTCCGGCTGCCGGTTGAGTGTGGCGAGCGAGAGCGTCCCCGTCCCCGCTGGCCCCGGCGTTCCGCCGACCGAGAACGAGACCGCCAGTCCGACGTCGATCGGCGCTTACATATCAGCCGTTCCATACGTTTGATGAGTTCATGTCGAGACAATTTTCGACCTTCGGAATTATCCCTGCTGCGCTGTCTTTTCTTTGACTTTCCCATAGCACCTGAAAAAATTAGTTAACGTACTCACTTACCCTAATATATGGAGTGTCCTTACCGCTGATATCTAAAAATATCGTATTCGCCCGACTCACCGGCACGCGTAAGGCACATACGTGGTGTTGAAGCACGAAAAGCGAAGTGACGATCGACGGCCTACCTGCTAGCGGTGGGATCGCAGCGGGCAGCCGGATACGGGGAGGGGGACGCTGTCTTCGTTTAATGGCTGGTACTCTGTAAATTCGTGGTTTGAAGCCCGGGGAGCGGAACTACATAGTGTTCACTTATAAGATGTCCTTGGAATGGATGCTGAAGTATAATTAATGTTTTGAACCTGAAAAATGAGGTTCCAGTAGTCAACCGTTAGGCTATCGAAGTTGCCGTTTTAGGACAACTTACGTTAGAAGTCAACATCAGAAATGTCTAGTGCACTGGGCCTTCTTCGAAGCAGCGTATTCAGAATACAAACATAAATTTCATCCTTATAAAATGAAATTAGTTTTGTGAGAAAATGAGTCAACGCCTTACAATCCCGAATTGTACAATGTCTGCTTTTCATTAGATTGTACGTTTGCATTAAGTTGTGTTATTAACAGACATAATTGTAGATAGTGGGTACAAGATGACCCTCACGTGATGCGGGAGTTCCATACTCAAACACCACAGAAATTGAACGTTTGGTGTGTTATTTAGGTGATCATAGTGGTGGACCATGTTTTCTTGATGGAAATTTAAATGGCGAGTCTTCCCTACAATTCCTTGGAGAAAACGCTGATCCGGAAATAGCCCACATACTAGAAAATGATGATAACATGTGTGAATTTCTGTTCTATTTTATTAAGGTACCCCTATTGTTTCCAGGAAACATTTTTTTTAGTTAGGGCTAATCGTTTTCCCTTCTTCTCCAGGTATGATCACTATGTGCTTGGTGAAACTTTGTGGTCATAAGGGTGTTGGTTAGTTTGGTACTCACAGCAAGTTGGAGAACCCACCCTAGAAGTCCCTTCCCTTGGCGTTGTCCCTGGAATACTTCTATGGAAATCAGAAACTGTATGTATGCACTCTGTATCTTTTGTGCCGCAGCAGCCATAAACAACACTCCGTTGCTGGTGTTTTTTTAATTCACAGTTTGATACCGTGGGCATTTTGTCCCACTTGATAGTTTTTCAGTTTTTTTTCAGGTAGGTTCATCGTCAATAAAAATCCATGTATCCATAATCTTGCTTTTGAAATACGTAACAACACATTTTTTATCATGTCTTGTAATAGCTCTTAAGCTCTAGGTGGCAAGCAGGTTGATTCGTTCTTGTAACGTTATGAACAGGGGCGCCCTAAGCTTCATTCTTTTACATTTATTTACAATTTTTTTTCACTAGCTCTAATATATTACACCAGTTGATGCAACTATTTTTCTTCATTTATTCTAACTGAGATGATATTCCTTGATATGCACAGTTAACCTTTGCCCGTTCCCATGCGCAAAATTCAATTTAATGATTCTGAGGCAACTTTTGCTTGACGACTGTAGACAGGATGAATGAAATAGGAGTAACTGTCATCCTTAACTATGGTAATTGGAAAACAGGTAACTAGTTTTCAGAGTTTATTTTTTATCAAGGGTACACTGAAGGGTCATTTATATCTATGCAACCCCATGGAAAGCATACTACTTCACCAACGCTGTGGAGCCCTTGCAGAGGTGTTGAACTATGTGTCCGGTAGAATGTTAATATATCAGAGAATGCCTTTGGTATACCTTCCTGCAATAAAAAAAATCATCTGGTTTGATGTCTCAAGGCCCTACAGTTTTGTTGATACTATGTTGATCAACACTGATTTACTTAAAGGCATTATAAAAATGCATTGCACAGTAATAAAACTAACAAACATTACAGTTGTTCCTATATAATATTTTCGTCGGTAATAGAACGGATAGAATGTAATTTTTTAAACTTTGTTGTCTTACAGGCCAGTGAAAATTAGGAATTTTTATAATCTTATCTCTTTAGTCTAGTTCGTTTGCATCTTTCTGCTAATTTTTTTTCTTCGGTGTGGTCTGGCTTTGTTTATTTTTCATAGCTCAATAGGATGCTTATAGGTAGGACAATCGGAAAACGCCGATTAGATTGTAGATTTGAAATTAAATGAAAATTACCAGAGATTGAGATGCACAACCTCATATCATTAGAAAGTCTATCAAATTTTACATTCGATTGAGAAAAAATTGGGCAATCCCTTTTGAGGAAATCAACTTGTCTATGATTAAAGTATCCGAAATTAATTAACTAATTTCTCAACGTATAAAAGTGAAACAAATTTTTCCGTCACATTTAAGTTAACGTATTTCATTTTTAGTCATACGGCGAGGTCGCAGCATCCCAAGTTTTATTATCGCTGCGATATTCAATTTTTCTGATATCTACTTGTACAAAAACTGGTGATTTGCACCTAAACGATTAGTTTTAAGTCCTATCTGTGATACATATAGTCACACTATTTTCGACCAAGCAATCTAAATAATCAGTAGTATATGGGGTATCCCCGATGGTATCCCATTTAAAAAACGCAACTTTTATGTCACTGTTTTACTCTGTATGGAAGTCAATATTTTTAAAATATAGTCTTACTTGACATAGATACACTCATATAGTAATTTTTTTGAAAAGAGATGTCGTTTGATAACAAAAGTTGAGGCGTTGAACTTGTCTCACCCTGTATAAATATATAGATGTAATCAATTTTATATTCTCACCTGACTTTTTCCTTGAACTCTTTCGTGACCTTTCACTAAAGCATACTTTATGAAATCTTTTCTCTCTGAAAATTTCAAAATAGGAATGTCAAGAATTAAGTGTGAGAATTAAAACCTAAGTATACAATATTTAATCATTAATAAAATTCAAGGCCAGCTACTACTGGAAAATTGTAGAGGACACGTTGAGAAGCATGGGATAGATATAGACAATGACATTTGATATACATGGATACGCACAAAAAAGATGTATAATGTTAAAGTTTCAAAAATCGTGCAATAATAATCAACACATTGTGTGTCAAAATAATGTCTCAATAGTAGTAGTAGTGCCATGAGGATATCCCATGAAATCATGGACGAAAGCTCGGCGTTTAGCACCAATCAATTCTAGTGTTACTTTATGTATTACTGGACTAAAACAAACCGATTAGGTGCAAAGCACCATTTTTGGTATAGGTCGGCATCAAAAAAAAAAAAATGCTTAGGTTAGACTGCTAAATTTGAACTATTTTTGACCTTGGAGAAATCGGTAGATTAACTAAGGAAACCTCTATCAGAGAAAACTTGATTTTTTCAAACAAGTCAGCCTAATTTTCTTCATACAGTCAACTGTAAAATTTGATAGCCTTTCTAATGATATAGGGTTGTTAATATCCGTTTTCGTTTATTTTCAAATTTTCTGAGGTCGTCCCTCGATGGATTCTCCACCATAGAGGGTCGAGTAGCTACTGCTAACTGCTACGCTGAATGACATTTCGCATAGCGTTGAAGAAGCGGGGACTGCGCGCAGGACGGAGTCTTATCTTCCCCTTATTGTGGTGTTTGGTGGTCTATATGCAGATGATTTCAGCGTAGTAGTTAGAGGTCGAGGTCGATATAATGGATACTGGATGAATATATCGGGGCAATCTTCTTTGGAACATCACATCCCAATCAGTAAAATATCTAGTAGTACAGCCCGACAAGTGTAAGAAGACCCAAGGTGATGGTCCAGCTCGATACCACAACTGTAAGGCCGTCCTTATAGCTCGTTCACACGATGCGGTCAAATAACCGTTTCGGTAATTTTAACGAATCGGTACGAAAACTATATACACACACTTAGCATGCATACACATTGCCACTAATCACCGATTAGGTTTTATTCCCGAATCAGCTTTTCGTTTTTCGGTGACAACACGCGACTCATCGTGTGAACACGTCCACTTAAATGTACGCGCCACGCTAAAAAAGACGATTCGGTAAAATAGCCGAATCGGTGTCGTGCGAACGGGCTCTTATTGTATGGATCAGTAGTGTGGTGGCCATGTGTAAGGATGGAAACAGTCAAAGCAAAGCTAAATCAAATTCAACGCTTAGGTTCTGTTAGTATAGCAAGTTTGTGCAGTGCGCACGACTCCGTTGGTACACGGAGGGCTCGTTTATCGAAGAAGGCTCCGGCGCTGGGGTTTGTGGGGTACACCACGGTATTCCAAGCAGAGATATTTGCGATTTTATCTTATGCCCTTCGTATTCTCTAAATTCAGGGGCCTAGCAGGCAGATCACCATCTGATCTGACAGCCAGACAGCATTAAAACCATTCAGTACTTGTAGATTTACATCAAGGCTCGTTCTGTAATGTGGAAAGGTCTTGGATGACATTTCGGCAAGACATGAGGTGTCATTTATGTGGGTGCCGAGTCATGCTGGAGTTTGCGGTAATGAAATGGTGGACGCGCTCGCAAGGCGAGGGTCGAGGAGTAATTTCCTGGGTCCTGAGCCGGCTGCTGGAATGGCAGTAGGTACCACTAGAAGGAAAACAGAAGTCCGGTTGCAAAATCAGCATCTTATGAGATGGAGAGGAATCTCTGAACATCTCCGTTAAGCTAGAGAACTTATTTTAGAACTTCTGGTGAGGCGGTTCTGTTTCTCACTGGACAGAAGCCGGCTAAGGTTACTTGTCGGCCTGCTATCAGGTCATAACACCTTCAAACGTCAGTTGTATGTGATGGAGTGGCAAGTGATCCGACGTGTACACGCTGTAGCGAGGAGGTAGAGTCCTCGGCACGCATTCTGTGTCGCTGTGAAGCCCTTGGGTAACATAGGCAAACTATACTAGGTTCAAGGGTTTCTGAACCTGAGGATATAAGATGGACAGACCCCAAGGCCACCCTCACCTTTGTGATGAGAGCAGAACTTGGAAGATAGGGTAAGGAGAGGTGCATAAGGGTCCGTTTGTAGGACTATGCACTGGTGGTTCAGTCCCTTTCCCTCTTTCATTCATTCAATGATATAAGTTTGTGAATATCAGTCTCTGGTAGTTTCCAATCAAATCGGTTTTACTAAATTTTCCTCCCTATAAACACCGAGAACGCCATGAAACATAAACATATAAACCTGTTGAGATAAAAGAAAACAACTAACTCAGCAGAAAAAAACAGACCAGCTAGAGTAAGGAGGCAAGATTACAAAAATTACAATAAATCTACTCTAGAAACAAAAGCGGTCACTTGTCCAAGATCAAAGAGAAGCTGGAGTACGACAAAAATGGATATTTCTCACAGCATAATGGTTAGTGCAATGTACTAGAGATTGACAATTTCCAAAATGATTAAATATTTTGAAATGGAAGGAAAAGTACCAGCGCATGTTGCTGGCAGTTTAACTCCAGATTAGAATTTCACATTTGCTACTATATTAATTAAAGCGTAGCAATTTCATTCATTCATCCGAAACCAATCACAGACGACGTCGTTTCACTTTTATTAAAGCTCGTCAGTGTGATTTAGGTCTCAGATATTAGTATAAAAAATGAAGTCAAGTTGATTGACTCTGTACTTCCCACACATTATGGTGATTCCAGTTTATTATTTTCCCGTAGCATGAAGCTTTCGTCTGAGTCCCCTATCGGTGTGGGAAGTAAAAGTATTCATTTACGTCAAGCGAAAGTAGCGATATCTTTGACGGGAGTTCTGTGAATCCTGCAGTACTTTTGCAAGATCGCAGAAAATGAAGAACTGAATTAAAATCTGTTCAAATTGTAAAATATCATCTACACAGCCGAAAATTAAAATCTGATTTCGTAGTATTCACTTTTTGCAATCTTGCTAAAAAAAAAAATTTGAAGTGCTCCAGTCAGAGGTATCTTTGTTTTTGACTTTGACGGAAATTACTACTTTTTTATTCCATTAAATGTGAAAGTGCATGCTGACGATACTAAACTGCCAACAACAGCTGTCGATAGTTTTCCTTTCAGTTCGAAGCTTTTTGACGGTTTTGGAAATTTTCATTCCCTAGTACATTGCAGTAGCTAGTAGACTGCGAATGGTAACTATGTCTGCCGAAATTCAGCTTCCCTTCGACCTTAGAGATGTTACCGCCGTTGCTTCTGGTTAGAGTTGATTTCTTGTAAGTAATTTCTATAATCTTGTCGCTTCTGAATTGAAAAATTTAAAACTAAACGAAAACTACCAGAGACTGATATTCACAACCTTATATTATTAGAAAGGCTACCAAATTTTACATTGGATTGTATGACACAAATTAGGCTTTCCCGTTTGAAAAAATCAAGTTATCCCTGAATGAAGTTTACTTAATGAATCTACCGATTTCTCAAAATACAAAAACAATTGAAATTTGGCCGTCTGACCTACGCTGACGCATTTCATGCTCAGTCATACGGCAAGGTGACAGCCTTCTTAGTTTGACAATCGCTGCGCAGTTCGTTTCTATCTCCGTATACCAAAAATAGTGTTTTGCATCTGAACGGCTCGTTTTAGGTGCCATATGTGATTCATAAAGTCACATTAGAATTGACCAAGAAATCTGAATATGCAGTAACATACACAGTATTTCATTAAAAAAAATAACATTGATATATCATGCATTTATTAGATGCTCTCTATAAAAGTAATTATTTTAAAAATGCAACTCGACCTACATACGCTCGCATAGTTATTTTTTTGAAAAGAGATATCGTTTGGTTACAAGAGTCTGAGGCGTTGAGCTTGGCTCAACCTGTATAATGGTCTGTCAGTCATGCTAGTCAAATACTCAAAATTTGATACTGCACAAAATTTTGAGCCATTTTGTTTATGTCAGAAATAGGCCAAATCTACCAAAAGTACAGTATTACCCATTGAAAATTGAAGAAGGCAATGGCATTGCACATGGTGGTTTACGACAATGAGGATGTATGCTTAGAGAAGCTTCGGGTGTTCATAAAGATCCCTACAGAAAGCCACCACGTGATCAGCAGTTGGCGACCGCTCTACGGCTGGTGGGCGCTGCTGGAAGAAACGAGAAGGCCTCTCAGAAAACGTCCTAATTTCCTCCAAACCTGTCGTGCGCACCTTCAGGGACCGTTTGGTAGCGATCAGCATCCGTATCCTATCAAGACAGTGTTGCTTGACAACAACCAGTACCGCTTGAGTGAGAGCCGGTTTATCAATGAGTAGCTAAATCATTTCAAGAAAAACCTTATGGAGTTCTAATGAAGTAGTAGCATACATATCGACACACATACCTTCTAATGGCACGTTGCGGATTAACTTTATCACTTTTTCTTCAGAATAGGCTGCTATGCTGCTAAAAGCTGTGGCACAGGTGAAAACGAAAAACACGCTGATCTTCATAGTGATGGTGGTATATCGGAATTGTTTTCTGGAGGCAGTTGATGCCTGCTATTTATCAGCGCTATAAAACTGTAAGCTGGATGATTATTCGGATTAAGGTGTTGTAAATTTCAAATTCTGGTGATACCTTTAAGCACTGTGTGTTTTTACTAAAGTTCACAGCTTACCCGGCGTACTATGCGTATATCTGACTGTTTCTTAATGCACCAGATCCCAATTTTTCTAAAAACCTCTATACGTCATCTGACAAACAATTAAAACCCAATTTATGAAATCGATTTCTAAGAAAATGTATATGGTTATAAAATTTTAGTTTCCTTTTCCCAATTTTATTGTTCGACTTTTATAATATTGGTCTTGTATCCGTACGTAGGCTGTGCAAAATTGCAGTTTGGAAGATTTATTAGAGGTCACAAAGATTACATGAGGTACTGGCATTAGAATGGTAACGGGTACAGTTGTTGGTAGCTTAAGGATACGATGCCAATTATTCTATATCTTTTGTTTAATACGTTACGTATACAAGTAATATTTACGGTAAAGTTAAGTCAAGAAGCATTGACAGTCTTCGATTTGCTTCTAATAGTATATTGTTCAACGATGCGGTAATGGCGGTAATAACTCACACAGTTGAAGCTTGAATTATGAGCCGTAGACGACTGCTGCAAATCAACAAGTGAGTTATTATAATTACGACGAGTTGAATACTATACTTTATCTACTACCGAAGCAATTAATAGTATGACTTAAATACATAATAATTACGAATTATTAACAACTTATTGGCCACCTTTGCAGTTATTATAGCGTCCATTCAAGCAAACGTATTCCCAAGAGATTGGTACTGGTATCTAGTAGGTAGGTATTGTTCATACCCCACGGCTGGAGCGTGAGTTATGAAAAATAATACACGCTGTTTGTTTATAGGTAGGATTACCTATTCAAAAGTAGTCCAATAATCGATAATGGCAGAAGCTAAAATATCTTTAACACGACGTCGTGAGGCGGAGGACTTGAATAAACGTGGCATACCGAGATATTTACGAAACCTGATCGGCAGCTATTTTAGTGGCAGAGCTACAAAAATAGCAAACGTAGAGCTGGAGATGTCTACAGGCGTTCCACAGGGATCGTCGTTTGGTCCTCTTCTCTGGAATGTCCTGTATGATGGGGTTTTAAGGATAGCTCTTCCTCGAAACACAAAGACTGCGTTCGCGGATGACCTTGCTCTGGTAGCATCCATGAGAGACGAAAAAACTTTGATGCAAACGACAAACGAGGCGCTGAGAAGGATAGACGAGTGAATGTCCAAGCACCAACTTCAGCTCGCACCAAGCAAAACTGAGGCGGTCGTTCTCCGGGGTTCTAGGATCACTAAAAACCAAGTGAGATTCTGTCTTAGAGGGGTGCAAATAGTACCCAGCAAATCGTTAATGTACTTGGGGATTACCTAACGATGTTTCAACGAACATATAAAGAGAACTGCGGTGAAAGCAGAAAGAAAGGTGGCATTATTGTCACGTGTAGTTCCAAACATTGGCGGCCCAAGTATGAGGAAGAGACAGATCTTGAACGGAGTTATCCATAGTCAGTTATGTTATACGGAGCTCCAGTATGGTATAAAGCGATGGAGAGGAAAAGGCATGAGCAAACCGTAGACAGGGTGCAAAGGAAGTCGCTGCTGAGGGTGATCAGTGCGTATCGTACTGTCTCCACCAAAGCGCTGCAGGTTATAACAGCGATACCGCCACTGCATTTGTGGGCCAAGGAGAGGAGACATATGTATATCGCGGAAGGTACTTTTCCAGAGCGGCGGAGGACCGCCAGGCAGAAAACAATGGACGAGTGGCAGGGGATCTGGTCCAGTACAACGGATGTGGCTCAGTGGACTAAGCGCCTCATTCCAAATATACGAGAATGGGCAGAGTGTAGATACAGGACAACCTGCTATTACCTAACACAGGCGTTGTCGGGCCACGGTCCCTTTCGGGTATATAGGAACAAAATAGGGCGAGCGACGGACGATCGTTGTCGACATTGCGGCCAGAGGGACACAGTCGAGCACACCCTATTTGAGCGTGTCAGATGGTCCGGTTACAGGCAGGAAGCGAGAGCGAATCTGCTTGAGGACCTGACCCCCAGAGAACATGGTGCCTATAACGATGTCGAGCCAGCAATGCTGGAAGATCGTACATGAGATGGTTCGAAGCATTCTAAAATCGAAAGAGCAGAGGAACGTAGGGACATGTAGTAAGAAGGAGAAGAAAAGCATACTTAACTCATCTTGCACTGCGAAGAATATCGTTCACGATGATGCCCGGTGCAGATGGAGATTGAGCAGAGGTAAGAAAAGAGGGAACGGGTTTTAGCCGGTCGGGCCGTGGTGACATGTCGGATGGACGCAATTGCATCCGTTGGACATGACATGAGAGGACTCAAGCTGGTTCAACGTCGGGCAAGCAGTCTCTCTCTCACACTTCCGGGCATGCGAGTGCTTCTGACCTTGCGATCAAGCCGATTTCCTAAACCCTCCTAAACCCAATTTACTTGAAAATGTGTTCGGGTAGTTATTGGCACCGCAGCGACAGTTAATGGCATTAAGTAGACCAGTTGTTGGCACCTATTAGCTATCAGTCTAAGGCATCATAGAAAACATAATTAAAGTTCTTTCTAGCTGAACAGAAAGATATTTCTATCAAACAAGAAGTAAATTATGGTACAATAAATAGGGTAATTCCATCAAGATGTAAATACCACCCTTTTGAGTAGAACAAAAAATATACCTTATACCTCATGGTTTGAGTGTAGTGGAAGTGAGGTGGACACTTCCACTGGAAGACGCTTATAAAGAAATATTTATAGAAATGTTGTTTTGATTGCTGCCGAAAATGTAAGAAGTACAATCACATTTGACTTTGCTTGTCACCTGTCTACCTCATAGACGTTACATGACCTTTCGGTTCTAGTACAGTTTTTGATTCTGAGTACAATAAAAAATCAGTTTTGTCGCTGTTGAATACCTTCGCTGGATCTTTGGTCCACGAGGCTATTTTTATCCAGGTAGCAGCCAACTTTGTCAAATCATCCTCTACATCCTTCCCGTTTGCGTTTGAGGAAGATGCTGTACATCCATCTCGTGGAGTATTGTGAGCAAAGGAATTTGGGTTTTAATCAACAAAATTTATTGTTCACGCTAATTTGGAAGTCTTTCCTTCTTAGACATAAACCTTGTAGCTACTCCCTGACATCCATTTCACCGATATATTTTCTTCATTTGCTGCTCAGATTGCACAAGGCACAAGGTCAATGTGAAACTTTACTAAACTTTTCACTAAGCCTAAACTGTAGTGTATACTTAGGAATGTTGTTTGTCTTACATATACTTTTTTTCGACTCAACATTTGGAATGCAATAAATTGCTTTTTGAAGGACCACTTGCCACTTCATTATAGGAATTCTTTTCTAAATTGTACATATTCTGATGTCTCTGTAACAGGACAGGTGGTATGTATTTTTGATAATTATTGGTATGGTGTACAGTAATTGTACTGTTCGTAATTTTATTCCAATTTGTTTTGTAAATGATTAGCAAGGAACAGAACTTTTTCAATTCATTTAAAAAAATGGAGTCAAGTTGATTGACTCAGTACTTCCCACACATAATAATGATTTTATTTTATTGTTTCCCCCATTGCATGAAGCTATAGTATGAAATCCCCTTGCAACCAAATCATCGCCCAACACCCTCCCGCAAAAAAAATGTCCAACACAAAAACTCTCGCAAATAGTTTCTTGCGTCTCCCTCCTTAGAAACTAGGACGCCACAGTTTTCATTCTCCATGCTTCAACTGAACGATGCAAAACGACCAGGAGCCTCTAAACCGTCTTAAAGCGAACTATGAGCTGTTTTTATATTTTTAGTTTTTTAATTATTGTTGCGCCACCACCGACACGACTTTTCAGATACTGGCGCGTTTTCCAGTCTCGCGCGATAGTCAATTCTCCGTCGAAATTTCATTAAAATCAATTTAATAATTTTTGCTTTACGCAATATACATAGAACGAAACGTATATGTATACATCACAGTCCCTTGGTTTTTGTAATAGGCAAGAAAATGTTCACATGGACTTAAAAAAGATACGCCGGTACGTACTAATTTCTTCCGTAGGTCAATAGACAAACTATTATGAATACAACAAATATCTCAGTTTTACAACCCCCCACCCCCCAACCACCCCAATTTCACCCCCACTCAAAAAAACGTAGAAAATGATCAGGAACCCCTAAAACGCATAAAAACAAGGTTTGAGCTGTTTTTATATTTTTCGTTTTTTTATTATTGCTGCGCCGCCACTGACACGATTTTTCCAAAACATACACCATCCTCGCCGCGGTAGTAATACTGTGACAAAGTTTCATGAAAATCCGTTCCATAAAATTACGTTACCCAATACAGAATGATCTAAAGCAATATTCCTATGAATTTATCAGAAAATTCTAAGTCCCTTGGTTTCTGAAATACGCAAGGCAATGTTCGGATGGGCCTACAAAAGTGTATTATGCCGCTAGATTTTTCATTCACAGGTCAATGGACAGCCCATTATGAATACAACAAATTGTGCAGGCAGGCAAGGCAATCAATCAATCAATCAATCAATATATTTATTTGTTAGGTATACAAATAAATATTAGTACTAGTTCGCAAAAAGCTAGGCTTTGTGCGCGAACACTGACTAGTAGATACAGACTAAAATATTCTATAACCTTCCTTAGCTCCGGAGCTCGATCTTTTTCTTCTGCACTGCATTTTTGTTACTTTTTATATCTTCAAGTCTTCTACTGGATCGGGTGTTCAGCAGCATTTTGGAGCTCCCAGCACGACATACCATCACCAAATAATTAAATTGCTTTCGACACAATCATCTTCAAAATTTGACAACCGTTGACAGGCAAGGCAATGTTTCAGGTCTTTCTTTACAGGTCAATAGATAGCCTATTATGAGCACAACACATTTTTGAGATTTACAACCCCCCACCCCCCAACCACCCCAATTTCACCCCCACCCAAAAAAAAGTAGAAAATGATCAGGAACCCCTAAAACACCTAAAAACGAAGTTTGAGGGAAATTATAAGAACATTATCCATGTAGCGGTTACTGAGATTACGAGGCTAGAAAAACGCGCACAGACAGACAGACAGAGAGACCGACAGACCGACAGACAGACCCACGGAAATGAGTGACATGGATTTTCATTATGTAGACATCATAAAACGCCCAAAAAGCGATCACAATACTCCCCTCACCTATCGGTGTGGGAAGTAAAAACACAGTTGTTGACTCCCCAGCGCCAACCACTAAAATAGTGTGTTTTATATAATTGCTGTTGTTGGTGCTTTAGCAAAACAATTATTCCGCCTATATTTCCATTAATATTTTCCACTTTACTGGTATTTCTCTGAGTACCAAATATATAATCACTTCGCCAATGGAATTTAATCAGAATAGCCTAAACAAATTTTTATTTTTACCGTAATATTTGAGGAAGCACTGACACCTGACATTTCGTGCTTCACTGTTTCGCTTATAGCTGGCAGATGACTAGTGTCCACTGCACAAAGTTGGGGTAATATTGTCAGATCTTTGGAAATAATTCATTTTGCATGGTAGCCTCTTCATTTGCTTAATATTGTGGTGATCCGGAACGCGCTCCTGGCCGTCATACGTTAGAACGCACCTTTAGCTGTCAGGCTGCCAAAGTTTGACATTGACGGCAGTGGCAGATGGTAGAAGGAAAAGATCAACATTTGTTGTTATAATATAAGTGTATGAGTGTAGTCATTTGATGAAGTTCAGTTAAGTAATTTATTTGATTATCCTATATTGTTCAGATATTTTGTTATTGGTCAATTCATGAGTGATTTTTCATAGAACAAAAATTCCTTTCATTCTGTGTTAATTGTCAATCCGTGTTCACAGAAAAAGATATTGTTCTGTGATGCTTTTGGTTGTTGTGTTTGGTCACTGAATAAAGTAGCGGGCTGTGATAATCGTTGCTATGGTTTTGTTGATAGTTGGTTTAATAATTACGATTGGGGATGGTTTTTGAAAAACGTAACAAGCTGGAGACCAAAATTTCAACAGAAGGGTTTTTGAGTCTTTTGCACGAATATTTGCAGGTATGTTGTCTTTTGAGTTTGTATTATTAACTAATGTGGTCTGGCTACGATATTTTAAAGTGTTTCACAATGTATACTATACATTCGGGTTTTAAGACGACTTTAAATGGTGTTGGGTCTCTGATTTACGTCTACTCCAGCTAGGTCCTGAGGTATTGCAGGCTGGTGGTGAACAGAGATAACTCTGTCTTATTTAGATGTATCTATTTCAACCTTTACTGATCCCCTTTATTTTATATACGATATTTATTTTATGGTTGTGGAAACCGTGGTCTGGCCGGGACGGCCTAATCACTTACCGTAGGTGGAAGTGGGTTGACTCACGTGTTTCACGACTATACGGTTTCCTCTAACCAGCCCTTTTATGTTGTTTATTGTTTATGTTTATTTATTGATCTATTTATATGCTTATATACCATGCTTGCTATGCTGCTATGCTTGCTATACTATGCTTACATTTTAGATATCCAATTATTTCCTTTATTTACTTTTTTATGTGTTGGTTATATTTATTTATTTATATATGCTGATATTTTACATTTTTCCACATCCTATCCATATCTCTCTCCCAAACGTTGAACAGAGACCTAGCCCGCCATGTATTATCATTATTATTATTTGTCATTTAGACTGTGAATGTTTATAACAATTTCTTTATTATGCCATATCAATAACAAGAGCCAGTTTACCACTATTATTGAGACATTTTGAATCGTATATGTCAACATATCAATATAAATACTTCACCAGTAAAATATATGAAATACAAAGCACTCATGATTAATAAATACAAAACAAATGTTAAGAAACAAATAATAAAAAAAACCATATCATAACATTTCTGTGTTTGATTTCATTCTCTCTGAGTTGGTACACATGCATGCTAAAAGAATCTGGTTACCATGGGCACACATACAACATTGTTCCACCATTTCACCACTAGACGTCTTGATCACTTTGGCTATTTCTAAATTTGGTATCGGTTTTGACAATGACCAGTTGCTCACTACAATATTTTATATTTATGACAAATTTGTCAACTACTACTAGAGTGCCAACAGCTGTACCTCTTACCCTATATAACTATGAAAATAATAGTGAAAATAAGAGAAAAACTATGCTTTTCCTGAAAACCGGAGATTCGTTTACAGGCCAGTAACATGTCCGAACGCATGTTACAAGCTCTTCACCAGAATTCTGTACATGCGTATCCTTGAAGCTGTAAATCCTGTATTTCTCAACGTGTATGAACACAGAGGATCAAAGAAAGGAGTAGTTGGTTGCAAGGAGAACCTGTTGATTGACCGATTTGTCACGCAGGACTCCATGTAGTACAAGCGAAACCCTTCTATGGCCTGGATTGACTATCACAAGGCATTCGACACCACGTCTCATGAGCTGATTGTACGGCTGTTGGAATGCCTTTTCGGTGGATAATCAAATAGTGGGATGCATCAAACAACTGATGCCGTTCTGGAAGACGCGGTTAACTATAACATGGGGTGAAACCAGGGTTCGGACAGAGTTGGTATCATTCAAAAGCTGGCCAGCGCAAACTACAGCAATTGGTGAGTGTAGTACAGGATTACAGTCATGCCATCGAAATGGGGTTTAGAACAGACAAATGTGTATTGGTCCATCTCAAGAAAGGACGTAGAAGAGATAGTGGAGATGAGGAACAGCTCGTGGTGGGAGCATCTTGCGACAACTGCATATCGGAGACACTTTATACATACCTTGGAGTGATGCAGCGTCATGTCCAGGAGGCAGATGTGTTTAAAGAGTGTCTCCGCCGCAAGTACTTGCGCCGGATATGGCGGATCTGATCGTCAGAACTGTCCGGTAAGAATAAAGTCGCTTCCTCAAACATGCTTGCGGTCCTATTCTTATTATACACCTCTGGTGCTATCCACTGGAAAGTGAACAAGCTAAAGGAAATCGACACGAAGACTCGCAAAAGGATGAATATGGAGAGAAGTCTACATACTAATTCTTCTGTCCCGCGAATATGCCTCCCGCAACACCTGTACAAGGGTAGTATTGGCCACTGTCTTGCTATGTGACGAACAGCACCCATTTCCTGATCCGCTTTATGCGAGAGCACGAGAATGCTAGTAAAGGAGTCTTTCTTTTTAGAGCAGGAAACCGAGCAGCCGAGGAGCTTAGCCTCACACTCGATCGACTTCACGCGAAGGTGTCAGCAGTCCATTACGGAACTTGCTCCCGCACAATCGGATTTTTTCGTGAGATCTCGGTGCAACACTGTGTGATAAAGGAAACGGGACTGGAAATTCCTTCCCGCCAGACGTAGATTAGGTACTAGCGGGTGGCAGTTGTTTCGATTTCTTTCCCGCAACATCCTTTGCGGGAACTGCAACTGTCAAAAATATAACATGGAAGGGGAACCCGTTTGTCACCGATGCATTTCCGGTACCGAGATTTCGCGAAAAAAATCCTTATAAGCCGCATCCGTTTTACACAAAACCTCAGATAATCTTAGCTCACCTAACTTCACTCAGTTCAATACGTGTTCTTTCTATCTACTCAATTCAACTTCAACTGTGCTCTACACGTATTCCAGCTGTAGTTTCGAAAGCGGCAAGTGATAATTCAAAACGGTCAAGTCATTTTTCCAACTCGTCACTTGTGATTTCAAACTATCAGGTAAAATTTATACCTGTCAGTTTGAATTCACAATTGACGAGTTGGAGAGTTAAATTGACCGTTTTGAATTATCACTTGATGCCTTAGAAACTACAGCTGGAAAAGATATAGTGATGTAACGAATGTCACATTTTGGGCATTCGCGGATATGAATGTGAATATCTACTGCCAACATTCGCGAATACGCATATTCAGTTTTTCACTTATTTAAATAAAAGATTTAATTTTACTTTTATGTAAAACAGTTATATTTATTATTTACTTATTGTAGAAGCATACCATTGACTATAATTTTTAGTTTTGTTCAAGAAGATAATTATAACATTGTTTTCATTGCTCAAAGTTAAATAAATTAATGATACCGAGTGATGAACAGAGGACTGATGTGATTACGTGATTAGGTTACTTTTTTACATTAAAAAATAAATATAAAACAAATGAATGGATTTTGTTTTATCAACCAAATATTACATTTAAAAAAAGTTATCCGCAAAACATTCGCATCAGTAATTTCACGAATGCTGTTATTTTTGAAGGCCTAATAAAACTGATATTTACTGATTTGACAATCTCACTTCAGTTTGGAATATCCTCAGAATAACAACTGAAAATATCTCACATCACTTGCAAAACGAATGCGCCTTAGTGTAAACTGCAACAGAACAGATGACAAACTGGTACTGTCTCTAGATGGCACAACCGCTATCACAGAAAACAAACATTTGAGACGTCTTATCCTTCAAATGAAACAATCTATATAGGTGGGTACAAATCTGCGCGCCGCGAACAAGCGCCGTGTATGCGACGCGCGTTAAAATTTTCCCGTTCGACGAATATTATGCGATCCACACTGAATGTGCGCGCCCAAAAACGGCGTTTTGAAAATTCATTTTTAAAGCCTCGTTTTCACGGCGATAGTTGTTGAGATAGTTGCTGTCATGATAGCAAGTAATAATAATAATAAGTATCACAAAAGATGTCACCGTTTAGACAACGTGACAGTCGACACAGCCATCACACTATCTTGTTTGACGAGATAGTTGAGAGTAATCTCACAATAGTGTTTGAACTATGACATCTACTGTCACCATGCATACAACAACATGATACGAGTAAGACAGAAGGAATTCTGCTCGTACATCTTTCACATGTTTATTAAACATGGAAAAATTGATGCTCTCTACTTCCGTCAATCGACCTATGGCGCACTGATGATCGCTAATAAGCGTGAAACAGCTGTCTGCGTACTGGTGGATTGACGGAGGTATAGAGCAACCCTCGAACAACATGATAGTTCATTTTAACTACCTCTCTTGTTTGGCACCAATTTCTCTTGTTTTGTTTATGACTTGCATAAAGAATATCTGAAAGGTTCGATGTTTTAAGCTTCTAGAGGGATATCAAATGTTTCCATAATAAACATATTGAAAAACAAATTTCGGTAGACCTCATGAATATAGCGACGAAGGATCATGTAGAAGAAAGTTTCTTGCTCTGCGAGTTCTGTGCTCTGTACCTGCTACTATAACAATACCCTTCAACGTGTAGACATTCGACTTACATGACACGACTATCGTGCTTAATATATCAGGAGACTACTTTCATGATAGTAGGTATCACCGTGAAAACGGGGCTTTCTGTCGTCTGGGATATTCGCGTATACAGTAACTTCCAGTGATAGTGGTTCATTCATTTATAGTTACCTCTTGTTATGTCATAACGATAGGCGAATTTTCCGAGTCCAAGCACCTTTCAGAGTCGACTACCCTTTCTACTTCGGTCTATCAGTTGCCGCGTATATTATATTCTTTCACGTTCCCCCACTTACTGGATACACTAATTTACTACAGGACAAATTCTTATCGTCGCCGTCGCCTCTTTCCTTTTTGTCTCGACCTTTTGAGGAGATCACAGATTATACACTAGCCGTAACTTATTGGTATAAACTTCATATAATGAAATCATGAGCATGAATTGCTAACCGTTGAATCTGTGGTTTTCAAAAATCATGGAAATGCTACCCTTCTTGGACACCTTTTTGGAGATCTTGTACTAAATACATCTGGTTGGAAATTCAGATCGCCAATCCCTAGGCGACTGAGCCACCAACCGACATATTGCCCATAGCAACCAGCCGCTCAGAAGGGTGCATGAAATTAGGGCATGTGGGTGCGTTCGTGTGCCCAGTAGCTTAGCTGACAGGAAATGACAACGCATGATAACAATGATTTAACAAAGATTTATTTCTGTATATAAGTCCAGTACATTTTAGCTTCGGCTGGCATCCTTGGGAGTTTGGCTCCGAAGGAGCATCCATGCAGAGGATCCTTGGTTCTAAGGTTGGAGTCCGCGAAGTAGTCTCATCATACCAAGAAGATGAAGAATGCCCTTACCATGAAGAAGTGTGGTCCCCTCGCCAAGAATATATGAGCCATTTATGTAGGACAGCTAAGTAAATGATAAGAAAGAATTTCCAAAAAGGCTGAACCATTACAGTCTTCTTGGATATACTCTTGGACAACTTCTGGATACACCTTTTCTTTCGGGACATCTCTTTTGGAGAAATTCATGAACATCTCTTCTTTTCGGAGATATTTTTTGATATTTTCTTGGAGCCCTTCTACTTCAGGATGTAGTAGCCTCTTTCTGGATATATTCTTGAGGGACTTCACTCTTCAGAATGAAGTATATTCTAGGAGACCTTAAGCGAGGAAGGACTTTCTATGAACCAATTCTTATTCATTTTAGTAGAATTTTGTTGAAAATCTCATGCATTTCATTTCACAACCACAACTGGGCTTGGCACCACATCACTCTCCAGTTAGAGTTCCCTAACTGGTTGCCAGATAACTTCTATAAAGCATAGCACTGCACCAACAGCAGCTCTGTAGAAGGTTATAAACTTTAATCGAGATCAGAGATCACTTGACATATCCAAAGCCTTCGATAGAGTGTAGCATGAGCATGAGCGACTTCTGGTCAAACTTACTGCTTATGGTCTACCACCTCACCTGCGCCAGTGGCTGAATAAATTTTTGAACGACCGATCTGTGTTTGTTGTAGTCAGAGGCTGTTGATCAGACGTATTTTCAGTAAACGGCAGTGTACCTCAGGCATTTGTCCTATCCCCTACACTGTTTCTGCTGTACATCAACAAGCTGCTTGAAATAACATCCAATCCAATCTGCAGCTTCGCAGTCGAAAGTACATTAATATCATGCATGGAACCAGGCAAGCCACTATCATCCCAGGAGACGGTACATCGGTGACAGCAACATGCCCCACAGGCTCACAGGTTAACGTAGATATCAAAGCAACTGTCGAGTGGGGATTAGTAAATAAATTACAGTTTAGTGTACAGGAAACTAAGGCCACAACACTGACAAAGAAGTCCCACGTTAGCTTATCAACTGTGGAAATGCGAGTCGCCCAATAGTCGAGTCACCTTTCGTCAAGCCTTTGGGGATCAACATCAACAATAACAAGTCCTGGCACGACCACGTCGTCAGTATTGCTAAAACGGCATCCTAGAAGCTAGCGTTTGTTGTAGGGAGCTGTATACACCTAAGTAACTATTTCTACTCTTCAAGGCACAGATCCGACCATCATATCGAGTATTGTTCCCATGTGTGAAAATGCGCTCCGCAGCACGCTCTAAAGCTTCTGGACACTATCCAGAAGACAGCAATTAGACTAATCGATACGCCTAACCTCACAAAGGACCTTCACAGCCTGGAACATCGAGGTAGGGTGGCTGACCCGTCCTTATTTTACAGATTCTGTCACGAAGATGTTCGAATGAGCTGTCCCAGATAATAACACCGAAGGCCATCCGAACGAGGAACATTCTGCTAGCTCATCGTTACCAGGTCGATGTCCCTACTGCCCGAACCCGTCTCCTCCTGTGGAATGAGCTGCTGGTGAATTTATTTCACGACGGCGACAGCCTGCATCGTTTCAAATATTACGTGCAGGGATACTTGTCCTCTCGCAGCGCTTCCATTATGGTAGGCTTTCAGCCAGTCTGCGGGAAGCTGACCGTAAAAAATCCCAATGGAACTGAATGAATATCGAAGTATCTTTCATTTCTTCATTACATGATTTAAAAAAATATAATCGATCATTATTTCACTGCACGGCAGTGGTGCAGGAGACAAAGTTTATATTTTAAAATTCTACTATATACGCCAATATTTTTATCAGAAGCTGAAAAAAATCTTGAGAAACTGGGTGTAATTGGTGTGAGGTCCCTGCAAGTCACATATTTTGACTAAGCAGAAATATTAGAATAATAGAATAAACTCAAGAAGCATCAAAAACAAGGGCTTGAATTTTATTCAATTTTTGACGTTTTGTTTTGGTCGTTGGCTGTAATTACAATTTATGAACATCTAATTTTTTGAGTAACCTTATTTTATTAATTTATTTATAGCTTACATTACAAACACCAAAAGGTAGTTACATGTAATGGTTAAAGTAAAAAAAACACACAAACTTGAACAAGACAGCACTACTAAATTAAATCTACACTAAGAAAAATTGAGCGGCAACGTTTACTTCAAACTGATTTAGTAGTGTTAAAGATATCTATTGATGTGCTTGAAGAAATTCGATTGCATATATTCTTAACATTTTGTTTATTGGTGAGGTGCTGGATTTATCAATGTTAAACATTTCATAATTTAAATTCCTAAGGCTTATTTCAGGAACATTGATTTTTATAAATTTAACTAGATCATAGTCCTTATATTTAGTGCTATCAGATGGAAAATAAATATCGCAGCTGTTTGTCTCTTCTTGCTTTTATATGAGACCATTGGGGATAACGTTTATTTTTCCTAGCATAGAGATATCTAAGGAATTTCTTTTGTACTTTTTCGATATGGTCAATATGAGTAACTGCTGAGGGCATTCAAATTTCTGCAACATATTCCAGGTGCGGTCTCACTATTGTATGCTAGAGCCTTATGACTGTTTCTAGTGCAAAAGACTTACTATTTCTGATGATAAAGCCCAAATATTTATAGGCATTGTTTACTATTTGGATATAATGGGAATTGAATCTCATATCCCCCTGAAAGATAACTCCTAGGTCTTTGATTTCAATATTTCGTTCCAGAGCTACCTCACTGATGTTGTAGATGTGCTCAATTGCATCATTTACCGTGTAAAGGTCATAATACTACATTTTTTGACGTTTACTGACATTTTGTTGTCTTTGAGCCAGCAAATTATGTTATTTATGTCTTCCTGCAGCAAAAGACAGTCCTGGCGAGAAGTTATTGTTTTAAAAAATTCAAAATCATCTGCAAAAAGCAGTCCAATTGAATGAGGAAGGCAGCAGGGAGAGGGTTAATAAATATGGTAAATAAGAGTGGACCCAATATGCTACCCTGGGGTACTCCTGAAGTAGCCACATACCTGTTCGAAGTAACACTACCTATTTTGACTATGAGACTCCAGTCCAACAGATAAGATATTAAGAATAGAAATGTAGAGTATGTTACACCCATGGAAACCAACCGATCCAGGAGCAGCCCATGATCGACCTTGTCAAAGGCTTTCTCACAGTCTGTGAATATTACGTCCAGCTGCTTTTTATTTTTTATGGCTTCAGAGGCATGCTCTGATAATACACAGAGGTTAAATACCGTTGTTCTCTCAGCAACAAAACCATGTTGGAATTTAGATATCTTAGGCTGCAATGTTCTGGTTAAGTGGGCGCTTAGGACTAATTCAAAAATTTTTGCTATTACGTTGATGAGACTTACTGGCCTGTAATTTTTAATTTCATTTACGTTTCCATTTTTATGAATAGGAATAACTAAAGTTGTTTTGAGACCGTGAGGAACCTGCATCCTTGAAATGGACAAATTAAAGAGGTGCAATAGAGGCTTGACTAGGTATTCAGCAAGACCTTTGTAGATGTAGGCGGGTATATTATCAATCCCTGTTGACTTTTTGCATTTCAATTTTTTGATGGCATTGAGAACATCGTGCTCGGATATTAAGGGCAGATCAATGCAAGGTGTATAAGCTACTGCCCTGTAAGGTCTGGCATTTTCTGATACTTTTGGAAAACATTTTCTTTGCTATAGCATGTGTAAAACAAAGAAACATGACGAAATGCAATAAGTATGTATATAAATGTCAAGAAATATTTAGTTTTCATAGGACAGAGTTTGCACCCTATAGAGCAATTAAAAAGTATCTAAACATATAAAAATATACTTCGACAGTTCTTTTTCACCCCTTAAAGTTATAAGAGTACAGCATTCAATCAAAACGGTACAAACTTATGTTTTTGCAGAACTCTGCCTGTGATGGATTGTTGAAAGTTTAGTAGGCAGTTGAAGCAAAAGTTATTCACTTCTGACATTACTTTCGAAACGGTTGTGCGCTGTCGTCAGCTTTATAGATCGAAGGTAAGCAAAGCTGCAGGAAAAATAGATTTTGGGAATTACCGAACATATTCTACATTTATAAATAAACGTCTCGTAAATGGCATACTTATTAAGCATGCTCAAAATTAGCATGCTCTTGAAACTGACACAGTTGCTTTTATATAGCATGCCTTTTAGAGCATGCCCTTATCGGTCCTGCTAAAAGCAAACACTCCGGATACGCTATGCTTATTAAGGGGCCTGGGTATACACAGTTATACATATGTATTTGCCATGTTAAAACACGGATTCTCATTTCCAACAGAACTCACTTGTTTTTCAAACTACATAAGCAGTATTTCAGAGGGTGATAGCTAATACCTTAGTGAATGACTACTATTTGCGATTTTCTCAAAAAAGTTTTTTAGTGTGCAAAAAAACTCGCAATGCAGAATCATACATTCTTCAAATGTTTGTAATTTAACAACCAAACACGATATAAAAAAAAGTCAAATAGGTGACAAGGCGCAAGCTTTCTACTTAAATTTGCTTTTTGAATCATTATTGTAAGTTCAAAGGTAACGTCAGGAGCTTGGAAATGCGAAATTCATTTTTATGGTGACCCTTGGAGCTTACCTTTGAACCTTTTGACCTTACCTTTGGATTTTTGGACTTACCTCCCCTCATCTTAGACACGCACACTGAAGAAAGGGAACAAGCGGCCGCGCCTCCTCGCTAACACGCGAATATGTCTTTTCCTGAATTCTCAATTTCGCACGCTATACCCTATACCCTTAATAGCAAGGTATCTCATCATCATAGTCATAATTGTTGTGAACTGGTAATATGCATCAAGTCGGAGTTAGAGCAAGGTATCTACCAGTTGACAATGGAAAACCAAGAGGAGCTCACCAGAAGTTGAATAAAATCATCATTTTGATTGGAATAGAATGTATTAAAAACAATCTGTCATAAGAAAGGAAAAAAGAGAGCTTTGGAGCAAGTACTCGATTGCTAGCTAAAATAAGAGAAGATATCAGTGGCTACAAAAATCATTTGCGCATGTAACCACACGCTGTGATACATAGTCCTCAAGTTCTTAATTTTTATGTTGATAATTTTTAAATTCAACGTTGGGTCCTCCATGTTTGTTAGCAAATCTTCGTAGACAATATTTCATGCGATACTGTTTTTATACAATGGCGATCCCGAATTCCACAGACATTCATTGTTGCGATACGAAGTTACAAATCGCAACGGTTTATCGTCTCCCCAGCGCGACAGTTTTGGCAAATCGTGTACATGCACTGGCTGCGAACTACTGATCTATATTCATTTATCTGGTGAGCGCCCCTGGTTTTTCATTGTTAACTGGCAGATGTCTTGCTTTTAACCCACATAACAAAAGTATATTGTACATGCAATGGATATCGAATCAACGGATATGTATATCCACAAATGGAGCAAGACTGTCCGATGGATGCCAAATAGACATCAAAAAATATACATTTCATGTACGTTTGTCGCGAACTTTCACATCTATGGCATATCCATAGAATGTACATATGTACATCTAATGTACATGCACAGTATATGTAACATAGAGCAGGTATGAACATGTATATTCATAACATATACCATGTATATATACTTACCTACCAAGTATATACAATGTACATACAATGGACATGTATATCCACAAATGGAGCATGAACGTCTAATGGATGTAAAATAGACATAAAAAAATTTACATTTCATGTACGTTTGTCGCAAATTTACACATCCATAATATATCCATTGCATGTACATTCATGTACCTTTAATGTACATGCATAGTATATGAAAGTTCTATGTAGAGGCAGAAAGATAAAGAAACTTCATACTTTCGTTATATATTGTTATTAATTCAATTTCTAGTTACAGTAATGATACTTGTCAGAATCGATTACTGTGATTGTCATCTCTTTCCTGTTGTATGCCTAAATGCATGTCTAAAATCACAAAGAAATCAAGGTTATAAAATTTTGTAGGTCGTTTGTTCCGCTTACGACTTACCGTCAAACGCTGGATGCGAGTGTGATGAGTAGCCAGAAGATAAGTAACATGGCACAACATTTCACTCGGTCAGGTAATCAGACACAACCAGCACCAGCACACATGCTAACTACGACGAAGGACGCGATCGGCGGAATGGCTAGAAATCAGCAATGGCGGCACTAGCTGTCCTTCGCGCAGGCGCAAACTACTAGATGCATAAATGATACGAAGACAAACATCTTATGTATATTCTAATATGAATATACCTACGTGAATATGCATCATAGTATATTACACTAGTGCATATCATTTTTCATATACAGGGTGTCCCAAAAGTCAACGTCAAGTCTCAACAAGGTGACAGGATTAGTTGAAACTATATTGAGACAAATCAGAAAAAAAATCTATCCCATGCAGTTTTGAGAATTATGGAAATTTAAAAACGTAGAAATTTAGTCAAATTATAACAATTTCTCGGTTATTGTGGTTAACTTTTATTATTTTAATTCATTTAAACTTTGGAACCGTAACCCTAAATAACATTTCTACAAGCACAGTCAAAAATAATGACACAATTGCCCCAAGTTTTCTAGAATGTAGACTATTAGTTAAACTATGAATTTAAAATTTTTAAAGTTTGTCAGCTTTGAAAGACCCTCCTTTAAAAAAAATGCACTAAAGTGTCTTGGTAAGTTCCATTAAAAGTTGGCATATTCAGCCAGGGTTGTAAAATGGTGCAGTAATTGTTAGTTTCATACTAAAAAAAAAAACGAGTAAAAAAATAAAAACCTGATTTTTGCTAACCCGTTTCACTCAGATCAGATGTCCTTTATTCGCAAAAGCTTTTGGTAGATTCTTAATTTTACGGCAAAGTGATAAGAGAGATGGATAATGAACATGAGATAGATTTTTTTCTGATTTTTCTCATGATAGTTACAACCAATCCTGTCACCCCGTTGCGGCTTGACGTTGACTTCTGGGACCTCTGTATACATTTAACGTCCTATGAATATTCAAAATATACATGTTCAAACTGGAATATCTAATGTACATACATTCTGTGGATGTACATATCCATATAGTGTTATGTAGGATAGGCATGTGTATCCAAAGTGTTTGCTCTTAGCAGGATCAATAAGAGCGTGCTCTAAAAAAGCATGCTAAACAAAAGAAAATGTGTCAAGGTACAGATACATATGCTCAAATCGAGCACATGAGCAACTGCTACCTCGTAGCATATATGTACGTACCTTGCTAGAAATGAGTTTCAAGGGCTTGTAATTTTGAACTTGCTTAGTAAGCATGCCATTTATGAGCATGTGTACCTGTACCTTTAATGAGCAACTGCTACTTTGTAGCATATATGTACGTACCTTGCTAGAAATAAGTTTTAAGGGCTTGCTAATTTTAAACTTGCTTAGTAAGCATGCCATTTATGAGCATGTGTATCTGTACCTTTAATGAGCAACTGCTACTTTGTAGCATATATGTACGTATCTTGCTAGAAATAAGTTTCAAGGGCTTGCTAATTTTGAACTTGCTTAGTAAACATGCCATTTATGAGCATGTGTATCTGTACCTTTAATGAGCAACTGCTACTTTGTAGCAGATATATACGTACCTTGCTAGAAATAAGTTTCAAGGGCTTGCTAATTTTGAACTTGCTTAGCAAGCATGCCATTTATGAGCATGTGTATTTGTACCTTTGTGAAAAATGACTCAAAGGTCTATAGCCCATATACAAAGTTTGTACGTAGAGCTTAAAATAAATAGTTTTTAAGTCACCCATTGGTCTTGGCAATACGTAAGCATGTGCGTCTACTCTGTATTATACATGGTTGGGATAAAGTATGGAACCAAGCAAATATCTTTGAAACGGACAGGGTGATATTGCTGAAAATTTGCAGGTAAATGTAGTGACGCATAATGCATCTGAAGACATTATGTTAGCTATTAATGTACTTCCGGTCTAACCGGAAGTACCGTCAACTTTTTTAATTTAAACGGGACACCCTGTATATTTTTGCAGATTTTAATACATCTTTTTTTCCGAATAAGTTCATAGTAGGTGTAGTATTTGTTTCTGTAAAAATGGGAAACATAAAGCTTTTTTGTTTACTGAAACGTTCATTTTATTTGATGTGTTACAATAATAAAATTTAAAATTATTTAACAAGGAATTATCTCAGATGTTCAAAATGCCTGCCGTGTACTTCCTGACAATACGCAAGTCTGTTGACAAATTGCTGAGTTACCTTGTCGAATCAATTCACGTCAGGATCAGGATTTCAGGAGGCATTTTAAACATATGAAGAAGCTTTATCTTTCCCGTTTTTAGATAAACTGATACCCAAACCACTATGGACGTATTCGGAAAGAAAAGATCTATTAAAATCTGCAAAAATATACAGGATGTCCCATTTAAATTAAAAAAGTTGACGGTACTTCCGGTTTAACCGGAAGTACGTTAATAGCTAACATAATGTCTTCGGATGCACTATACGTCGCTACACTTACGTGCAAATTTTCAGCAATATCATTCTTTCCGTTCAAAAGTTATTTGCTTGGTTCCATACTTTATCCCAACCCTGTATAGCGATGGGGGTGAAATTTGCCATTGAGAGCGAAGTGACTCTTCTTATTGTATTTGTCTTTGTTCGGTGGCAAAAGAAGCTATTCTCATCTCGTTGATAGGATGTGAGAGTTCAAAATAGCCAATATTCACAAATAATAGGACAACAATGCACAATTTTAGTGACTTTCTATGGACCATAGTGCTTTCCTGAAGTTTTGTATGTTATTTGTTTCTCCGTCAGCTCTGCACCCATGCTAGTATCAAACATCAAGTTTGGCACTATTTTTTGATTTTTGTTATTGAAATCAATTATGATTTATTGTCACAGTTGAATGAGAGATTGAGTATATGAAGGATACAATTATAATTGATAAATGGGAATATGCAGTGTGTACAAGGTAAATAAATAAATATTGCATATCTATCGACAGATAGTATTTAAAAAAATTAGTGATTATTCTTTAAAGAAATAAATGACATACATAAGTTAATGCTCCCATAGTTAAAGTAATATACAGGGTTATTCACGTTATTCGACACGGAGCATTATGGCTAAAGTATTCAATAAAAAAGAAAATAATAATTTGGGATGGATAGAGACCCATAAAGGCTACATTTTAAAAATATTTTCATGTTATACAGGGTGTCCCAAAAGCACGAAATGTATCAAAGTTATGTTTTTTTAAATGGAACACCCCATATATTATTGCATATTCAGATTCCCTGCTGAATTCTATTGTGACTTTATGTATCATACATGGGACTTAAAGCGAACCGTTTAGGTGTAAATCACCATTTTCGGTATAAGTAGATATCAGGAAAAAGTTGAATATCGCAGAGATTATAAAATTTGGAAGGCTGTGACTTTGCCGTATTACTAAACATAAAATTTGTCAGCTTTGATGAGACTGTCAAATTTAAATTACGTTTATGCTTGGAGAAATCGGTTGATGAATTAAGGAATCTTCGATCAGCGATAACTTGATTTTTTCAAATGGGAATACCTAATTTTTTTTATACGGTTAAAAGTAGAATTTGATAGCGTTTCTAATGATATAAGGTTGTGCATATCAATCTCTGGTAGTTTTCATTTAATTTTAAATTTTCAAACAAATCTGCGTTTTTCAATTTGCCTACCTATAACCAACGTAGCAGGCCATGAAATATAAACAAAAACCTGTTCAGGTAAAAGAAAACAACTAACTTAGCTGAAAAATACACACCAACTAGACTAAAGGGACAAGAGTATAAAAATTACTCACAACATACAAAGTTTAACCAGAAACAACGGCGGTAACATATCTTTGGTCAAAGAGAAGCTGGAGTATGGCAGAAATGGATTTTTTCACGGCCTACTAGCTACTGCAATGTACTAGAGATTGGCAATTTCCAAAACCATTAAAACTGGAGTTCTGAAAATTCTTCAGTACCTATTAGCAAGGTCGCAGAAAATGAAGAATGAATTAAAAGTTGTTCAAATTATAAAACATAACTTAAATGGCACAAAATTTAAATCTGATTTGTCAGTATTCCTTTTTTGCAATATTGCTAATAGATATTGAAAAATAGAAGGGCTCCAGTCAGAGGTATCGACTTTGACGCAAATTAGTACTTTTTTACACCATTACATATGATTGATAGTTGCGTGCTGGCGCAACAGTCGCTGGTTGTTTCTGTTTCATATGAGGGTTTTTGATTGTCTTGGAAATTTTTAACCTCTAGTAAATTGCGGTAGCCAGTAGACAGTAAAAATATCTATTACTGCCATACTCCAGCTTCTCTTTGGCCTTAGAGATGTTATCGCAGTTGTTTCTGGGAGAGTTGATTTGTTGTGAGGAATTTTTATAATCTTGTCCCTTTAGTCTAGTTAGTGTGCATTTTTCAGCTAAGTTAGTTGTTTTCTTCTAGCTGAACAGATTTTTGTTTATATTTCATGGCCTGCTACGTTGCTTATAGGTAGGAAAATTGAAAATCGCCGATTTGTTTGAAAATTTAAAATTAAATGAAAACTACGAGAGATTGATATGCACAACCTTATATCATTAGAAAGCTTATCAAATTCTACGTTTGACCGTATAAAAAAAATTAGGCATTCCCATTTGAAAAAATCAAGTTACCGCTGATCGAAGTTTCCTTAATTCATCGACCGATTTCTCCAAGCATAAAGGTAATTTAAATTTGACAGTCTCATCAAAGCTGATGCATATTATGCTTAGTAATACGGCAAAGTCACAGCCTTCCATATTTTGTAATCTCTGCGATATTCAATTTTTTCCTGATATCTACTTATACCGAAAATGGTGATTTACATAAAGTCACACTAGAATTCAACAAGGAATCTGAATATGCAATAATATATGGGGTGTTCCATTTAAAAAAACATAACTTTGATACATTTCGTGTTTTTGGGACACCCTGTATAACATGAAAATATTTTTATAATGTAGCCTTTGTGGGTCTCTATCCATCCCAAATTATTATTTCCTTTTTTATCAAATACTTTAGCCATAATGCTCCGTGTCGAATAACGTGAATAACCCTGTATACCTGTATAATATTTTTTTGATTGCGGTGATAAATTTGTGCAACTTAACTCAAGTGTTAAAATTAAATCATCAGTACCATAATACAATTTCGCTTAAAAAAGGCAGAGTAATTAATAAGTTGACTTTGTACTTCCCCCACATTTTCGTTTTTCATAACGTGTCACGATACTGGATCCTTTCCTAAGATAGATAGCCAGGAAACATTTGTAGTTTTATCAGAGCCCACAGGAGGCTTATACAGCTCAGTATTGCATGCCCTTTTATAGCAAACTTGTCTTAAGAACTTCATTACGGGCATGATATAACCTCCTCATAGCCGAGAGGGCCCACAGTTGTGACGGCTTTCGTTAAAGCTAGCCTTAAGGGGCCTGGGTACACACATTTATACATAATATGTATTTGCCATGTAAAACACGGATTTTCATTTCGAACAGAGCTCACTTGTTTTTCAAACTACATACACAGTATTTCGGAAGGTGATAGCTAAGACCTTAATGAATGACATCTCAGAGACTGCTTTCAAAAAAGTTTTTTAGTGTAGAAAAAAACTCGCAACGCAAAATCATACATTCTTCAAATGTCTGTAATTTAACAACTAAAGACGATATCAACACAAGCCCACCGAAATGACATAGCGCAAGCATTCTTCTTCAATCTGCTTTCCGAATCATTACTGTAGGTTGCTACTCGTTGTATCTGAATTAGTAGTAGAAGTTTTGTAGTAGACATAGATCCCCCATGTCAATATCTCCCGGCCGCAGGTACCGCTGGTATCACTGTCGTAATCCACTTGGACGGTGCAAGATATTGTTGACATGACATATTGAATATTCGCTAACAAGCATTTTGCCAGTGGTTTTTCACTGCTTCGAGAAGAAGGATGGGACCAACATGGTCAACCTCCATGAAAGCAATGAGCATTTATTGAGGATCCATCTCCCCAACTCCAACTTGACGGCAGAGGATGGCCTATAGACGATACAACTCCAACACATGATATGGAGTGATAGGTTGTCGACCCGATCGTGAGTGAAGACAACATAAGATGGGCATTGGGCAATACTGAACTTTTCGCCTTTAACTCGCCGGATAGTGATTGCATCCATCCTGTCCCACAAGACTAGGGCCTGGAGTCAAAGCGTGAGTTATAAAAATAATTCAGGCTGTTTAACCATAATAAATTTATTAGAATTAATGCATTGCCAGTAGAAATCACAAATCAATTAAACTGACTCCTTTTTTTCAGTCTCTTTTGGCCTACAATACCAGCTGCAATACTTCTAATTTTTTTTTAAATGCTACACTTAAATAATGTCGACCAACGTAACCTCTTGAAAGTATGTTGTGCTCACCTCTGATACTGTAAAGCAACATTATTTGTTATACCTAAATAATTTTTCAAAAGTTAGTGCTGTTTATATCTTACAGCATCTTTAAGGTACCTAATGTTTATAAATTTATCCTCCAATAGGGGCGCAGGAAAGTAAACGTCAGAAAGACGCTATGTTTGCTATTCAATAAATGGAATAAACAATAACTTTATACAAGAAAACTAATACGAAAGAATCACTGTACCTACTACTATATACTGTGTCCCAGGACGAATCCCAAAAAATGAAATAGCAACGTAGGTTCCGGAATGGGAATTATCCTTAAATTTGCATTTTTTGCAGAAAAATCAACCTTTGACACTATTTTGTAGAGACGGTTGAAACGTGTGTGGCCAACATCATTTCACTTTCACTTTCGGGAAAAAACATTTTCGATTTTACAGCAAAGAGGGTGAATTTCGTTTAGTACGGTTACGTTAATAGGTATGCTTTTAATGTTTTTTTTCGATTGTTTATATCAACTATCACGTGGTCGTAACATAGTACTGTACGAATATGATAAAGGCGGCCACACATGAACTGTTTCGCGATCTAATCTAGGGCACCTCAACTTTTTAGATATTAAGAATAGACATCTAATTCAAAAATATTATAACAAAGGTAGGTGCCAAAACTGAAAACTCACCCCTCAAAGCTTTCGGGATTCGACCTGGGACAGGGTATATACGAGCCGTTGAAAGCCAGAGTGGTCCAAGTCAAAAACACTTTTTGAGATATGAACCTCTAAAGTTTAGAAATGTAGAGTGACAGAATGCTGACAAAATGGTATATTGTCGTTATATTTCACTATCACTATCTGTCACTAATCGAACATCTGACAGTAAAATATGGAAAAATTTTGTTAGGAAAGTATTTTTTTGTCGATTCAAGGCTTAGCCCACTTTGGCTTTCAACAGTTTTTGTATTTTGCATTATTTATTGAAATATGAATCGTTTCAGTAAAACGCTGGTACAATCGGACAGAATCTTTATTGACAATTTTATTTCAAATAAAATCTACAATGTACTAATTCGTCAAAGTAATTTCATCTTCTCCATCTTCTGTCGCCTCAAGCGGCCCAATGTCTTCAATATTTGCATCTGAACTAAGGTTTTTAAAGAACTGATGGTGAACTGGGGGAATGAACTGAAGAAGTTCCTCTATATTTTTCTTTTTTTTATCATTGACTGCACGAGGAGTGTCATACAGCAAAGGTAAATTTATATTTTTAAAGTGCCTAGTAGCTCCTTTCCGATTTGGTTGCAAATTTATAATCTCAAATGGGACATCTACTTTCAGGGTTTCTTTGTAAAAATGTGTGTAGGGTTCATGCTCCTCAAAATGCAGCCATTGGATCTGCAGTCATGACACAGGAGCGTTCCGGTCATTTTTTTACGTCGCAATATGGCTTCTTCTAACGGTTGTGTTGATATGAAATCTGTCGCCTGCATTTCATAAACGAAAAAAGGTTTCCTGGGTCGGCATTTCCTTATATCTGATTACCAATCTTCAGGCATGTACATGATAGCTTTCTTCGCACACTGCTCTATCTGCCCAAAGTCGCGATCGTCAGGCAGGAATGAATGGCCGGAAACCGTGAACTTGTGGTCAATAGTCGTTAAGCGCTCTGAATCTGCTAAGAGTTTCAACCAAAGGAGGCACTGTTTAAAGTTTCGATTCTGACCACCACCGCAAGCGTCGCCAAAAGCGATGATTTTACTAGCTCCTTTTGCATGTTTGGCAATGTGGGCGCGTATGCATGATCCTATTTCCTGTGATCCACGTGATGCAACAGTTTCATTCCAAACATACATAAAACCTCGTTCATCTTCACCCAATTCATGTATTCCCAAATTGTAGACATACATGTTCCGTTTGTAGTATGCAAGAGAACACGATAGCGTAGGAAATGGTAAGGCTTGCACCAAGTCAAATGTGAATCCATAAACTTCACCTCTATTCAATATACATGTAGACTTATCTTCTGTTAAGCATTGCCTTTTCTCATGATCATCAGTTGAAAAGTCAAATTTTACTTTAAATAAGTCGCACCTTATGCATGTGTCTTTTGCTGGCTCAAGTTTAGTTTCGAGTCAAGGTATTTCCTATTGGGGTGGTGGCTACGTGTGTAGTGAGACTGATAGGCTGGAAAGCTGTTTATGTGATCACGTACCATTTGAATTTTTTCTTCTGGAGTCTTTCTCACAGGCTCATGTCTACCTCGCAGATCTTCTCCTGGAGAAGACACTCGTGCTCGCTTTAAGGCTCTCCCCAAACGTCCGTTGGATATTTGGAACGTTGTCAAAAAGTAACTTTTACAAACCTTCTGTGAGATATTTTCAACGTTTATGTAAAAGGAGTTAGTTGTGCTTTTTTTGCTTCTTGTTTCATTCCTTGCTCGTCGTCTCGCAATTATATTTTGTTTAAATAAACCCCCGTGTGGGGGCGGGGTTAGAATGTCTCCCATCGTATATCCTGCATGTCGTAAAAGGCGACTAAAAGGAACCGAACTACTGTCGGTATAAGCAGTAACCTCTTCTCGACCAACAGCTTTGGGTGGACGAGTTGAGAAGAGCCAGGACACTTTCTTGTCCTTGGGTGAGAAATTGCTCCTAAAGGCGGATGAGCCAGTAGATACCATCTGGTCAACGGCATGAGGATGCAGAAAGTAAATGGGAAACTACTGCATTAAAGATCTTAAAGATATCCCAAGAGAAACTCGTAAAATGAATAAATGCATTTTACAAGTTCACAACATGTCTTTTAAGACATTATGACTATCATGATGATGAAACCACATATGTAAGCATTTTGGGTAGAGAAGTCTCCCATTTTCCAAAAACATTCGAATGCAAACTTTCTTCCTTGCTCCTATCCTGCATTTGCAGTCCACATTAGTGAAAACCTTAGCCGACACCACTTCCAGATGTTCCAATATACTCCTGACCAAGATTTCTGTTTTTCTTCCGAAATGATTTGATGTGTTTTTCAGGTTCTCTGAAACGCTTCCGTCCTAGTCGCTTGGATTTGTGCGATTGCACATGATGAGAATTATCTGAAAATTAGGTTATGTTGTTCTTCCATTTTTCAACTGATTCCATCATTATCTCACCTGACACCGATGATCCTGACTCCTCAGATGCATCTGGCTCATATTCGCTTTCACTTGAACTGAATGGATCGTTTTCGGAGTCACTAAGGCTCATGTTAACGTTAAATATTTACACGGCTAAGTCACACTTGGGCCATTCTACCTTACAGCGGTTTCCGCTTTTCGTTGATACAGTGAATAATGTGGCGACATCTATATATGAAAACTTGAAGATAAAATTAAGAAATTTCGCCTACAAGTAGATTTCTCTATTAAGAGTTCTATTTATGTCTTACCCATGAAAGCTGCTGAAGTCTGCAGGATTCAGAGCATAATGTTCAAGTCATTAACAAAGGGTGCTGTGCGAACGATACCAGCTAAGGCAATAAAAGTGTTGCTGAATCTGCCCCCATTAGAAATATACGTGGGAGAACTGGGACTGGCAGCTATGGTAAGTTTCAACTGTGTTGGCATGCAACTTATATACCGATACTGTATAGGATTTGGGATGCCCATAGGCCGCACGTGGAGTATGGCTGTTACAATCATGCATCTCCTGTAGGCTGCCGGTGACTGTATTTCCCTCAAATTTTGTATTTGATAATTTGATTTTACCTATTCTTACAGCCACTGAAAACTGAAAGTCAGGCCGCGAAAGGTTTTATTGAGATCTTCACAGAGGGATGAAAGGTTACTGGAGCAGGCTGCGGAGTACTCCTTATAATCATCGAGTGGATCATAGACAATCATGCCAGCGTAACTCAGCTCGAGCTGGCCGACGCGGAATTTTCCAAAGGAACATTATGAGCAAAAACATCAAAATCTGCACAGACAGCAGACAAGCGCTACTGGCTCTCCAGTGCATTAAGCTAACGACGAGCTCAGCATTGGGTTGCTATCAGGCACTTGCGATTGCATCTCTCTGCAAAAAAGTTAGCTGGCTAAGAAAACATGGCAATATTTTAGCAGATCCTTTGGCAAAACACCAAAAGTATTGGGGCGCGAGCCTCTTTGTGTCTTTCGCTCGAGAGTTATTTATGACTTGACTGTTACCAGAGCGCAGTAGCGCAAAGGCGCCTGGGATGGCACTTCTGGCTGTTGGACTGCCAAGGAACTTTTTATCTATCCTAGTGAAGAGGCAGCTGAGTATTACCTGTCCTGTCCATGCCTAGACAAGACCTACGAATTGCTATTGGTGCAGCAGGACCCTCTCAGTTAAGGAAACACCTCTACAATATGAGATGAGTTGATACACCCCTGCGGACGGGTTGCCAACAGCTGCGATGGTCAACCCACTAAACTGGTACATTCGACCCACAATAAATTCACTAGATTTCCAAGTCAAATTCAATTTTAGTGAGAAAAACACCCAATTACTTTTAGTAATCTTGATATCATCTCCCAATATGTTTACTTATGTGCATAAACTATTTTAAGGATGGACTTTGATGTTATGGCAGCATGAGCTAGTAAGGCGTGCATTGCTATCTATCAAATTAGTCAGCAAATCACTGTCAAACAAATCGGCTCAATCTATCCGTAAACATAGTGTAAACGTCACTTTTCTGATTATGCAATATGGAATTAATTAGTCACTATTGCACCTGCCATTAAAAGTTAGCTTTTCATGCCAGTAGAGAGCATCGCTAAATCTGTTTTATTTCCAACACCACAGACCAGAAGAACCACGGTAGAATATTTATATCGTTTTTTTTTAATTCTGTGATGGAGAATTTTCGATTGTCTGCATCACGAAAATTAATTCCACTCATTGCAGTCTGTTTGTTTCTATAGGGTATTAGTCTATTTATTACCGTACAAAATTGTAATTAATAAAACTATTTCAGATACAAAGAACAATAAACAAATTTTCAAAGAAGAAGGAGAAATAATGTTCTACTTAGATTCTAGGTTCTTTCTCTATGGTTGTTCGGTTCTGTCACGTACCTGTCATTGTCCATAATTCTGTGACTACTCACTGCCCAGTCTTGCTATCAGTGTAACCAACCCAACATCTAATCAACTAGATTTTCCACTAGCCACTAGATTGGAAAGCTGCCCGTTAGATGAGGAGCTCAACCACAGAGTTAATATCTCTAGAGGGAATGTAAACAACAAAATGCACAGGTCGCTGACCAGCCAACATGTAACGGAAATTTTGACAGCTTGAGGGCATTACCAGTGGCGTACGACTTTAAATTAAAATTGGATGTTCATTAATAGATTCAATTATTACTGTGATGTTACAAACTGGTACAATTATTATTAGTATTTAGCTATACTTAGAGAGTTACTCTTATTATAATTTGACTGTAACAGTTGATAATTTATTATTACCATGAAGTGCTTCCCCATATTTTACGCTACCTACTGAAAACCAAAACAAAACCTATACTAACCTATGATAAGTGGTGTTCACCGATTCGTCGCTACTGTAGCAAACTATGCACTTTTTATTTCGTCCCATCATGCAATTATGACAATATTGTTCATAAATAATTTAATTCACACCACAGATAGTCACAAAGTCACTCAAATATACACTGAAACAACAAAAATCTCAATATACGCAATAACCATAACTACAATGACAGCCACATGACAGCTTTAGGGGGCGCCGATTGTAGGTTGCCAGATTTACGACATCTTAGAAGTTATTGCAACATTCCGCTATGAACTTTACCATTTTTGAGATTTCGTTAAATCAATACAAATTATCTTCACGTAAATCAGTTACATTGCAAGTATATTTTAATGTATAGTTAAATACCCAGTTAAATACTTTGAGGAACATGTGTTCAAACTGCGGAAACTGCCAGATTTTTAAGAAACTGGAAGGTTCTTAAGCGGACGAAGAAGAGTGGTAATAGCGCTGTAGATGTTGGCTGGCCAATATTCAAATTAGGCTCCCTCTAGAGATGTTAACTCTGTGAGCTCAACATACCAAATCTAATGAAAAAACCACTAAATGGGCAACCGTGTAAAAAGTGCTACAGAAGATATTACAATTAAGATAGCACTGTCGAATACCTGCTGTTTGATTGTACATCTGTCTTATCAATGCGATAATCTATTCTAAGGGAATGCTGTCCCTCCATGGCCATTTTAAGGGGAATCCCGCTGTGCTCCAACATAGCCCGTCTCACTAGGTTGGGATGGCTGAGCACTCAGCCCTGAGGGATACTTGGGAGGAGGTATAAGAGGCCCAAAGGGGTCTAACTGCTGTGGTCTTGGTAGATCACCGTCCTTCCAGTTCAGAATACACTGCCTACCCATCACACTACGACTATGGGAGCGCGACCTTTGAGATTCAATTGTTGGAAAATCCATTTGGCATGCCCATCCAAGCTGACTGTATTGACATCGCTCTATCCGCAAAGTTCCAAAACGTTTTGTTTAAAAACTGCTTCTAGATAAATCTTACCATTATAACGTCTTTCTATCATTTTATGCAGATTGATTAAGTTGGAAAATCCTGAACTATTCCACACGTTTATTTCCACGGTCCAAAAAGCAAACATGACTAGCAAAACAATTTTCCAAGTTCTCCGCACCCTGTTAACCGCTGATGCGTGTTATACACACCGATATTAAAATGTCTTTTGTGAGTCTTCATGTATTTAGTAATGTCCATGGCTGGAGTAGGTCGACCCCCTTTCATAATTGAATGTTTTTCTATGCATGATCACAAGGGAAAACTTTTCCTTATCAAAGAACATATAATACAGTCACATGTTATGCGATATGTCCACTATGAGGACGGCCCTCTATGGACCCGTCACTGGACGATGCGCCCTCTCTTCAGCAGCCGAGTTCATAACGCCGCACGCACAGAACAGTACTGGGAAGCGACATTTAAATCGCTTATTCGGTAGCTATGGTGAAGTGTGTATAGAACAATGACCTTCGATCCTGCAACGCGACAGTGCTCGTAGAAAATAAGCGATCCCTTCCTAGAATTACTGACGGCTAAGTTAATTGGCGTACTTTAGCCGTCGCATCCCGATCTTGTTTTTCACCGTATAGTAGAACATGCATTTTGGACGCGATTCATGAATAAAATATGTATTACAGTTAGCTCAGAAATAAAAACAAACAGCCCCGAACTCTGCCTTTTGGCAGACTATATACTTTTATCTTTTTATTATTTATTTTTTCTTGAGTGGAAGCAGTGCTTCCATTGCTTTCACGGACCGCACCCCTATTCACCCCAATACATTTGATGCCACTAGCATCATATTTGTAAAGATCGGATTTTTATATCGCACATAACTAGTTTCCAATGTATATGGTACAAAAGCAATGTAAACATATTGTCAGAAATTTTTTAGTTATTATTATCCTAAAAGGTGTAATTTTGGAAGTTCTTGGCGTTTCTTCATATCGACGGACTTTTTCATCAAATCTAAACGTTTACTTTTCCGAGCTTTGGTTGATGATTTCTATATAATCATTATAATAGAAGTTCCAATTAGTAGGCCAAAGGAACGGCTGTACCATAGCAAGACCGATCGTGTCGCCGGACAATATATAAATCT
The DNA here is from genome assembly GCA_951848785.1 of Callosobruchus maculatus. Classification (NCBI taxonomy): domain Eukaryota; kingdom Metazoa; phylum Arthropoda; class Insecta; order Coleoptera; family Chrysomelidae; genus Callosobruchus; species Callosobruchus maculatus. The sequence goes on from CATOUR010000265.1 coordinate 1,021,939, forward strand.
AACAGCCCGTTCACACGATGCGGTCAAATCACCGTTTCGGTAATTTTAATGATTCCGTTAGAAAACTGTATTGTCTAAACACTTTGCATGCATACACATTGCCACTAATCACCGATTAGGTTTTGATCCCGAATCAGCTATTCGATTTTCGGTGACAACACGCGACTCATCGTGTGGTCACGTGTCCATTTGGTTGTACGCGCCACTGCAGTACACGGCAAAAAAGACGATTCGGTAGAATAACCGAATCGGTGTGAACAGGTCTTAACAGCCCTTTCACACCATGCGGTCAGATCACCGTTTCGGTAATTTTAACGAATCGGCGCAAACCGAATGATATGTTCACACAGAAAACTGTTGTAAAATGATTTTCAGCCGATCCTGGGTTCTCGATACATTTTTGAATAGTTTTCTTCCACTTATCTATCGGTACGAAAACTGTACCGTCTGGACACTTCGCATGCATGCCACTAATCACCGATTAGGTTTTATTCCTGCTTCAGCTATTCAATTATCGGTGACAACACGCGACCGTGACAATGAAATTACCGTAGGCGTTTCGTAGACTCAGCGTGTGAACACGTCCATTTAAAATGTACGCGCCACTGCAGCACACGTAAAAAAGACGATTCGGTAGAATAGCTGAATCGGTGTCGCGTGGACGGGTTCTCTCTAAGTAGCATCGATCGCATCTAGGATATGTGACCGCCTGGGAACACCAGATGCCACAAAATACGGGCCCTTCTACCATCCGTTACTATTCGCACTAATAAAGTTACTTCCTGCATGTAATCTACCATGGTTTCACCTCTCATCACTTGCACGGCTTTTGTATAACAAAATGCACTAAAGTACATTACCGTTAAATGTGTCGTTAGCTCTCAAGCCATGTAATTCATCTAGCCTTGATAAAAGTGTATAGCGTAACTGAATATTTAACGAGAATCAATCAATGTCTATCATTGTTTAACACTGTAAGATTCAGATTAATGAATTTCGTTGACCACGTGTGTTTACACTTGATAGTCCAACCTTAAATAAGACTGTGTTATCTCCACTTCGATGTCGACCAGCATGAAGATATTAGGTTTTTGTGCCTTCTTGTGTTCCGTTTCAGCAGGTAACTAGTATTGTAGTTTTTAAGCATTTGCAATAACAAGAAACGTCCTCATACAATCGACAACCTAAACATTCAGTGCCGACTTTAGCCAACAATAATTTTTAGTGCTAAGATATACAGGGTTATTCACGTTATCCGACACGGAGCATTATGGCTAAAGTATTTGATAAAAAAGAAAATAATAATTTGGGATGGATAGAGACCCATTAAGTCTACATTTTAAAAATATTCTCATGTTATACAGGGTGTCCCAAAAACACGAAATGTATCAAAGTTATGTTTTTTTAAATGGAATACCCCATATATTATTGCATATTCAGATTCCTTGGTGAATTCTAGTGTGACTTTATGTATCATACATGGTACCTAAAGCGAACCGTTAAGGTGTAAATAACCATTTTCGGTATAAGTAGATATCAGGAAAAAATTGAATATCGCAGAGATTACAAAGTACTGGAAAGCTGTGACTTTGCAGTATTTCTAAGCATAAAATGCATCAGCTTTGGTGAGACTGTCAAATTTAAATTACGTTTATGCTTGGAGAAATCGGTCGATGAATTAAGGAAACTTCGATCAGCGATAACTTGATTTTTTCAAATGGGAATGCCTAATTTTTTTATACGGTTAAACGTAGAATTTGATAAGCTTTCTAATGATATAAGGTTGTGAATATCAATCTCCCGTAGTTTTCATTTAATTTGAAATTCTCAAACGAATCGGCGATTTTCAATTTTCCTACCTATAATGCAACGTAGCAGGCCATGAAATATAAACAAAAATCTGTTCAGCTAGAAGAAAACAAGTTACTTAGCTGAAAAATACACACTAACTAGACTAAAGAGACAAGATTATAAAAATTTCTTACAACAAATCAAATCTCCCAGAAACAACTGCGATAACATCTCTAAGGTCAAAGACAAGCTGGAGTATGGCAGCAATAGATATTTTTACTGTCTACTGGCTACCGCAATTTACTAGAGGTTAAAAATTTCCAAGGCAATCAAAAACCCTCATATGAAACAGAAACAACCAGCGACTGTTGCTCCAGCACGCAACTATCAATCATATGTAATGGTGTAAAAAAGTACTAATTTGCGTCGAAGTCGATACCTCTGACTGGAGTGCTTCTATTTTTCAATATCTATTAGCAATAGTGCAAAAAAGGAATACTGACAAATCAGATTTTAATTTTCTGCCATTTAAGTAATGTTTTATAATTTGAACAATTTTTAATTCATTCTTCATTTTCTGCGACCTTGCTAATAGGTACTGAAGAATTTTCAGAACTCCAGTCAGAGGTACTTTTGACTTGAGTTTTGACAGATTTGCATACTTTTTTATATCATTAAATGTGAAATTTTATTATGAAAATAATAAACTGCTTACAACATTCTCTAGTAGTTTTTACTTTATTTCAAAATTTTTAATGGTTTTGGAAATTGCCAATCTTTAGTACATTGCAGTAGCTAGTAGGCCGTGAAAAAATCCATTTCTGCCATACTCCAGCTTCTCTTTGACCAAAGGTATGTTACCGCCGTTGATTCTGGTTAGACTTTGTTTGTTGTGAGTAATTTTTATAATCTTGTCCCTTTGATCTAGTTCGTGTGTATTTTTCAGCTAAGTTAGTCGTTTTCTTCTACTTAAACAGGTTTTTGTTTATATTTCATGGCCTGCTACGTTGGTTATCGGTAGGCAAATTGAAAAACGCCGATTTGTTTGAAAATTTAAAATTAAATGAAAACTACCAGAGATTGATATGCACAACCTTATATCATTAGAAAGGTTATCAAATTCTACTTTGAACCGTATAAAAAAAATTAGGCATTCTCATTTGAAAAAATCAAGTTATCGCTGATCGAAGTTTCCTTAATTCATCGACCGATTTCTCCAAGCATAAACGTAATTTAAATTTGACAGTCTCATCAAAGCTGACGCATTTTATGCTTAGTAATACGGCAAAGTCACAGCCTTCCAAATTTTATAATCTCTGCGATATTCAATTTTTTCCTGATATCTACTTATACCGAAAATGGTGATTCACACCTAAACGGTTCGCTTTAAGTCCCATGTGTGATACATAAAGTCACAATAGAATTCATCAAGGAATCTGAATATGCAATAATATATGGGGTGTTCCATTTAAAAAAACATAACTTTGATACATTTCGTGCTTTTGGGACACCCTGTATAACATGAAAATATTTTTAAAGTGTAGCTTTTATGGGTCTCTATCCATCCGAAATTATTATTTTCTTTTTATCAAATACTTTAGCCATAATGCTCCGTGTCGAATAACGTGAATAACCCTGTATACCTACTTATGACTCATGCCAAGTATCAATATTTGATAATTATAAAAAGGCCTTTGTGTGAAATTTATATTTTTAGGGAAATATGTCAATAATGTAGACAATATATTCTATTGTGTGTATGTAAACATTTTAATGGTGGTGGTAGCCAGTTTCTCGTTTAATAGCTGTTTATACTAAGTGACACCGAAGTTTCAGTACCCAGTAAGCGTTAACGTTACTCATTGATAGTTTGAGATGCAGCTGAGGTAAGTAGGGCTTATGAATCATCAATTATACAAGAAATTTGTTATATTGCAACGTAAATAAGAAAAATGAGTAGTCTCATATCTCTAAACTTTGACTCCTTTCAACCCTTTGGAGTCTGATGCAAATGAGACGGTTGGTGTTTGCTTTTGATAAGTTCTTCCAAGATAATCCAAGCTCATACCCAGTTGTTCCTCATCCAGATGAAGTTCAAAAAATCAACTAAGCCTTCTGCCTTACATTTGACAAACATGTCCAATACGTGACCTGGCTCACCATATAATAACGTTCACATTAGCTTTTCGAAGCAAACTTCTATAATAACAGCAGTATGACGTTCTGAATTATTTTGCTGAAAAATAGGATACTGTAGTAGCTGCTGAAGGTAAGGTAAGGCAACATGTTGTAGGTATTATCACTCACTAAGCTTAGCCTTGGATTCTGAGCTCTGCGTTCATATCAGTACAAACCACCGTGTTTTAATAGTCGATGGTATTGGTATATTGATGGTAATATTGCACTAATCTCGTGAATCCACTGTAGGTTCGAACGAAGTGTTTATCGATTTATGATGCTCATAGTGCATCCAAGTAGTGAAGTAACACGAAAGTTCAGTTTTCTTTACGACATGAAAGGGTGTTTTCTAGGCACTCGCATGTTCAAGATGTAGAGTGTCAAAAGGCAGTTGGTACCAGTTAATCACCAGTTTTTTGGACATAAGCATCAATGTTCACGTCATCATCAATACCCTAAAACTCTTGTATCTCATATAGCTACTGTTACCAGATACTTCCTCTGAAAAGCTAACGTAAACCTTATTTCACGGCTCACAAAGTTATCTAATATGTAACCTAGGTACTAAGAGTGCATGTGTTCTAGGCAGGTGACAGAATCAATTACCTTATCTTTTATAGTATCAATGAAATCCACACCATGATATCAAATTATTGTACGGTAACCTACGTGCTATCAGGACAAATTGCCCACAAAAAACAACGTTGTCTTATATCATCTTTTCACAAATGCTCAGCTCCAAATATTGAAATCTAGTATTATTCAAGATTCTATTTTAAATATGTCTTTTGTTGTACTAAACCAGGCGATATCTATAATATATTCTAATACCCACCTCCTATAAGAACCTTGTTTTTGTCATGTGTGCCTATTTTGCGTTTTTGTAGAGTGACGTAATAAATACATCTCAACTACGAATATTATTGATTATTTATAACTTTCACTTTTTGCTTTGTAGATTACCCCTATGTCTTTTCATTTATGTTTATGCTTAAACGTATTTTTAGTTTCTTTGAAGTATAATGCTTTCGACCTGTATGAAGCAAATTGTTATAAGCGTTTCTTTTATATAACAACAATTTGATCAATATAGGGATGCACTAGTGATATATCCTGTGGCGAGTGTGTTAAACTCGCAACTTAGCGTTATTTTAGTAAAAGGGCTAAAAGGGCAACGATTATTAAAGGAAATGTCAAGTCAAGTTGTTTGACTCAGTAGTTTCCATGCATAACGGTGTGGTCATTATTTTCCCATTGCATGAAGCTATAGTCTGAGTTTCCCTTGCAACCAAATCATCGCCCGCCTGCCCTCAAAAAACATCCAAGACAAAAACTCCAATAAATATTTTCTTGCATCTTCCCCGTAGGAACTAGAGTGACACAGTTTTTATTCTGCGAGCTTCAAATGGATGAAACTAAACGGTCAGGAATCCCCAAATTGCCTAAAAACAACGAAGTTCGAGCTGTTTGTATATTTTTAGTTTTTTTGTTGTTGCTGACACGATTTCTAAAAATCATACACGTTTTCCACCCTTGGCACGGTAATAATACTTTGGAAAAGCTTCATTAAAAGTAATTTCATAATTTCCACGTTACTCAATATACAACGATCTAAAGACATATTCGTATATACATGTTAAGAGCAAACACCGATTTCGGCCAATGGACGGCTGCTACCATTTTACCAATGCCCGATTTATCGCTTTCCGACTGTTTAATGTAGCCCAGAACGTGTTTTGGCTCAACTACGATTGCCAAAACGCGTTCTGTTCTACTGCGATTGCCATAACACGTGGTGGATTTTGTGGGTGTCTCAGCTTGTAAACGATACCTCTGGAGCTAGTGTATTCATTTAGTATTTGATCTTTGTGCGGGTTAGACAGTAGCTAAAGAGCGCTATGGAAGACCTAAGGTTATGTTTTAATGACGAACTGCAAAAAGTCATAAGTGGTAGCAATGATCGTAGTAATATTTGTACAAGAGAAAGATACAACCAAACACTCACAGAGGTAAAGGCGGCAAAAGCTTGTAAAAGTAACGGTGAGACAATATCTTCGAAACAAAGACAACGATTGAAAAGGTATGATATTTTAAAAATTGGCTATATCGAAAAGCTAATTGAAACAAGGACAGACGAAACAGCCGAACTGCGTTATTTTTGCATGGCCCACGTGTTATTTGACATTATTCATTCCGCTCATGTGGGAGCTGGACATAAGAGATTGTGAGGTATGTTTCTTTAAGGTTTTTTTTCACGGACCTAAGATCTACAAGTGGTTTTTATTCATTTCAGTTATGGATTCTAAGCTCAGAGGAAATATTGTAACACTACACGGCAAATAATTGAGATTTATTTATTCGTAGTAGAATATAGAACGTGTTCTGGCAATCGTAGTTGACCCAAAACGCGTTCTGGGCTACATTGAACAGCCGGAAAGCGATAATTCGGACATTGGCAAAACGGTAGCAGCCAAAACGCGTTTTGACCATATTTTCCGTCCATTGGCCGAAATCGGTGTTTGCTCCTAACATATACATTTTATATCGGAGTCCATTAGTGTATGTAGTAGGCATGGCAAAAAAGAGTATTATGCCGCTAGGACTCTCTTCCACAGACCAGTAGATATCCTATTATGAATACAACAAATTTTTGAGTTTCACAATCCCCCACCCTTCAATCACGCCAATTTCACCCCTACCCAAAAAAAATTAGAAAATGATGAGGAAATCCTAAAGCGCCTAAAAACGAAGTTTGAGGAGTATTTAAATTTTTTTGCTTTTACTAATTACTCCGCCGACAATGCACCGATTTTCAAAATTATAGCAGCATTACCTACCGACAGACCGACTGACCGCCTGACCGCCTGACCGACTGACCGACTGACCGACTGACCGACTGACCGACTGACCGACTGACCGACTGACCGACTGACCGACTGACCGACTGACCGACTGACCGACTGACCGACTGACCGACTGACCGACTGACCGACTGACCGACTGACCGACTGACCGACTGACCGACTGACCGACTGACCGACTGACCGACTGACCGACTGACCGACTGACCGACTGACCGACTGACCGACTGACCGACTGACCGACTGACCGACTGACCGACTGACCGACTGACCGACTGACCGACTGACCGACTGACCGACTGACCGACTGACCGACTGACCGACTGACCGACAGACCCACTGACCGACAGACAGACCGGCGGAAGAGTGACGTGAATTTTCGTTATGTAGACATCATAAAACGCCAAAAAGGCGTATTATCTCAAAATTAAAAATTTTCGCGATCACGATACTCCCCTCGCCTATCGGTTATAACAATACACGAGCTGATTGGTGATGAGCCACCAACCAACATATTGCTCATAGCAACCAGCAGCTCAATCAGATTACATGAAACAAGGGCTGTGGGTGCGTGCGTGTGTGCGTGAGTCTAGCTAGCCGCCAAGAAATGAAAACAGGCCAAAAATGGTTTAGTAATGATTTATTTCATATATATATGAATGCAGTACATTTGTATTCTATCTGATTTTTTTTAAAAAACAAGAACTTAACTTCGGGGGAAGTCCAGGGAGTAGTTCTCGTGGTGCCCTTCCGAAGAGAAGGTGGTGCTCCAAAGAAAGTGTTACATGCTGCTGTTGGCACCCCAAAGAAGGTTGGCTTCTTCAAAAGGAGTTCTGGTGGTGTCACCCCAAAGAAGTGTTCATGATGGTGGCACCCCGAAAAAGGTGCAGAGCCTCTCCAAAGAAAAGGTGGTCTTGATGGTGGCACCCCGAAGAAAAAGGGTGGTTTTCCTGTGAATGAGTTATGGCTAGTATTAGCACCTTGTAGAGAACTTCACAGGACTTCACGATCTGTTTCTGAAGTATGGATCTTCATGCGTTCTTACATTTTGATAAATTGCATTCATATACTTCAGAAACAAATCTATGAAGTAGCATGGGCATATTAAAAAGCCAAAAGGTAGATAACCTTCATAAGTTCACATGGTAAAAAAAATAAAAAAATGTAGATATATACAAGAGCGAACAGATAGAATAATAGTAAAAAAAAAATCATAAGTGCTTTACATTTACAGTCCTACCGGATCTTTTCAGATATATGGTGATAAATAAAAAAAAATATATAAAATATTTTCGAAAATCTACAACTTTTTCCTCAGGCCTCGTAAAATAAAATTACAAAAATTTCGAACAGATCTTTTCGTTGCGTTCTTAATTAGAAAATCTGACTGCTAGGTAGTTTTACGTAAGGAATGTTATAAAAAAATGTGAAACATTAAAATACACACAAGATAAGGCATCGTAACACAAAAATATATGGCTAGAAACAAAGAATGATGTTCAGCGACTCTTTTATTAGATAATAAACACACAGTGCATGATTGACTTGATATTTAAAGATTAAAACGTTCACCATCACATGTTCATGCAAAAAAAATGTATAAATCGGAAAAATCACATTCCTACACATAGCTGTAAAATAAAAAGCAGAAGCAATAGACATATGCGAAACCATAGCAATCAAATCGTTATGATTTTGCATTGGGAATATGAATCCCTTACCTTGGTTACCACATAACTGCACAGACACAAATATTGTCTTAGAGAGACATAATTATATTAGGTATTAACTGTTTAAGTTCAGAAGTGAAAGGTATAAACCATTACATTTCATCTAGAAGCTAACGTCGGTAGAGAGAGAGCATACCCCCCCCCCCCACTCATTAGATTTTTCCCAAAATTTGTGCGCACTTGCGCAGATTGTATAATATAATATTTCCAGCTGAAAGAAATAGAGATAGGAAAAGGTAGAGGTGAGAAGCAAAATAGTTAAATAAAAATGTACTAGTATAATGAGGAAGTAGTTGCTAAAAATGGAAGTTGTAAACTATTTGTATGTGGTAGCCAAGTAAATAATATAAAAATAATTTTGAAAACGGGTCAACCGTTACACGGTGTGGAAAGTAGAATGCAGACAGGGTGAGTCAAGCTAAACTCCTCGGTCTCTTGTGACCAAACGATATCTCTTTGCAGAAAAATAACTATGCGAGTGTGTGTAAGTTGAGTTGGCTTATATTTAAAAATAATGACCTTTACTAATACTTAAAAAAAACCACGAAATATGAAAGTTATCTTCTTTTGAATGTGAGTCTGGAATTCCGGTTGTTGAATTTTAAAGATCAAAATATTGCTGTCAGTGAATACGTACGCCAGAGAGGTCCGAGCGAATTATCCCGTGTATTAACAAAGGACGCAGCACTACAGCTGCGTGTGGCTCGGCCATTGAATGAAAGAGAGTGCGCATGTCATGTGTCCTTGAAATTGAAAAGGACAGCGATACACTCGTAAATGCTACTATTATTGATTTACCTGTTTATACCTGCCTACCCTATAGTTGGGACGGGCAAAACGTAGCCAACCTGACGTTTGCATATTCTATGGGCTTCATACTTTCGATAGGTATGTGATTTGTCTATTAACCAAACCAGTGAAATGTTTAAAAGAATATTTTTTCAATATTTAATTAATTATATCCTGGACTGAAATTTTTCAGCCAACCCACGTGCGATAATTATGTTTCTGAACATATTAAATTTAATATAAAATGCTTTTCATCCATTAACCAGTTCGGTGAAGATCGTTTTATATTCGGATCTTAGACTATTCGATTTTCTTTTGATATCTCTTTATACCAAAAATGGTGTTGTTTTACACATAAACGGTTCATTTTAGGTACCACATGTGATACATAAAGTTACATTAGAATTGACCAAGGAATCTGAATGCGTAATAATATATAGGGTAGTAGTACTACTTTATTGACCAAACGACACATAACTGTATATGGCATGTCAATGTAAATAAATATACAATATGTTGTTATATGAAACCTCAGGTAAAAGTACATGTGTTACGACAACAAACTAACAAATAACATTAAAATAGAAAGACATATTAATAAACATCCAATAAAGATAATATACAAAAGAATATCGCATATCACAGTCAAGTAAAAGGAGTAAAAAATATATATTTGCCACACAGTTTCTAGGTACTAATAGTGTTGTACCCACTACTTGATAAAATATGTTTCACTTTACATGTACAATCCATTTCAGCGATTAAACAGTCAATATTAGCCAGCTAGAAAATAGCTTATTGCGGTAATCAAATTTTGCATCAAAATAAGTGACAAGGAGCCTGATGGTGCACTACAGCATAATTTAATTGGTACAACTACACACCACTGTAATGTCCTTGCGTATTCAGTGACACTGTTCCAATGACTCATTTTTAAGAACCCTGATATGTTTCATTGGATACCCGATTTTTTAATACTTATATACTAGGTCCGTAAAACACGTTGCTTCAAATTTCGTCACATATACTCTATACGTATACATATACTCTTTTATTGCAGAGCTATGTGAACTGACCACTGAAAACTGACACACATAGACAAGTAGATTTGCGTGAACAATGATATTATTGTTTTGAAGAAAACTCGAGAAAATGTCCTTTGAATATGTGCTGATTATGTGCTTAGATTGTGGCAGCCCTGAATTTTTATTACTGAACGGCTATATATGTAAATTTCAATTAACAAGCGATATTGCCAAATAAATTTTCACGAAAAAATATTACAATTAGTTAGTATAAAAAGCTTCCCCGTGTATTCGCTGACTAACTGCAGACCAGATCGATTTCAAAAATATGTGCACCAAGTGAAGTCACTGGTTGCGCGGTAGTTGGCCGCTTAGCTTCTGTATACTGATCTGACAGCTTATATCCTGTGGTACATTTGAAACTTCAACTTGTTGCATCGGAATCATGCCCTTCAAATGCAAAATATATATACAGGGTGAGTCAAGCTCAAGGCCTCGGACTTTGTGACCAAACGATACCACTTTTCGAAAAATCGACTTTGCAGGTGTATGTAGGTCGAGTTGGTACTAGGCATGGAATGAGTCAGCTTAGGTTCGACGGTTGAGTTCGAATTACATTTGTATTTTGAGAAATCGGTAGATCAATTAAGGAAATCACAGATAACCTGATTTTTTTCAAATGGGAATGCTTAACTTTTTCATACGATGAAATGTGTAATTTGATAGGCTTTTTAATGATATCAGGTTGTGAATATCTATCTATGGCAGTTTTCATTAAATTTCGAGATTTCAATCAAATCAGTGTTTTCCAATTTCCCTACCCATAAACAAACTAGCAGGCCTTGAAATGTAAACAAAATCATATTCAGTTGGGAGAAAATAACTAGCTTAGCAAAAAGATCCAGAAGAACTAGAGTGAAAGGACAAGATTATAAAAAATCCGTACAACAAATCAACTCTAACCAGAAACAACGGCGGTAATATGTCTAAGGTCAAAAAGAAGCTGGAGTACGACAGAAATTGATAACTTTCACAGCCTACTAGCCACTGCAATGTACTAGAGATTAAAAATTTCCAAAATCACTGAACCCTTGAAATGAAAGCAAAACGTTCAGCGATTGTTACCTTCAGTCTAATATCACACAATTTCACATTTAATGGTATAAAACAGTAGTCATTTCCGTCAAAGTCAAAAGTAACAATACCTCTGACTATCTGACTGTAGTGCTTTAGATTTTTCGATATCTATTACCAAGAACGCAAAAAAAGGAATACTGACAAATCGTATATTAATTTTCTGCCAGGTAAATTACGTTTAACGATTTGAGCAGATTTTTAATTTATTCTTCACTTTCGTCAAAACTAATGATACCTCTCACTGTCGTCTTTTAAATTTTTCAGTATCTATTAGCAAGATCGCAAAAAAAAGGAATACCGACAAATCATATTTTAATTTCCTGCCAGGTAAACTATGTTTAATAATTTGAGCAGATTTTTAATTTATTCTTCATTTTCGGTGACCTTGCTTATGAGTATCTAAGAATTTGCAGAACTCCAGTCAGAGGTATCGGTTACTAATTTTTTAAATCGTTAAATGTTAAATTTTATTCTGAAGCTATTAAACTGCCAACAACATTACGTGTTAGATTTCCTTTCATTTCAAAATTCATAATGGTTTTGTGAATTGTCAATATTTAAAATATTGTAGTAGCCGGTATGCTGTGAAAAATACCCATTTCTGTCGTACTCCAGCTGATTTTTGATCTTAGATGTGTTATGTCTGTTATTTCTGGTTAGAATTGATTTGTTGTAAGTCACTTTTATAATTTTGTCCCTTTACTCTAGTTCGTCCATATCTATCTGCTAGGTTAGTTGTTTCGTTCCATCTGAACAGTTTTTTGTTTATATTTTATGGCCTGCTAAGTTGCTTATACAGGGTGGGCCAATAGTGCGTGGACGGAGGATTGTGGGCTTGCTGAAAAATATTCCAAAAATCTGTCACATGATCATGGTAGGGACCCTTGAGGGCTATTACGTAAAAATATTTTCACTTAAATTCTGACGTTTATACAGGGTGATTCATATCAAACTTACATTTTTTTGAATAGAATCCCCTATATGTTATTGCATATTTGGATTTCTTGGTCAATTCTAGTGTGACTTTATGTATCACACACGGAACTTTAAACGAACCGTTTAGGCGCAAATCACCATTTTTGGTACAAGTAGGTATCAGAAAAAAATTAACTATCGCAGCGATTATAAAACTTAGAGGGCCTTGACTTTGCAGGACGACTAAGCATGAAATGCGTCATCTCAAGTCAGACGGCTAAATTTGAATTCTTTTTGTACTTGAAGAAATCAGAGGATAAATTAAGGAAACTTCAATCACAGATAACTTGATTTTTTCAAATGGGAATGCCTATTTTGGTTTAAAGAATCAAATATAAAATTTGATTACCTTTCTAACGATATAGCATTCTTGATATCAATCTTTTTTGGTTTTCATTTTATTTCAAATTTTCGGTCAAATCGGGGTTTTTCAATTTTCCTGCATGCAAGCAACCTAGCAGGCCATGAAAAATAAACAAAAGCTCGTTAATATAGAAGAAAGCAACTAACTTAGTAGAAAGATGCAAACTAACCTGAGCAACGAGGCAAGATTATCAAAATTCCTTATAACATATTAGCTCTAACCAGAAACAATAGTGGTAACAAGAACGCTCATTTTTCACAGCCTACTAGCTATTATCCAATTTCCAAAGTCAGTAAAAAAAAATTTAATCAAAGGAAAACTACTAGTGATTGTTGCTGGCGGTAGAATATCTATGTGTTCTGAATAAATTTTCACATTTAATGCTATGAAAAGGTAGCCATTTCCATAAGTCAAAAGTAATGATACCTCTGACTGGAACCATTCAAATTCTTCTTCTACTTATTAGAAAAATCGTGGAAAATGAAACTTGATTTGCAGTCTGTTTGAATTGTAAAACATAATTTAGTTTGTAGAAAACTACATGAAATAATCGCAATTACACCATAGCGTAATTAAAAAATTCTAGCTATTATTTCAATAGATGTTCAGAATGCTCCTTGGAGATATCTTCACTTTTCACTTAACTAAACGGAAATGACTAATTTTTTTGTCCCATTAAATGTGAAATTTCATTCTAAACATGTTAGACTGTAAGCAAAAATCGCTGGTAGTTTTCCTTTCGCTTCAAAATCTTTAATCGTTTTGGAAAGTTGTCAAGCTCTAGTAGATCTCAGTAGCTAGTAGGCTGTGAAAAACAAACACTTCTGTCATACCCCAGCTACTCATTGACATTAGATGTCTTGCCGCTGCTGTATCCGGTTAGAGCTAATATGTTGTAATAAATTTTCATCATCTTGCCTCGTTGCTCTAGTTAGTTTGCATCTTTCTACTAAGTTAGTTGGTTTCTTCCACATTAACGAGCTTTTGTTTATTTTTCATGGCCTGCTATGTTGCGTGCACGCAGGAAAATTGAAAAACACCGATTTGACTAAGAATTTGAAATAAAATGAAAATTAAGAAAGACTGATATCAAGAACGCTATATCGTTAGAAAGGTAATCAAATTTTACATTTGATTCTTTAAACCAAAATAGGCATTCCCATTTGAAAAAATCAAGTTATCTGCGATTGAAGTTTCCTTAATTAATCTATCGATTTCCCCAAATACAAAAAGAATTCAAATTTAGCCGTCTGACCTTAGGTAACGCATTTCATGCTTAGTCGTACCGCAAAGTCACGGCCTTCTAAGTTTTATAATCGCTGCGATATTCAATTTTTTTCTGATACCTACTTATACCAAAAATGGTGATTTGCGCCTAAACGGTTCGTTTAAAGTTCCATGTATGATACATAAAGTCACACTAGAATTGACCAAGGTATCCAAATATGCAATAATATATAGGGGGGTTCCATTAAAAAAATATAAGTTTGATATGAATCACCCTGTATAAACGTCAGAATTGAATTTTTACGTTGTAGCCCTCGAGGGTGCCTACCATGGTCAAGTGACAGATTTTTGAAATATTTTTCCGTAAGCCCACAATCCCCCGTCCACGCACTATTGACCCACCCTGTAGGTAGGAATATTGAAAAAACACCGGTTTTATTGAAAATTCGAAATTAAATCAGAACTATTAAAGATTGATATTTACAACCGCATATCGTTAAAAAGCTTATCAAATTGCACATTTGACCGTATAAAAAAACTAAGCATTCCCATTTGAAAAAAGCAAGTTACCTTTGGTTGAAGTTTCCTTAATTGATCTACCGATTTCTCAAAGTACAAATGTGATTAGAAATTCGAACTCGACCGTCTAACCTAAGCTGACTCATTTCATGCTTAGTACCAACTCGACCTACATACACTTGCAAAGTCGATTTTCCGAAAAGCAGTATAGTTTGGTCACAAGAGTCCGAGGCGTTGAGCTTGACTAACCCTGTATATATAAGAAATTAATGGATGGTACACCACACAGTTGTTCATCAGACTAGACAGCAACGAACTCAAGGAAGCGACACGTTCTATTGAGACGTAATCAGATACGCTGCCGTTCTGTTCTGCCGTTAGCCTATCTTACGAAGTCTACTGCTCTGAACAGCTTTGCCGCAGCAGCAAACGTGTGGCTGCCTACTCTTACATTAATTTAGTTAACGAGCAAGAACTGAATTACTTTGAATGAAACTAGTAACTTGCCAAGTCTCATCTGGTATACCAGTTATACTATCAGTTCAATATCTTACCAGATTACTGGAGTGAAAGAGATGCCATCCTGAAAAAGGAAGCGTCACGAGCACTGGGCGCACACCTGCGACTGAGTGATAGGGAAGAAAAGGTGAATAAAATCCTGATGAGCTATAAGTTGAAGGAGCTAGATGATGGTATGCTCCATCCTGAAAACTTTTTGGGTGGTCAACACTTCTTTAAGGCGAAAAAAGGAATTGAAAGGTCTAAGGTAAGCAAGACTAGAGTACCTATAATTTTCTTCCTGATTCATACCAAACAGTTTATTTATTATGATATTACTTTTCATAAAAACTGTCACGGTTTGCCATAAGAATAATGCAGAAAAATGGTCCAAATAAAAATAACAGAATCGCATTGGAAATAAAAATAACCAGGAACCCGTCATAATTAAGTCCACGTACTAAACCAATAAAATCATCGTTTCTAGCACGTACCTACCGTCAGACGGACAGACACGGACAGACGGATAGATACGGACAGACACGGACAGACGGACAGACAGACACGGACAGACGGACAGCCATGGACAGACGGAGAGACACGGACAGACGGACAGACACGGACAGACGGACAGACACGGACAGACGGACAGACAGACACGGACAGACGGACAGCCATGGACAGACGGAGAGACACGGACAGACGGACAGACACGGACAGACGGACAGACACGGACAGCCATGGACAGACGGAGAGACACGGACAGAGGGACAGACACGGACAGACACGGACAGACACGGACAGACACGGACAGACACGGACAGACACGGACAGACACGGACAGAAACGGACAGACACGGACAGACACGGACAGACACGGACAGACACGGACAGACGGACAGACAAATAGACAGACAGTGGAGGTGGATTTTCGTTATTTAGACGTCAACGTCAAAAAAGCGTATTATTTCAAAATCAAAAATCACACCTGTCGGTTTGGGAAACAAAAACAGTGTTTTTCTACTGTTTTCTAAAAGCCTATTAGATGATCCTTGTATTACGGGTTCCATATTCCCATGTAAGGATGAAGAGATATTAACTGTTTTTTTTCAGGTATTTAGCATAATAAAGAAGCTTCCCAAAGGAGCTTCTCTGCACTCCCACGATACGGGGCTGGTATCCTATGAGTATCTCTATAATCTCACGTACATGGATAATTTGTACGTTTGTATAAACAGTGGACCCTACAGACTCCACTTCTTCACAGATAAAGTCAACGGTGACTGTGAATGGCAATTAGTGAGTGCTCTCCGCAGACTAAACTCTAGCTTTGACGACGACTTGAAGAAGAGACTAACTTTAGCCGTTGACAATCCGTACGTGGCATATCCTACAACGAATGACGTCTGGAAGGCATTCGAGGGGATTTTCATGGCCGTTGCTGGTTTGCTGGGGTATGTAGCAGTTTGTCTGTCAAGTATCTCAACTGATACCTGTCATTCGTTTGAGGCTCGTCACAAATCAATATTTCGTGGAGCTCCCACAGACATATCACTGTTTCTAGCGAAATTATACTTTCAAACGAGAAATTATACATATACATTATACACATTATAATTTAACATAAACATCAAGGTCAACATTACAATCAAGGTCACTCATAATCACTTTTGACGGGCGGGCGTTCGGTTTTAACTAACATTTCTATAAGATGCGAATAGTTAAACTTAGATGTCTTGAGCTCGGATATAAAAAAGTGTAACCAGTTTTGCAATCATTATAGTTGTATCGATAGCGAGGAATCCACGAGTTTTTCAGCTGTTAATTCCGTTTATACCCCCATATCGGTGACTAGCGATGAATACCGATAGGCAAATTCGCCATACCGAACAAGTTGCCCGTACTGTTTCCCATGGAATTGCTGGGTATACATGTACAGGGATTTTTATTGTTGAGAGTATTATCTTACCCAATAATTGACCAATCTATTCTTTAGAACAAAAGGCAGAAACTGTTGAAATTAACAGCGGAGCCGTTTATGTGGGCATTGGTATAAGATATGGCTCGACAGTGTTTATTTTACTTATATGTCCACGCCATCAACTTCTTTGGTCATTAGCCTCGTGTTCTGTGCATGCTTTGTTACTGTTTCCCACTCTAAGGAACAGCACTGTTAATTAAAAGTCAACAGTGAAGGCTCAGTTGGGGACGCTCGCTGAGCTTATGTTTTGTGGATATTTATTTATGATTGAAAAAAGCAGAAATGAATGTTCGTCTCTAACAAGAATCGAGCCCGGGACCTTCCGGCCATGAGCTCTCGATTCTACCTACTGAGTCACCACATCCTCCCTTCGGCAGTGTTAATTTTATAAAAGACAAACTGTTCTATACTGATCCAATGTTATAGGAAAAAGCAGAATTTTTTTTAAAAATATTGTCTTCTACTAATTACCAGTTACATAACGCAAATTTACGACAAGCATAAACTCGTTGTAACCAATCTTATAGTAATAATGGTTTATAGCGAGGATTCGCTTATAGATGGTACTTTATTTTGGTGCTAACAACTTCGTTATAAGCGGACTGACAGTAAGTTTCCAGAATAAAAAAGAATTACAAAACTGATTCCGGCGTACGAGGTACTGTTGGATAAGGCACTCAAGTAAAAACTGTGGGAGTTATGATGGCTTCATATTTTAAAATTTGAATCGCTGTTTTTTATTTGGACTCAGAAATAATTGGTTATCCAAAAAAGCGGAATGGTTTACTGTACCAAACTTATTCCACAAAATTAGCAGCAACCCCCCGAGGTCACAAACTTGGCTGTACATTCAGGGGACCAATGTCTACCATCCCACCAAATTTCATCTCTTTCCGACCTTTTGCGCTCAAGAGACTTCTGTAGGACTTAACGACTGGCTAATATCGGTAGTAGGTAGCGATGTGTTCCTAAATGTCGTACTTTTTTTAAGCCCAAATATGTTATTTAGGCAGCTGAAGATAATAGAGATATGTGAAATCTTGTTCTCTTAGGAAAAAAAAGTGTTACAGAACATTCTGATAGCGTTATTCGACCTAATACGCGATAAAGTTCTGGTTTAATAAAAATCGCACATCACCCCCTAACTTTGAGGCACTGTAGAATGGAAACTGTTGGTCGCACACTAAAAATGTGGAGACCAAAATTGTAAAGAGTTTTGTTGACTCCATATATCTTTCGAACTTTTTTACGATAGCATTTACCACAACGGCGCTATTTGACCCCCAGTGGTCAAAAATTGGATCTTACCTTAATTAGCCAACGTCAGTGATCGGTACTTTAAGAGGTTCCTTACTTCTGATTGTTCTTTTGAAATGCTTTTATGCCAAACCTGTTATTGAAACCATGGAAGTTGTATGCCTTCAATATTCTACTTCTACAAAACACACTAAGAAATATGAAGTAGTGACATTTTTCCAGTTATTGACACCCGTATTGATCCCTAGCTACCTACGTAGGTAGATTTTTTACTATCTAATATGCCATAACACTAAATTTGGTACGTGCTTTGATCATGGATGACCGCGTTTATATAAAAATTTTACATATATCTATTTTAGTTCATATACCAAGATTTTTTAATTCGGCTGTGTAAAGTAATTAATCTATAGACCAATAAAGAGCAGTTCATCAAAAGTATAATAAATATGTTGATATACTACTCACAAGTGAAATTCGAACATTGAGAAAAAGGGTTGCGGTGGATGAAATGCGGTAGGACTAAATAAAATAATACACGAACTCATTTGCCACAATCAGTATATACAAAAAATACAACAGATCGATAATGACTGGGCCCTCCACGTTGACGAATGCACTCCTCTAGCCTACGTGGCATGCTCGTAATCTGGTTGTTGATAAACTCTAGAGGTACAGCCTCTCAAGCTGCCCTCACAGCATGTTCCAGTTCATCCAGCGTAATCGGAGGATTGGGTAAATTACTTATGTATCGACCCGTCCAAATCCCATACTTTTTTAATTGGCGATAAATCTGGTGATCGTGGAGCCGGCCAGGGAAGTACCCTGACTTCAGCTTCCTGTAGGAACCGCATCGATATCCTTGCAATATGAAGACTTGGATTATCTTACTGGAAGAAACCCTCTTCGAGGCCTGGGACATGTGGAACAGCAATTGGTTCTAGCACCTCATTCACATAACGTTGGGCAGTCATTGTGCCACGAACCACAAGTAAATGTGACTTTCTGTTGAATGCAATGGCACCCCAAACCATCAAACCAATAGAACTGTGTACATGGCGCTCAACAGCTAACCGGGTGGCTTCACTGCTCCGTTGCGTTGCGCTCCAAAGTCACCGCGTCGCCGGAGCGTCGCTGTCCATATATTTTACACATGCAACGGAGAGGTGGCTCCATTGCGGTCTTCCGTTGCTGGATGCGTATTTTTAACGGATCGACGCGTGAGAGCCAAAGTGGGGAGCAAGGCGATACGCTGCTGGGCCGGCAGGGTTGCCGCTACTATTACACTTGTAATTTGATCTATTGCGAACGATTCAGACAATTTGAATTTTTTTCACTCTTTCTTTTTTGACTATTGCTATTGAGTAGCGTCTGAGTGAAGATAAGAACCGAACGATATCTTTTTCAGAAAAATGACTACGGGAGTGTATGCATGTATGTCGAGTTGGGCTGCATTTTAAAAATAATGCCTTTATTCAGGGTGTTTAATAAACAAAACATATTTAGATATTGAACATGGCATAGTTTTTCCTGTGCACTTCTACAATATGAATAACAAATGAAAGGGCTTGTTGCGAGTAACTTGAAAAATAAAGTGACGTCATTCTAAATCAAATATGGCGGAACATCTAACGTGGCGCAATAATATTTTTTTAACACTTCTATTTTAGAAGTGTTAATACCCATATTTTATGGGTATCAAATGAAAGGGCTTGTTGAGAGTAACTCGAAGAGTAATGTGACGTCATTCTAAATCGAATGTAGCGGAACATCCAATATGACAGTTTAGTTATTTTCAATGCATTGCGACAATGTGGGTATCCAATGAAAGAGCTTGTTACGAAAAATAATGTGACGTCATCCTAAGTTCAATATGGCGGTACATCCAACATGGCGGAATAGTTTTACCTATGCACTTCTACAATATGAATATCAAATGAAAGGGCTTGTTGCGAGTAACTTGAAAAATAATGCGACGTCGTTCTAGATGCAATATGGCGGACCATCCATGATGCCGGAGTAATTATTATTAATGCATTTCTACAACATAGGTATCAAATGAAAGGCTTTGTTGCGAGTAACTCAAAGCCAAGGCGGCGGAGCCTGTCAGTGACAGCCCACGAACTAACAGTTGATCGGGGCTTATACTTGTATTACATGCATTTTTAAACAGGCACAAATGCCTGACTTTTGGAATTCTGATTGCATTTTATCAAAGTTTTCCCAAAATGCAAAAATATTTATTTTTTTTTTTTCGAAAATACTACTACCCAACTTCATTAATTCCACAAAATAATAAATTCAAATATTATAACTTCAAATCTTCAATAGAACAAATAAATTATTTTGAGCTTTAATTTTACTTGAAGTGCTAACATTATAGTTTACAAAATTTCATTTTTTTTTAAATCGGGTATGAGTTCTTTTTCTTGAATTATCCATTGAATAAAAAAATAATTATATTGTGCAACTTTGACAACGCGTTTGTTCCCACTTTTTAAATTTTGCCGCCCTAGAATATCTGACGCCCTGGGCACTAGGGGGCTGGGCTGAGGCAGGAGGATCCACTCTCAACAACTTTGTTCAACTTTACCTTGGAAGTAATCTTACAAAAGAGTGGCATACAAGCTGAAAGAATAATATACAACAAAAAGCAGCAAGTTCTTGCATATGCCGATGATATAGGTACAATTACTAGGTCAAAAATTGAATTAGAGAAGATGTTCAAGAGACTGGAAGAAACTGCTAAACGGTTTGGTCTCCACATAAACGAGGACAAAACAAAATATTTGGAGATGAGAGGAAGTGAAATAGCTACAGGAACAAAAGTAAAGTTAAGGATCAAAGGTGGCAGAGAATACCTGTTTGAGAAAGTAAATTATTTCGAATATTTGGGGGTTACACTCACAGATAAAGCAGACGAAGACATGGAAATCGAAAAAAGAATGATGAAAGGAAGTAAAGCCATGGAGAGTTTGACTAAGATGATGAGGTCCAAGCTAATTTCTAGAGCTACAAAAATAAAGATATACAAAACAGTAATTCAGCCATCGGTAACATATAGTAGTGAAACGTGGGTGTTAAGCCAAAAAAATATACAAAGGTTAGAACGATGGGAGAGGGAGATATTAAGAAAAATATTCGGCAGCACAAAAATAAGGGAGGTGTATGGAGAAGAAGGACCAATGAAGATGTGATGGAGTTATATAATCAGCCCAGTATAGTACAAAAAATCCGAGCTCAAAGGGTGCGCTGGCTAGGACACGTTTACCGCATGGCTCCATGTAGAACGGCCAAAAAAGTATTGCTGGGAGGAGAAGGCAGTAGAAGAAGAAGAGGAAGACCCAAGAAAAAATGGTTCGGTGTCAAGGAAGGGTCAAGGGTCAAACGTTTACTGAATCTACCAGATTGGGAAAAAACCACACAAGACAGAAATCTATGAAGAGACGTGGTGAAGAAAGTCGAAGCCATGGGCCTCCAGGCCTGAAGTGCTGTTATATATATAATCGCTTTTGAATCGAAAAAAAGCCATGCTTTTCGAGTTTTTTTAGAGGTGCCATATAGTTAAATAGCATCTGAATGACCAGAAAGTGTTACATGTGTACTAGAGATGGTACTGCCAAGCTGTGTACAAAGTTTCAATGCAAATATCCCTTCTTTTCTAGGTGTTCGTATTTCAGTATAATAACATGCAAAAAAAGTATGACAACCAATGATAAAAAATAACCTTTGTTTGTTCCATAGGGGATATTAAGGTGTTCCTTAAGTATTAGACATGCAAACTAAATCTCAAAACTCTCACAACCAGTAAACAGAACAAAACATTTTGTTCCGTAGATAACCTTATATACAAAAGAATTATACAAATTCCTTCCCGGGGAAAAACAGTGGTGAATGAAGGGACATTTTTGACATCTGAAAAAGAATTAACAGTTATTGCAAACAAAAAATTGCATCCAGGAAACAGATGACTGGGTTTAGGTCAAGAAAAGGAGGGAGTCTCTTTTACTGTTTCGCCGACGTTTCGGTCTTGATTAGGCCATCTTGAGGGCAACCAGTGATGGACTCCTTGAGTCAAATATGGTAAAAAGGCACATGTAGTATAAAAAAATTATGTAAGGGCAAAACGACACGTAATAAATAATTAAGACAATAAAACGGAGATCGTATATTATATGTCTATTCACAATCGATGTGTACGCTGGAGATTATTTTCTTTTGTCGACAAATAATTTGAAGCTTCTTTCGATATCACTTACCAAAGCGACGTTATTTTCCGAAAATCTTCGCGAAACATAGCTTTAACCCCTCAACCCCTCGAGCTGACACCCCCGAGGTCGCAAACTTGGTTATAGGTTCAGGGAACCAATGTCTAGCATGCCACCAAGTTTCATTTCTTTCCGACTTTTTGCCGTATAAAAACCCCTATCGCCTGGACTATTATAGTGTCATTAACAAACTGTTTCGATATTATCGGTAAAATAGACCAATGAATGGGTGATATTTGCAAACATATCTAGTTTGCTGGAATAGCATAGTGGTTTTATCGCTGGGCTTTGAATATTGAAAAAATTCGTTCTTCGGTATACGTGAAAGTTCTAGCAATTTTCTCTATTTATTACGTTATCTTCGGTTTTATTCAATTCAAATTGAAAAGAGGGCTATTTAAAGTATCGTGTGAATACACCCAACACTGTGGTTACTTTCGTTGAACTGGCATATATTACAGATACGCACCTGTGTGGAGGGAGTACTTTTGTGAAGCAATGAAGGAGCTGTATGAGGATAACGTTAAATACTTAGAGTTTAGAGGAATTCTTCCAGAAGTGTACGACGGCAATGGAAAAATATATAACCAGTATGAGGTGGTAGGACTATACTATGATACGCTGAAGAAGTTTGTGCTGGACTATCCAGACTTTCAAGGTGCAAAGTTCATCTATGCTCCTAACAGAAAAGTAGATAACAAAACGTTTCATGAGTACTTAGAAATTTTTGAAAAGCTCAAGAGGGGCTATCCAAATTTTATTGCTGGATTTGATTTAGTTGGTCAAGAGGATTTAGGTAAGTAAAACATTATTTTTACTTTTCAAAACGGGAGATTTGTCTGTATGCATAGCTTTTCTGATAAATTTACTTTTTGGTACATCCCCGCTAATATGCAAGATGTCTTAATGTTTGCAAGTTTTGCTGTATCAAGGACACATTTTCTGTAGTTTATGTCTTGTCTAGCTGATTAACACATCAGAATCTTGACAAGATATTTGCATGAAGTTTTTATAACCACTCAAGGGATCGTCACAATTCCTCCAAAAATCTGTTTACCATTTCGTTATGTCTTACTCAAACACGTTGTTTTGCTCTTTCTGTCCTTTAAGTGAACTGCACAATACACGACGCATCACAAAGTAGTATGTCAATATGTTTTCTTGCCCATTCATGTTTACAAATGAAAATAAGGCGCTCTCGAGGTGTACGTGTTCGTCTACGAAATGTGCTTCACCGTAGGCTTACAAAAGTTCGGACTTTTTGCTAGCGGACACAGGGACTCAATTTATTTGTAGTTCGGTGCGCACACCTTGAAGTTCTGTACAAAATGTTCAAGAATAGATGAGCCGTACATCATTTTGTTGGAACAGTACCTTAACGCTTACACTAAATGCCTACGTCCTAGAAAGCTTTTTATCAAACCCACCAGGCTTCTTGATGGAAGTCAGTATGTTCGATTACCTCGCTGAATAAAGTAACTCCTCTCCAAACTCCGTCGTGCCGAATATTTGAACTTTGATGTTGCGATACACAGCAGATCTGCACAGGAAGTGGAATGCTGTCTCGTCCTCCTCCCAGCATCTGGAGCAGATGGGGTCCTCTACCACTCTCATGAGTGAGTATTCAGCCGGCAATGGCCTTTCTCAATCCCCCCAAAAAGGTTGAGCGTCTTTCTGCCTTTATTTAGAAGCAATATCGGTCGTCCCTTATCAGGGTTCACTGTGATTCTTTTAGCTTGCCTGCAGCCATCTCTCTCTCTAACCAGGCGTTCGCCAGTTCCTTGTAGGCCCAGTCGTCAAGGCAAACATAGACTTGGCGCCTGCTAATTTCAAGCATCGGCTCTGGGTCGATGCAGGTCAATAGACGTTGAAAATGACCAATTTAATCCAAAGGATTGTAGATGATGTATGACCAGAAATATTCACGAAACCGCCTCACATGGGGCCTGAGTCCTCTTGTGCCATTCAAGGCGTTGTTTACATAGGTGATTCCGTACTAATCCATTATTTAAAATGGATAATCGGGTTCACGCGTTGCTTCACGTGAACTTTGACTTACTTTTCCTAGAGAAAGTATATACTAAAATGAAATATGTTTTGACAAAATGCAGCCGAAAGTTGCTTAAATGAATAGGTTGCGCTGCGGCGTTTCAATACAAAGGTCGGGAGATCGATTGCCGATCTAGATGACTTTTTCTCTGTCTTTTTCTTCAAGGGATGATAAATAAAGAGCTCTTAATAAATATTGTTTTGTAATGAATGATACGCAAACATTCTTAAGAAATGACTTTTTGTGAAACGAGGTAGAAAAGGCTTCTAGGAAACAATTGTTTGTGGAAACTAGAAACTCTTATTGCGTGCAGTTTCGCAGCTGCAGCCTCAACAGACTCAGATAGGTAACGAATTTTTCTATTTTAAATTTTGTACGTCCTCCCCCCTCGCATTCAAAAATTCAGGAACTGCCGCTGGTTGCTAGCAGCTAGCTTGGAAAAGCGATACCTTCGCTGTCTTTTAGTTAAACGTTCTGCACTGATGAATTAGTAAAGTAAATCCCACGAAATGTAGTACTAACTAGGTAGCCTTTTGATGCAAGAATTGAGGTTTTGAATTAAGAAAAAAATTTTTTTTTGTGATAAATGGAAAGATCATATATAAGTTTTATAACAAAACTGTTTTTGTTTTTTTTTCGCAATAATTCAAAAGTTATATCAAAATAAAAATGGGTTTTTGAATCGAGTACCGAAAACACGCCGACGGCTCCCGAACCCGTGTGACATCACCATGGCGGTCTGAATGCTCCTTTGACCAACGACGTCCTACTCCGATCACCGACTCCGATACTAGATTCTAGATTCTCAACCAATCGCGAAAGTACGTACTGGTAAACTGGTAACGTGAATATTTGTTGCAATACAGTCGATAAATAAAGCTTGCAGCTCGAGACGAAGTCTAAGATCGAAATTTAATCTTTTTTATCAAAAAATTTATTGAATTAAATTAAATTAATGGCGATTGATATTGACGGACAACCCTCATTTCCACTGATTTTTTGAATTGTCCTGCGCCTCCTGTACTTAGTTTTTCCACTGTGCAGTGCAAGTAATATGTCTAACAAAATTTGATTCAAACCAAGGACGTTAAAACAATAGGGGGACGCAGCATGTCACAGTCTATCCTGTATTAATGGTGAAGCCAAAATATTTACGTCTGCGCTTTCTTTTGTTTTCTGTGAAATTGTTGAAGTTGTCAAAATGCAGTGCAGTGCATTTTTCTGGGGTATCACAACAAAAAATAAATCACCATAAGTGGAATTGTATCTGTATACCGGGGGTCCCAGAATTTCCTTGACACGTGATATTTTCGCTTAATCCATGAAATCGTAAACATAAATTAATTAAAACACATGTGTGGAAAATATTTTTTTTATTTTCATGAATCAACTAATAAAAAAAATGTGACAACAAAACTAAGTGCAAAAACGTGGAAAAGTTTTATGGCTACATCGGGCCGCGCCAACCCCGTGTGCAGGGTGTGCCCCGCACACGGGCGCCAAAATTAACGATACATTGCAGTAGGGGCATAAAAAGTAAGGCACTACGATAATCAAATTCAAGTAAAGAATTTATTTTTCCAGGCAAAATTGTGGATTGAAATTTGAAAAAACAAGCTAGGGGTGGATTCCAGGGGTTTAAGTAAGAAAAAAATGGTTCATAAGCAAGGAATGATAGGTCATTCACTACCATTGAAACACCCACTTACTTTTCTTTTTTATCCGTTTTTGTTACAAAAATATCAGGCGTCAAACAAATCATCATTTCGTTTGTCTTATACTTATGATTTTACGGAAAAAATAAGTTTGCATATAAAATTACAGGTACCACAATATTTTAAATAAAATGGGGATATCATTTAGGTAGGAAAACCTATGGGGTGCTATTTGAAAAAAAAATTTGGGGGTGAGTTTTAGGGGTTGATGTACAAAAAAAAATGTTTTGAATGCAAGGTATGATAGACCCTATAGTACCTTCAAAAGTACCACTCAGTACAGTTTTGTACTTATACCTTCGAATATTTACTCATGACATCAGGAGTACACTGTTTTGGTATTTTTTGAGGTTATAAAGACATCAGAAATCAAATTTATCATTGTAATTCGAAAAAGAATAATTTAATAAGTCATACAACCATTAGTAGCATCCGAAATATGTTAGCTAGGTACGCTTGAGTCGTACTTCCATTTAAAATAATAAAAAAATATATAGTACTAAATCACGTTTACAGATAAAAGTTTTATAAAGCCATACTCTGTCATGCTCAAAAGTAAAGACTATCATGAAGTAATTTTTATTGTAACAAACTGTATTGATAGAAATACATAAGTACCTAAACATTGCATGTGCTCCGTTTGCAGTGGTTTAACCATTATTTTTGGCAAAGAAAATGATTACAACTTATTTCAAAGAAAAATATTAGTGGCTCGAAAATCAGTAGGTAAATTGGAAGTTACTACCCCATGTACTACCTTATTAAATCATGTCAAATTAAGTGTATACATTTTTAAAGTAGCAGACAGGCAGTGAACAATTACGTGTTTTTCCTATAAACTTTAAAATTTTCATTAATATCAGTCTTCCCAATTATCGATATATCGACAGCCTTCACATAAAAAAATAGTAACTGTGGCAACAATTATTTTATTCATATTTGTACACAAATTAATATTCGTTTACACACATGTCATGTAACCAATAGTAATAAAAAATGTTTCTCTTATTTAAAAACGACTATTTAAGTATTTTTAATGTACATGTATATTTTAAATTTCATTTTAATTTTCGCAACATATAACGTATGTATATTAATTTAAATTACATAATGAGCTTGTGCCCCATTCTTTGTCATCCTACCATTATTTATTCAACAAAGCATATATTCTTCTAGTAGTCACAGTCACAGTAGGATTTATGTTGGGAAGCTTATAGCTTACATAACTCTTACACTCGACTGCTTGGATCACTAAAAACAAAACAAAAAGGAAATATAAAAATTCAACATCAAATACATCATACGTCGATGTACTGCAAAAAGTGATAGGTAAAAAATCGACGATTTGACGTTTTTGGTACTAAACGACGATAAATGATTTTGTCCAAGTCAATACTCGAAAATTTTGCCAGTTTGGTTAACAGCTCGTTTTGACTAAGTCTAATATGTCCAATAAAGTAGCAGGTAAAATGATCAACTTCACTACATTGTGAGACATATCACGTAAAAGTAACCATCTTGACTATCACAGCTGGAATAAATCACTCCCTGTAGATAAGAACAAGAAAAGCAATGCCCTGGAACCAAAATAGATCTGATTCAGTATTCTAGATTTAAATGTGATTGATTGTTTAGGTTTCTTATTTCAAGAAAATTGAAGTTTATTTGGACCAATTCAGTATTAATATATTTTCCAACATCAAGTGTGACCAAGTCAGAAATATAGTCTAATTTCTTCAAGCTCTCTTTATAACTCGCAGTGAACATTTTTATGAGTTCTATGTTTTCTAAAAAACACGTTGAGTGATTTGTTACTTAAATTATGATTACTTTCAACAGCCATTTACGAGGAACTAGTTTTCTGACTTGGTCACCTTTTTGCAGTATACCAACATTATCAACGATTATTATAAACAATGGTACAGTATTATGGGAATAATTAGAAATATCAGTATAAATCATCGAATCTATTAAGTGTTGTTGAACGGCGAAAAATTGCAAATGTGCCGGATATGATGATTTACTAAATAAAACTGCTTCTACTGGTAGTACTGGTACTACTTAGTTCACATAGCTTTTACACTCAACCCGTTGGATTCCTAGAAGCACAGCAAAAAATTAAACATCAAATACGGGACATAAATAATAGCACACTAGTAATAATACAGGTAGGTCATCAGAATTTGAAATAAAATTTTAGATTATTAATATTTTTAAAAAACACGAATTTGATATATTCTGGGATTTATCCCATAATGAATGAACGTATAATTTCATAAACTTTATATTTGTTAAAGAAGTTTTTTGACAGCTGCCACAGCACGACAGAAAACTGACTCAGTGGATGTAGAACTTTTATATTTCTTATCTAACTTATCTAACTCAATGAATATATAGCAAATAAGTGGTTGTAAAGTCAAATTGTATCTGTATATGACTATTATATTGAGCGTCTCTGTAAGGATTTTTGAAAAATTTCAAGTTCAGCATGGATGCCTTCAGTTGTGAAGGTCTTTCAACATTAGTTTTTTTGTATGATCTTATGTTTTTACAAAAAAATACCCCAGCCCAATATTACATGTTCTGAAAGACTCTTTATGCTCAGTAGTATTTATTATCATATAATAATCATGGACTTCAGAGATAATGAACCTCGTTATTTTTTTATCACATTATTAAGCCAAAAATCAGAATGAATAAAAGCACACAAAAAGACAAAGTAACGGAAAATGGACTTTCCTGTTGTATACAATTTAACACCAAAAAACCCTCAGAAAGCCATATTGTGCTGACAACTTATATGTTTAATACAACTATAATTAAAAAAAAATACCTCTTAGGAGCTGGTTCACCACAGATCGCTTCTTGAGAAGCACCAATAGCAGATAAGAAAGCTTCCTTCAAGGGGTAGTGGCACCTAAAAATTTAAATCATAATAAAATTATAATATTAACTACATAATTATAACTTGATAAAACAATTATAGATAAAACATTCTATTTGTGATAGTAACCATTTTGACCATGGAGACGAGACAGAAGAATTTAAAAGTAAAAATATTTCCAAAAATAAAGATACTAGTGGTGAACAACAAAATACTGTTTAGCGATATGTTCAAAAAACAATTTTAGATAAAATATTCTATTTGTGATAGTATCCATTTGACCATGGAGACAGAAGAATTTGAAAGTAAAAATATTTCCAAAAATAAAGATATCAGTGATGAACAACAAAACAATATGTTCAAAAAATACTACACAGTAAAGTAATTTAGTGATAAAAATTAGAACATTGTCATAAATAAACAGTGTAAGGTGCTATTAATTGTATGTAACTGCCTTTGTACATTTTTTCACATTGTTTTCAAAATATAATTGCATACTTTATGCTCCGAAAAAATGTATCTCTGCAAGCTGTTTACTGAGCAAATATATGAATGACATGCAAGTATATATATCTCTAATAAAAAATATATTGTATGTATATTAAATATACAGTTAAACAGTTAAAAATCAGATCAAATACAGGCACACAGCAAAGAATCCTTGAAAAAGCAGTATATTTCATATATTTTTACTAAATAAAAAAGGTACCTCTTTGCAGCTGGTTCATTACCACTACCTTCTTGAGAAGCACCAGTATTACATTTGTGTGCTACCTTCAAAGGATGGTCTCTATATAAGAATTGGAATTATGATTATCATTATGACTGTATAATTATAACATTATAAAACAATAGATAAAACAGTCTGTTTGTGATATTGCCCATTTAGACAGTGGTCAGAATAATTTACGAGCAACAAAGTACCAAAAAATTGAGATAGGTACAAGTGATGAAACACAAAATACTGTTCTGGGAAATGACTAAAAAACTATACACATTAAAATAATTTTGTGATGAAAATTTAGAACAAAATAAATGATATTACTGTTAAACAGTAAAAAATTATTAATTGTATGTAATTATTTTTGTACATTTTTTATTTATTTATTTTATTATATTCAAAAAATAAATTGCTCACTTTATGCTCTGAAAAAAATTATCTGAAAGCTGTTTCCTGAGCAAAAACTGTTGAGGATAGAGAACATTGAAGTATTTATATGTAACACAAAATATATTGCATATATATATTTCCCTTGAAAATAAAACAGCCTATAATTTATACTTAGTATATGATGCTAAAAACTAAAGATCACCTTAAAATAACTAGTAAGAGTAACAGTTAAGGTCTTTCAACAGTTTATCAATTTAGGGTTACTATTACTTTTTACTAAACACTTGCACCTATTTTATCTTTTGCTCTAAAATAATTACACCTCATTATTCAATTCACCAACTAGATTTCTTACTCACTATTCCTTCAAACCTCAAAGAAAAATTACATTACAAGTTTTACAACTTGTCTCAGCAAAAGTATACCCTTGACACTAAAAACAGTTTCACATTCACCTAGATGGCATATCGTAGCATTTCATAACTCCAATTAATTTTCCTGCATTAGAACCATAAAGTCTACAGTTCAGCAGCCTATCCACTTTGACACCATTATTTAGAATAATCACACTAAAGACTGTGCTCACAGATATAATGGATTTTCTTGGATTATTTCCAACATAACAAAGATGTAAGAAAAACATGCTTCTTAGAATGTAACGTTGATTAAATTATATTTCTTGTTACTATATCAGATTCTAAATCCTACCTATAATGTTAAAGTCTAATTATTTATACATAGCTACTTACACTTTAAGCTGTTTTCTATCTTCTTCCTTGGTATACAAAGTAGGCACCACATTCTTTTTCAAACGCTTCTTTCCGGATAGTGTGGTTTCAAAGTCATCGTTAGTAAAATGTTCTGAGCAGACTTCTTTTAATTGTGGTAGGTCTGTGTCAGTCACTCCCATTACATCAAACCACTTCCTCCTCAGAACAATATCTTTGGTAATACTGAAAAATATCATTAATTATAGAAAAGCTCAAAAAAATGATACTTTAATTTATTTTATTTTGTTAAATATGAAAGTAACACTCAAGCTAGGTTTATTTACATGTAAGTATATATACAGATATGTAGGTAAAATAATATGACATAAATATATATAAAGCAGTACCAGTCCAATAAATTTAAACATGCATAGATTAAAAATATTCTATACCTATGGCAACAGTAGCAAACTGGATGAGGTGTTTAAGAATATGAAAGTAACACTCATCAGGCTAGGTGTGTTTATATGTAGGTACAGTTGTGTATAATATGTGATATCGATATCACTTTCAAATTATCTAGGTAAAATAATATGACATTATAATTATATAATGCAGTACCAGCCCAATAAATGTAAACATACCAAAGTATTCCTACATGACAAAAGGAGCAAACTGGAGGTGTTTAAAATAATTTCTAAAAATATGAAGCCCAACTTTACGGTTTATAGACACCTTATTTGAAAGATCCCATATGTACTGTATACTGTTATTTTCAAATGTACCCCAGCAGGTAGCACATAGGAATGAAATAAGAGGTTTTACAATGCCATCAATTTTATTGCTGATGAATGTACGAATACACTTACCTGTAAAAGGTCATGTTAGGGTGCCGATAATCCCATTTTTTGCATATGTAGCAGCGTCTACCCATGACTATTTTCGGATCGTCAGCCTGTTTTTGGGGCCTATCAGGTAATTAAGCACTGAAACACACTCAACACCACTCGAACACAAAACAGATACCTACGAATGTACGGTCTGTGTTACGATCATCTAGAATTTGAAATGTTGGAATTCACAACAGAACAATTTATACTCGAACACAAAATAGATTCGAATAAGGTTTAACGTTTCTCAGGAATTTCAAATATAATTGAAATTCACACCCGTTGACGTTCCCTCCTGCGCCGCCCCGTCGCTAATGCGCAGTACAGGGTTGCCGGTGGAATAGCAAGAATTTCTCACACCTTTGTCGAGTGGGTGGATCAACATAACCTCTTCGTTTAATGACGCGATGTTTGGGGCGAATTTGACCGTAAATCTACTTAGAAATTTGCCCAGTTTGGCAACCGTAGAAATCCCATGGCAACTAGCAATGAGAGCCAAGCGGCGTTGCCGGGTTGACATATGAAAAATTCTTCATACTATCAAATATTGCAAAAGAGCGAAATTAGACTCTGATCCTAACGTTTTGCATATATAAAAATCATTACATCAATTCACTGTTCATAAATATATTATATTATTATATTAAATATGATATCTTGTGTTCATAAGCTTGCTTGTTTCCCTGATGTTTTGTGTTCATAAGCTTGCTTGTTTTCTTAGTTTTACTTAGAAAAATGCCTAGTTTGGCAACTTTGCAATGCGCTTAGAATGTGACTATGCGGCTTCAACGCGAAAAGTAAATAGCTGCGTCCCCCTATTGTTTTAACGTCCTTGATTCAAACACATATTTATGTTGATCGTAGAAAAAATGTGCGTAACAAGTGCAAAAAGCACATCAATATATCAAATTAAAAAAAAAATTTGGAAGGCCTGGGTTGCGATCCAAAGATCCTGAGATCCACTATCGGACTCTAACCACTGGGCCATCCTTCGATTGAGGAGATCTTTTCAACGAAACATATTTGATTAGGTACTTACTTATTGGAATCTGTAATCTGACTTCAACTTCAAACATTCAAAAACATATTTATTTCGATCTTAAACTTCGTCTCGAGCTGCAAGCTTCGTTTATCGACTGTATTGCAACAAATATCCACTAGTAAGTTACTAGTTTACCAGTACGTATTTTCGCGATTTTTTTTTCCAGGAGCCGTCCGACATTGCTGTCCCCGTCAATACTTAAGCCTTAAGGCCTATTGTATTATTGCTCCTCTCTTTTACAGTATCCACTCCATTGGTTCTAGCTTGGTCTTCCCAAAGAGCTGTTGTCTCTTGTGATCTAGCGCTTCGCACTCACAGAGCACATGTAGGGCTGACTCGGTTTCTCTTCCACACAATCTGCAGTTGAGGTCTCCATTGTAGAGTCCCATTTTATTCAGGTGTTCCTTCAGGCCACAATGTCCTGTGAGGAGACCCGTCGTTATTCGGAGCTAATTTCTACTCAAGGAGAGCAGTGTTTCAGCTATCTTCTTGCATGGAGCTTTAATGAATGTTTTTCCATGAACACATCCTGGCAACAAGTTCCACTGCTCCTTGTGCTGATGTTTCACCCATTCTCCCACCTGGTGTCTGATTGTGATTTTAGGCACCCCCAGGACGGGTTCTGCTCCAATGTATAGGGCAGACGAGCCTAGTCTTGCTTTGTTTCGCGATTGGTTGGGAATCTAGAATCTAGTATAGGAGTAGGACGTAGTTGGTCAAAGGAGCATTCAGACCGCCATGGTGACGTCACACGGGTTCGGGAGCCGTCGGCGTGTTTTCGATACTCGATTCAAAAACCCATTTTTATTTTGATATAACTTTTGAATTATTGCGAAAAAAAAAGAAAACAAAAACAGTTTTGTTATAAAACTTATAGGTATATGATCTTTCCATTTATGACAAAAAAAAAGAAATTTATTCAAAACCTCAATTGCTGAGATAGTAATCATGTCATATCTTGTAAAATCCAGGATGTATCGATTTGTGATTCACTGCATACCACGTCCGGTGTCATTTGATTTTCTCCGTGATTAAACGCCGAAATATCCCAAACGGTTTGCTTTTCTGTATATAACCACGTTGTGTAGTTTACTAGTCTGTAAGTATCTAGAGGTATTGTATTTTCTTGGCTGTGTAATTGTGCTAAATATTTTTTTTGGAAAGGCAACTTGCCTACTGTATAAATATTTTCTTAGAGGTATAAGGTTCCTAGATGTGCTTGTAGAAGATAAAAGCTGGAATACGGAATTTGGAGCAGAAAGCATACGCTTTGTTGATTGGAAAATAACATGAAACAGACCTGGTTTCAAAGGCAGTTGATGACATTACTCTAAAAAATTTGGCGCAGAGAAAACAGATTTATACAAGCCCAGGTTGTGGTGTTTTGGACTCAGAAAAACATTATTGGGCCAAGAAACTTCAAAATGAAGCATATCTAGAATCTATATGGTATAAATTAAGTGTGTGTGTCCCACATGGGATTCGGAATACCAGTCGTGAAATCACGTACCGGTAAAACTGTCATGAATCCCGAGACACTGTGAGGCTCTTTAGATAACATGGAAATGGTTGAATATATATTATATTACCTACAGTTTTTACTTAAAACCCATGGAAGTTTTGGAATTTGTAATAATATCAAGAGTGCTGCATTCAAAACAACCAAATAATTAAAATTTTAACTGCTGAGTAGACTCTTGTTACAAGCGTATTATATCTTGAATATTTTTCCTAAAAAATGGTCATTTTAAGACTCTTCTGAAGCCTGTCATAATAAATGCCCATATAATTTTATAATTTGTATAGCAAACGCAAAGTAGATTATGCTCATCCTCACTCGGCACATTTTTGTGAGAGTACTAAAAACCACAAGTTTTTTATTTACAGGTTCTCCATTGAGTAGTTTCATCGATGAGCTACTTATTATGAAGCAAAATGGAACTGAGTTCTTCTTTCACGCTGGAGAAACTAATTGGCAAGGTGAAACCCCAGATTTTAACCTCTTGGATGCAGTACTACTGGGTACAAAAAGGATAGGTCATGGTTTCGCTCTGATCAAACATCCCGAAGTAATGAAACTAGTTAAGCATAAGGATATTGCTGTAGAGATTTGTCCCATCTCCAATCAAGTTTTGAAGTTGGTGGATGATGCAAGAAATCATCCTGCAAGTGTTTTGATAGCCAATGACTATCCTGTAGTAATTGCTCCAGATGATCCAACATTCTGGGGAGCCAGAGGTGAGTAACATTTCATAAGTCTAAGGGCTGGTTTCTCAATGTCCAGTTAAAAATTTATCAGGAAGTTAACGGTTAACTGTTAGATAAATTGCTTGAACTATTGAAGGTTAAACTTACGGATTCACGTAAATCTTACCTGACAGATAGTATCCATAGAAACGCTAACCGGCAGCTACATATCTGAAAACTTTAACTGGATATTGAGAAACCGGCACTTGGTGGGGCATCTTAATCAAACCCCTACTTTTTTGCAACCCTGATAGAGCTATCATTTGGCAAGGTAGCCTTATTCCTTTCCTACTTATAAACATTTTAAGGAGAGTAATACAAATGACGCATCATTTTGGGATCCAATAGAGCTCCCAAAGAATATCGATTTAAAGCATTTATTGTAGCGTATTAAACATCATAAAATGTAGTATTCGATTGTCTAAGTTCCTTGTGAGAATTATTCCAAATATAAACTTGACCTATCGAAGACGGCACGAAAACAACCTCTGAAGTCACTAGACATTAAAGGGATGTCATTTGACATAAACAATTTTTGCACTTGGCGACTTGATGCACGTCATATTTTCCCTGAAAATAAAATATACAGTGCGTTATATTAATAAAAATTCGGTACATATTTGTTTGATACTTTGGAAAAACATTTATGACTTGGCAATGGCGCAAATTACAAGGCAAGATAGGCTATCAGTAGATACTTCGATTTTAAATAAAACATGCGTCACATTAAAAAAAAATGGAGTCAAGTTGATTGACTCAGTACTTCCCACACATACCGGTGACCAGTTTATTATTTTCCCATAGCATGAAGCTATAGTCAGATTCCCTTGCAACCAAATCATCGCCAGCCCCCCACTCCCAACCACCTCAATTCCACCCCTAACCACAAAAAGGTACAAAATGATCAGGAACCACTAAAACATCTAAAAACGAAGCTTGACCTGTTATCATATTTCTAGTCTTTTGATTACTGCTACGCTGCCACTTACACGATTTCCAACAACCATACGCGTTTTTCATCCTCACCACGGTAACAGTATACTGTGTCAAAATTTCAATAGAATCAATTGAATAGTTTCCCCGTTACAAAATACAAAACGATCTAAAGCAATAAATACTCATATGTACACAGAAAAGTCCCTTTTCGGTATTAGGCAGGGCAATGTTCCGATTGGATTAGAAAGGTGATTTATGTCGCTAAGTCTTCCTCCACAGGTCAGTGGACAGCCCATTATGAATACAACAAATTTTTCAGTTTTTCAACCCTCCACCATACAACCCCTCCAATTTCACCCGCGCCAAAAAAAAAAGAAGAAAATAATCAGAAACCTCTAAAACAGTTAAAAACGAAGTTTGAGCTATTTTTATATTTTTAGTTGTTCTATTATTTCTGTGCCGCCACTGGCACGATTTATAAAATCTAATCACATTTTCCATCTTCGGTAGTAATACTGTGTCAAAATTTCATTAAAATCAATTCAATAGTTACCTCGTTATACAATACAGAACGATCAAAAGCAATACTCGTATGTTTACACCACAAAAACATCTAATAGGTAAGCAAATGTTCAGATGGACCTGAAAAAGTTATTTATGTCGCTTGGTCTTCCTTCCTAGGCCAGTGGACAGTCTATTATGAATGCCAATGAATTTTCAGTTTCACAACCCCCCACCCCCAACCACCCAAAATTTCACCCCCACCCAAAAAAAGTAGAAAATGATTAGGAACACCTAAAACACCTGAAAACGAAGCTTGAGCTGTTTTAATATTTTTAGTTTTTTATTATTGCTGCGCCGCTACTGACATGATTTATAGAAACCATACGCGTTTTTTATCATCGCCACGGTAGTAGTACTGTATCAACATTTCACTAAAATCAATTCAGTATTTGCTGTTACACAATGATCTAAATCTAAAGCAACACTCCTATGTATACATCAGACAGTTCTAAGTCCTCTGGTTTCTGTAATATGCAACGCAATGTTCGTATGAGCTTAAAAATTTGTATTATGTCGCTAGATCTTTCTTTCATAGGGAATGGACAGGTTATTATGAATTCAATAATTTTTCCAGTTTTACAACCACCCACCCACCAGCCACCCCAATTTCACCCCCCACCCAAAAAAAGTAGAAAACGTCTAGGATCCCCTAAAAAGCCTAAAAACGAAGTTTGGGTAATATTTAAATTGTTTAGTTTTTTGGTAATTACTCCGCCTCCCCTTCACCAATTTTCAAAATTGTAGCAGCATTACGTACTACGACCCCACAGCATATCGATGCACAAACTTCGTCGCAATCCATGCAGTGGTTACTGAGATTACGAGGGTAGAAAAACGCGAACAGACAGACAGACCGACAGACCGAAAGACCGAAAGACCGAGAGACCGACAGACCGACAGACCGACAGACCGACAGACCGACAGACCGACAGACCGACAGACCGACAGACCGACAGACCGACAGACCGACAGACCGACAGACCGACAGACCGACAGACCGACAGACCGACAGACCGACAGACCGACAGACCGACAGACCGACAGACCGACAGACCGACAGACCGACAGACCGACAGACCGACAGACCGACAGACCGACAGACCGACAGACCGACAGACCGACAGACCGACAGACCGACAGACCGACAGACCGACAGACCGACAGACCGACAGACCGACAGACCGACAGACCGACAGACCGACAGACCGACAGACCGACAGACCGACAGACCGACAGACCGACAGACCGACAGACCGACAGACCGACAGACCGACAGACCGACAGACCGACAGACCGACAGACCGACAGACCGACAGACCGACAGACCGACAGACCGACAGACCGACAGACCGACAGACCGACAGACCGACAGACCGACAGACCGACAGACCGACAGACCGACAGACCGACAGACCGACAGACCGACAGACCGACAGACCGACAGACCGACAGACCGACAGACCGACAGACCGACAGACCGACAGACCGACAGACCGACAGACCGACAGACCGACAGACCGACAGACCGACAGACCGACAGACCGACAGACCGACAGACCGACAGACCGACAGACCGACAGACCGACAGACCGACAGACCGACAGACCGACAGACCGACAGACCGACAGACCGACAGACCGACAGACCGACAGACCGACAGACCGACAGACCGACAGACCGACAGACCGACAGACCGACAGACCGACAGACCGACAGACCGACAGACCGACAGACCGACAGACCGACAGACCGACAGACCGACAGACCGACAGACCGACAGACCGACAGACCGACAGACCGACAGACCGACAGACCGACAGACCGACAGACCGACAGACCGACAGACCGACAGACCGACAGACCGACAGACCGACAGACCGACAGACCGACAGACCGACAGACCGACAGACCGACAGACCGACAGACCGACAGACCGACAGACCGACAGACCGACAGACCGACAGACCGACAGACCGACAGACCGACAGACCGACAGACCGACAGACCGACAGACCGACAGACCGACAGACCGACAGACCGACAGACCGACAGACCGACAGACCGACAGACCGACAGACCGACAGACCGACAGACCGACAGACCGACAGACCGACAGACCGACAGACCGACAGACCGACAGACCGACAGACCGACAGACCGACAGACCGACAGACCGACAGACCGACAGACCGACAGACCGACAGACCGACAGACCGACAGACCGACAGACCGACAGACCGACAGACCGACAGACCGACAGACCGACAGACCGACAGACCGACAGACCGACAGACCGACAGACCGACAGACCGACAGACCGACAGACCGACAGACCGACAGACCGACAGACCGACAGACCGACAGACCGACAGACCGACAGACCGACAGACCGACAGACCGACAGACCGACAGACCGACAGACCGACAGACCGACAGACCGACAGACCGACAGACCGACAGACCGACAGACCGACAGACCGACAGACCGACAGACCGACAGACCGACAGACCGACAGACCGACAGACCGACAGACCGACAGACCGACAGACCGACAGACCGACAGACCGACAGACCGACAGACCGACAGACCGACAGACCGACAGACCGACAGACCGACAGACCGACAGACCGACAGACCGACAGACCGACAGACCGACAGACCGACAGACCGACAGACCGACAGACCGACAGACCGACAGACCGACAGACCGACAGACCGACAGACCGACAGACCGACAGACCGACAGACCGACAGACCGACAGACCGACAGACCGACAGACCGACA
This sequence comes from Callosobruchus maculatus, assembly GCA_951848785.1. Lineage (NCBI taxonomy): Eukaryota > Metazoa > Arthropoda > Insecta > Coleoptera > Chrysomelidae > Callosobruchus > Callosobruchus maculatus. Next base: position 1,061,475 of record CATOUR010000265.1, read on the forward strand.
GACCGACAGACCGACAGACCGACAGACCGACAGACCGACAGGCCGACACAAAGCCAGCTAGATAGATATACACAGTTTAAAACAACAGATGGTGCTGTGCTGCAGTTACTGTCAAGCGTGTGATAAATTTCAACTATCTTTCCAGGAGCATGGGAAAGAATACTTATCTGACGTTGGCACTGTTGACAGTGTTGTTGATGAATAGAAAGAGTAGTAATCCAAAGGAATGTTACTGCCAGTGGTTACAAGCTCATCCACATACAGGTGGAGCGGTGAAGCTATATAAAACGGGGCTCAATCGTTCCTTTTGGTAATTCGATTCCACGGTATCGATTCCTTTTTCGGAATCGATTCCTTCGATTCGTTCACGATTCCCTGTGATACCGCGCCCATTAATCCTAGACCGCAGATTTACGAATCGTCCAGCTATCCGTACTTATCGACGCCATGTCCATGGTATCGATTCCTTTGTCGAAATTGAATAATTGAAATTTAATTTGATTTAAATAAAAGCTGGTTTTAACAAAGTTCTTTCTTTTTTTATTTTTTACTTTTCAGTTATTAACCTGCAATTTTATTCTCAGCGAACTGTTCGCTTAATACTAATATTATAGGGAAGCATAAAAAAACTTGAAAAGTCCGCCATATTGGGTTAAGAGTGATGTCAGAATATTTTTCTGATTATATTCGCGACAAGCCCTTCATTTCGTACCCATATTGCAGAAGTGCCTAAAAATAGCTATTCCGCCATCTTGGATGGTCCGCCATATTGGATTCAGAATGATGGCACACAGCTCCATCAAAAAAATTGAGTAGCAAGATTCCACCCGTACAAACAAACATACATTGCAAGTTAAAGACCAGCTTTTAAAATCTCTGTGCCAGAAATAACTACACCGCAGTACAGCAGTGTCAGGCGTGAATGCCGTGAATTGCTTTGTTCATCTCGTTCATGATTCCGGTACTACGCGACGGAATCGACAACACGATTCACTAGTAAGTTTGGCTAACCGACACCAACATCGACAGTCCGAGTCCATGCGCGGATTTGTCAATTCCAATTCCAAACCATCCGAATCGATTCCTTTGATTCCTGGGAATCGATCCCTTTGATTCCTATTTCGGTATCGTTCCTATGGAACGATTCGTTCGGAATCGACTCACCTCTAGAAGCTGATGAAAGAGTGTTAAGAATCCTTAACACATAACCTTCTTTTCTCTCTCCACATTTCTTCCTTACATTTCTCCTCTCTTCTTTCTTTGATGGTATCTGGTCCCTGGGTTCCCAGAACTGACAGGGTTACGAATGGTTACGAACAGCTACAATGACACAAGAGCTGAGGTCCCATAGGCCGCTGTGACAATCACCAATATCATTCACTTGTCGCTTTATAGGATTAAGGCTTTGAATAGGAGTAAGCGCCGGCGCTACATCCCTTGAAACATATTTTCTCCATAACAGCAACCTCAAATTCGATATAATCTGTAGCCTGTGCTTCAAAAGCTCAAACGATTATTTACTATGACATCAAAGTGAGACCCTCCACCACTTCAACAATATGTTCTGCGTTGTATACGTGAGTGTAGAATTGTTGCTGTGTAGTTTTCGTTGATCTGCACTTGCTAATGATATAAATCAAGGGAACGTTATTAGTATAGAGTAGAAGTACAGAGCCCAAAACAGAACCTGACGGACTACGATAGCGATGCGCAAGACTGACACGTACAGAAAATGTCCTACTGGTTAGAAGTAATTCAATTATTATGCTATCATATCATACGGGGCATCCCATGACGATTAAGACAAGGAATATCTCGGAACTGGGGGAGTTCCCAGTTGGGCAGTAGTAGCGAATTATAATTTTGGGAGTGTAAATTAGAGCAAATATGGTATCTTTTCTTATTATTGTATCACCCAATTAATCACTTTATACCCCAAATTTGCTAGTTTGTTGGGATTGTTTTATCGGGAGGAATACAAAAATTGAGAAATATACAAGGTGTCCGATTAAAAATTTTGAATCGGTCGTCACGCGATGAAAAACGAATACCTCATTGGATGACACAATAATAAGGAAAGATACTATATTTGCTCTAATTTACACCCCCAAAAAATTATAATTCGCTACAACTGCCCAGTTCCGATATAATAATAATATATTCCTTGTCTTAATCGTCGTGGGACACCCTGCATATGTCGTATCATATTATAGCAGAAGCTAGTCATATGCCGACAAGTTAGGTGAACAACGACTTTTAAGCACTAAGAAAGCGACATAAAAAAGCAAACTGTATTCTTTTAAGTTTTAATTCCGAACTTTCGGAGAATACATTTGATAATAAAGGCGTTTTTGTAAAATGCTTTTTACTTCTGTATCATCAAATATATACTGAATTGTCATCAACTTTCTAGCCCTCATGTTGGAGGCATTGTTCTCTAAAATCTCAGAATTAAAAGCTAAAAGAGTACACTTTGTAGGAATGCGACCAAAAGCTCTGATGAAACCTAGACAAGCTACATGTTGAATTTGTGTCTAAACATCGGGTCTAGTGCAGCATGTTGACAACAATCTAATTCATATTATTGGTATTTATGCTTACTGGAGTGAGTTTCCAAGACTAGTTTGTCAATTTTGGTCTTTCCTGCCAGAAGCGGCATTATAGTAGTATAGGCGGTAAATTTTTCACTCCGTTCAAGTTTATTTGGGGTTTTCGATTCTTTTTGCCAATAACTCCCAATTTATTATTGAGACGCTCATTATTCTGGATGTAGCTTGGTTTGTCTTTATTCTCACGATAACATAATTATAAACATGATATTTATGTCACATAAATACACTAAGAAAACCTCAAACAGGGGTTCACCACAAGGTCCCCTTCGATCCATTCTTTGCTTAATTTTTAAAATTATATTATTTTTACAGGTTTGAGTTATGACTGGTATGTTGCCTTTATGGCGATGACCAGTCGAGGAGATGATTTGAGGTTTCTGAAGCAGCTCGCGATGAATGCAATCAATTACAGTACTACTACTGGCAATGAGAGAGAAGAAGTGTACGAACAGTGGGAGAAAGATTGGAGCACATTTTTAGAAGATGTTCTGATAAATGATAACGTTATAGGTTAGGACATAGCAGGAATATTAACCGAATTGGCATAGTACATTTTTGCAGTTGAATACCACAATGTACCTCACTCTGTAGTTACATAAATACTATTTTATTCTTCAATACAACCATATAGCCTACTACTACGGATACAAGGGCCATCTTTACGTATCAATTAATGTCGCATCCACCAAAATTGTATATTGCTGAAAGATCATCTATAGACATCGGATGATATGCACTATTGAAATGTCAAAATATGTATGCAAATATGCACTAAAAGGGCGAAATGTGCACAAGATATGCACATTCAAAAACCAATTATTATTATTTACGTTTATTTTGAAAAACTAACTTATAATTCTTGTGGCAATAAGCTATAACATGTTTTTCCAAGTTTTCTGTAAAATTGTGACGCTTGTCATTTGATATTAATTTATAAGCTGAAAATGACCTTTCAAAGTCAACTGACGTTATCGGCTTATTTTTTTGCTGCAAGTCATGCGACTAGTTATAACTATTGTTGTGGTAGCGCTGCAAATTAATTTTTTGTTCACCAAAAACGGCTTGAATTTAGGGCAAAAAACTAATACTTGGATAACCTACGGAACCTCCTTAGCCAAAAGCCAAAAGAAAATCCAATATACCAATGCGGACCCTAGTTAGGTGGGCCTATAATATCAATACCTATGATCAAATATTTCTTATACCCACAAGCTAAACTAATGTGGCCTATACCCTATTAGGTTCTAGGTTCTAGGCCACACACCTTAATTATATTCGTGTCTTGACTTTCATGTTTTTGTTTTTTGTTTTACTTCCCACACCGACAGGTGACGGGAGCATTGTGATCACGAAAATTTTGAGATAACGCGCTTTTTGGGCATCTTATGACATCTATGTACAGGGTGACCTAATAAGAATGGACGCTGGCAATATCTCGGTAACCGTTAATCGTATAACTTCGAGCAAAAAATATTATAGGGTAAATCGGCTAAGAGAAATCGCTGGAAATTATTTTTAAGTTCCGCAAGTAGCCGCTAGGGGGGGGGACTGTTACGGTCAATCAGAAAAATATGCAAATAAAGGTATATTATAAATTCTTCTGTCATGTAGACTCAACAATTCTCGATTTTTTTTGTTAATCGTTTTTTCCTCTATCTTGTAAGATGTAGTGGTGGGGGAATGTCATAAAGCTTATTTTTTAAATGGCAATAACTTTGGTACAAGTTAACGGAATTAAACAAGCTAGGTCTCATTTGAAAGAGCTATTCTTACCTAAAAATCTGTTATATGAAAATGGTCCAAGTTTATCTTGACTTAACACAGATATATAGAGGACAAAATTCTTAAAAAGTCAGCGAAAGATTCAACCTCCTAGCTATTTTCAAACCGGAGGTAAAACAGCATTCTGACAAGTGTGCTGTGAGTTTCAGAAACAATTGCCGCCCTATAGGGACATAGCGTCCGTCTTATCGTTTTAGTAATCATTTTATAGATAATACTCAAGTAAAACACTAAAAATCATATTTTGACTTCCTGAAACAACCACCAGGCGGCATAGTAGGCGCCAATAGGTGCTGTATACAATTATCATGATAACGGAACTTCCAAAAGGAAAAAACAAAAATAAATTACAGTATAAAATTGATTATTAGTTTAGCTATTATTAAAAGTCAATTTGAGCTGATCACAAAGTATTATATGAACTCAACAAGCATGGATACTAAGAAAAAATCGATATCGATATAATCTGAATAGAATCTTAATCTTTTAATGATGACTAAGCTAATAATTAATTTTATGCTGTAATTTATTTTTGTTTGTTCCTTTTGGAAGTTTCATTATCACGAAAATTGTATACAGCATCTATTAACGCCTACTACGTCACCTGGTGGTTGTTTCAGAAAGTCAAAATATGATTTCTAGTGTTTTTATTTGAGTATCATCTATAAAATGATTATTAAAATGATTAGACGGAGGCTGTATCCCTATAGGGCGGCAATTGTTTCTGAAACTCACAGCACACTTGTCAGAATACCTGTTTTACTGATATCTCCGGTTTGAAAACAGCTAGGAGGTTGAATCTTTAGCTGACTTTTTAAGAATGTTGTTCTCTATATACCTATGTTAAAAGATATATAGCATACCATTTAAAATTTTCGTAATAATTGTTATTATGTCAAATATCGCCCTGTAGCTACTAAGTCAAGACAATCCTGGACAATTTTTATATAACATATTATTAGGCAAGAACAGCTCTTTTAAACGAGACCTAGCCTGTTTAATTCCGTTAACTTATACCAAAGTTATAGCCATTTAAATAATAAGCTTTATGATATTCCACCACCACTGCATCTTACAAGATAGAGCAAAAAACGATTAACAAAAAAAAAATCGAGAATTGTTTAGTCTACATAACGGTAGTATTTATAATATACCTTTATTTGCATATTTTTTGAGGAAAAGTCGTTTTTCTGATTGACCGTAACAGTTACGCTCCCTTGCGGAACTTAAAAATCATTTCCAGCGATTTCTCTTAACCGATTTACCTAATAATATTTTTTGCTTGAAGTTATACGATTAACGGTTACCGAGATATTGCCGGCGTCCATTCTTATTAGGTCACCCTGTACATGACGAAAATCCATGTCACTCATTTCCGTCGGTCTGTCTGTCGGTCTGTCGGTCTGTCTGTCGTCGGTTAATCGGTCTGTCGGTCTCAGGGGCGGATTTAGGATTTCTTCTGGGAGGGGGCGGACCAGCGCTGCCGCTCACGAATTTCATGGTGAACTGCAAATTGACCGACATGGACGCACTATAATTTTGTGATGAGCAAAAAAAGCTCTCAACCCAACTTTTGGTATTTATATAAATATTCCGTGTTTCTATTACCCTTTCCATTTTCCATTAGAGGTCTAGGAGGCGGGGGCTTAAGCCCCCCTCGCCCCCTCTAAATCCGCCGCTGGTCGGTCTGTCTGTCTGTCTGTCGGCGTTCTTCTAGCCTCGCAATTTCAGTAACCGCTGCATGGATTGTGATGAAATTTGGGAAGTGATATGCCGTGGGGTCGTAGTAGGTAATGTGCATAGGCGGCGGAGTAATTAGAAAAAAACAAAAAATTTCAGATATTCCTCAAATTTCGTTTTTAGGCGTTTTAGGGGTTCCTGATCATCTTCTACCTTTTTTTGGGTAGGGGTGAATTTGGGGTGGTTGGGGGTGGGGGTTGTAAAACTGAAAAATTTGTTGTATTCGTGATAGGCTGTCCTTGACCTGTGAATGAAAGACCTAGCGGCATAATACACTTTTTTAGGTCCATTCGAACATTGCCTTGCTTATTATAGAAACCAAGGGACTTAGCATTTGTGATGTATGTACATTACGAGTATTGCTTTAGATCGTTCTGAATTTTATAACGTGGAAACAACCGAATTGATGTTATTGAAATTTCGGCTCAATATTACTACTTTGGCGAGGATGGAAAACCCGTATGATTTTAAAAAATCGTCTCAGTGGCGGCGAAGCAATATTAAAAAGATTAAGAATATGAAAACAGCTCAAACCTCGTTTTTAGGTCATTTTCAAATTTGAGTAGGGGTGAAATTGGGGTTGTTCGGGGGTGGGGGGTTGTAGATCTCAAAAATTTGTTGTATTCATGACAACTTGTCCATTGACCTGTGAAAGAATTGTAGTGGAATAACACACTTTTTTGCGGTCGGGCGAGCGATGATTTGGTTGCAAGGGTATCTCAGACTATAGCTCCATGCTATGATAAAATATGAAAACTGGTATCACCAGAATGTGTGGGAAGTACTGAGTCAATCATCTTGACTATATTTTTTGTTGAAACAACAATTCAGAAGATAACTTTCAACATCCAGAAGCCTCAAGACACTATAAATTAGTCTTTGAAGCAGAAAAAGTGTTTGTTTTGTTATTATCGATCATATGATATTAATCCCCTTTTCTGCAATGTACAGGGTGAGTCAAGCTCAACGCCTCGGGCTCTTGTGGCCAAACGATACCACTTTTCGAAAAACTAGCTCAGCGAGTGTTTGTATAGGTTGAATTGGACTACATTCTAAAAACAATGGCTTTTATACAGGGTATCTAATAAAAGCGTGACATATCAAAGTTATGTCTTTTAAATGGTATATTGTTGCATATTTAGATTACCGGGTAAACTTTAGTGTGAATTTATGTATCACATGGGACTTTAAGAGAACCGTTTAGGTGCAAACTGCAATATTTGGTAAAGGTAGATATCAGAAAAAATTGGAATATCGCAGCGATTATAAAACATCGAGGGCTATGACTTTGCCTTGTCACTAAGCATAAAATGTGTTATCTTAGATTAGGCGATCAAGTTTGAACTACATTTGTACTTGTTGAAATCGGTAGATTTATTAAGGAAACTTCAATCAGTGGTAACTTGTTTTTTTCAAATGGGAATGCTTAATTTTCTTTATACGATTAAATGTGCAATTTGATAGGCTTTCTAATGATGTCAGGTTATAAATATCAATCTCTGGTAGTTTTCATTTAATTTAGAGATTTCTATCAAACCGGTGTTTTTCAGTTTCTCTACCTAACCTAACTAGCAGGCCATGAAATATAAACAAAAACGTGTTCAGATGGAAGAAAACAACTAACTTAGGAAAAAAATCCAGGAGAATTAGAGTAAAAGGATAAGATTATAACAACAAATCAACTCTAACCAGAAATAACGGTGGTAAGACGTCTAAGGTCAGAGAGAAGCTGGAGTACAACAGAAATGGATAATTATCACAGCCTACTAGCTACTGCAATGTATTACAAACTAAAAATTTCCAAAATCACTAAAAATTTATAAATGAAAGCAAAACTTTCAGCGATTGTTGCCTTCAGTCTAAGATCTTCAGAACGCAATTTCACATTTAATGGTATAAAACAGTAGTCATTTACGTCAAAGTCAAAAGTAACAGTAACAGTACATCTGACTCTCTGACTGTAGTTCTTTAAATTTTTCAGTATCTATTAGCAAGATCGCAAAAAAAGGAATACTGACAAATCATATTTTAATTTTTTTATGTTTAATAATTTGAGCAGATTTTCAATTTTTCTTCATTTTTGACGATCCTGCTTATGGGTACTGAAGAATTTGTAGAACTCCAGTCAGAGGTATTGGTTACTACTTTTTTAAGTCACTAAACGTGAAATTTTATCCTGAAACTATTAAACTGCCAGCAACATTCGGTGGTAGATTGCCTTTCATTTCAAAATTCATAATGGTTTTGTGAATTGTCAATGTTTAGAATATTTTAGTAGCTGATATGCTATGAAAAATATTAATTTCTGTCGCTGCCACTTCTCCAGCAGCTTTTTGACGTTGGATGTGTTATTTCTGGTTAGAGTTGATTTGTTGTCATTTTTTAAATTTTGTTTCTTTACTCTAGTTCGTCCATATCTATCTGCTAGGTTAGTTGTTTTCTTCCATCTGAACAGTTTTTTGTTTATATTTCATGGCCTGCTGAGTGGTTTATAGGTAGGAAAATTGAAAAACACCGATTTGATTGAAAATTTGAAATTAAATCAAAACTACCAGAGATTTTTATTTACAACCGCATATCTTTAGAAAGGCTGTCAAATTTTACATTTGACTGTATAAAAAAATTAGGCATTCTCATTTGAAAAAATCAAGTTATCTCTGATTGAAGTTTCCTTAATTCATCTACCGATTTATCCAAGTACATATGTAGTTCAAATTCGACCGTCTGACATAAGCTCACGCATTTCATGCTTAGTGATACGGCGAAGTCACAGCTCTCGATGTTTTGTAATAGGTGCGATATTCGATTTTTTCTGACGTCTGCTTATACCAAAAATTGTGATTTGCACCTAGATGGTTTAAGTCCTATCTGTGATAGATAAAGTCACACTAAAATTCACCCGAGATCCTAATATGAAATAATATACAGGGCGTTCCATATAAAAAAAACAACTTTGATATGTCACGCTTTTATTAGACACCCATAAAGGTCATTATTCTTAAAACGTAGTCCAACCCGACCTATATACACTCGCGAAGTTGGTTTTTTGAAAAGTGGTATCGTTTGGCCACAAGAGTCCGAGGCGTTGAGCTTGACACACCCTGTATACTGGGTGTCCCAGAATTTCCTTGACACGTAAGATTTTCGTAACGAAAAACGGTTCAAGCAAGAACTGAGTGGTACTTTTTTAAGGTACTATAGGGTCTATCATATCATGCATTCACAACATTTTTTTTGTACATCAACCCCTAAAACTCACCCCCAACTTTTTTTTTAAGACAAATGAAATGATAATTTGTTTGACGCCTGATATTTTTGTAACAAAAAGGGATAAAAAAGAAAAGTAAGTGGGTTTTTCAAGGGTAGTGAATGACCTATCATTCCTTGCTTATGAACCATTTTTTTCTTACTCAAACCCCTGGAATCCACCCCTGGCTTGTTCTTTGAAATTTCAATCCACAACTTTGCCTGGAAAAATAAATTCTTTACTTGAATTTACTTATCGTAGAGCCTTACTTTTTATGCCCCTACTGCAATTTATTGTTAATTTTTTTCGTTTAATCCATGACATCGTAAGCATAAATTAATTAAATTACATGTGTGGAAAATATTTTTTTTATTATCATGAATCAACTAATAAAAAAAATGTGACAACAAAACTAAGTGCAAAAGCGTGAAAAAGTTTTATGGCTACATCGGGCCGCGCCAACCCCGCTTGCAGGGTGTGCCCCGCACGCGGGTACCAAAATTAACGATAAATTGCAGTAGGGCGACAAAAAGTAAGGCACTACGATAATTAAATTCAAGGCAAAATTGTGGATTGAAATTTGAAAGAACAAGCTAGTGGTGGATTTCAGGGGTTTAAGTGAGAAAAAAATGGTTCATAAGCAAGGAATGATAGGTCATTCACTACCCTTGAAAAACCCACTTACTTTTCTTTTTTATCCCTTTTTGTTACAAAAATATCAGGCGTCAAACAAATTATCATTTCATTTGTTTTATGCTTATGATTTTACGGAAAAAATAAGTTTGCATATAAAATTAAAGGTACCACAAGATTTTAAATAAAATGGGGATATCATTTATGTAGGAAAACCTATGGGGTGCTATTTAAAAAAAAGTTGGGGGTGAGTTTTAGGGGTTGACGTACAAAAAAAATGTTGTGAATGCATGGTATGATAGAACCTATAGCACCTTCAAAAGTACCACTCAGTTCTTGCTTGAACCGTTTTTCGTTACGAAAATCTCACGTGTCAAGGAAATTCTGGGACACCCGGTATATTCCTATAACCCAGAGATTGGTCACAATGGCTCTTGGCGCAAAATATCCGTAGCCTGTTAAACATTTTGACTTGGTTGTTTTGATACTAACACCACATTGTGATTCCATCATAGTATTTACTTTATTTCTGAAGAAATGCTATGGATAACGTAAAAATATGTATTATGTAGTACCTGTATTATCGATTGTAGGTTTAATGTATAAGATAAAACAAATATAAAATATTTTTATTATAAATGTTATTATTCTCCTACATATTACAATCTTTATTGAAATAAACATAAAGAACCATCACAATACTAACTGTATCTATATATTCGTATATAATGTAATGTTGAAAATCAGACAATTTCAAAAATAGTAAACATATGTACAGGGTGTTCTCTTAAAAACTTCCCACCACGGGTTTTTCCAACGAATTCGAATAGGTTGAAAGAAGTAAACAATGGTTGTGTTTGGACCTACTATCTGAAGCATATTATAAATATTGTGTTTATCCTTGTGTTTATCAAGCAGCTTGATGCTCGTAGCAGGTAGACGATCGGACGCAAATAGCAAAGGATTATTTGGCCATGTTGCCAGATCGTCTCTGGGCGAAGCTATTGTATTTGCGTTGGCTGTGTCAACTGACAATATATATTTTGCAGTCATTGCAGTAATAGTAGAGCTGAAAAAAGCATGTGAGGAAGATCACAAAATAGACTTTTGCTCCAAAGGAAGATACTGATCATTGTGTTTGTTATTATACAGGGTGATACTTCTTTTTCAACTGTACATTGAAGTCATTAAAATAAACAACTTTTTCAAATAACTTTTTTCCGAAAACTGAAAAATAAGCGAGATACAGAATCAGAAAAAGTAAGTTGCTCGGATTTTTGTCAAATCGATTAGGCATTGTACCTGTCAGGTAGTGCAGTCGTTCTTTGTTTATAGTTGCTAATTTTGAATTAGTATATCCTAAAAGAAGCAGACAATCATGAAACAACTTTTAGGATTTACCAATTTAAAATTAACTATGATAAACTGGAAGTGACTAGTGCAATAATTGCCAGGTAGAATAACTGAACGACAAGACAAACATCCGAAGCAAAAAACTAAACATAAACAGACTAGGTACGTCTGCTAGCAGGTAAATAACCCTAAAAGTACGCCCATGAATAATGGAGCAACTTTGTTTTGGTACTTTTGGTTGATCGTTTCGGATGTATTGTTATAGTTTAGAGTGAATTTTGGGTTTAAACAGTGCATAAATGTTAAAAGACTATTTTAAATAATTCGACAAAATTTAAATTTAGATAATAACGTCGTGTTTGAGTCCACAGTAAATAATAACAACTGGGTGTTGCCAATATACACGTGCCTGTTAGAGCATGGGCGTTGCTTTTTCTGACGTTGTCATTGAGCTGAGCTGAGCAACACTTCACTAAACCCCAATTAACCCATTTTAACCTCAGAAATTCAACCCGCTAGGTTAAGTTAGGTTAAATACTGAAACATAAGAATACCGTGGTTTTTCACCGGAGCGTATCCTCGGTCTGGAAGTGGGGTCCATTCCACCAATCTCACCCCCATTTCGGTTTCCACTAAAATTAAGTCAAGCCAATATTTCTGAAAAAACCGTGATAACGTCGCATCAACGGACATCCCAGGCCGCGACCCAACCACTACCCTTTTTCATGACACCTCAGGTAAAGGACTGGCCGAGTTGCGGTTTGTTTTGAGTGATCGTTTCGAGTGTATTGTTTAGCATTTGTCTACATAATAGAAGCCCTTTAAATCCAGTGGATTTCTGTCAATTTTTGTGTAAACAATAACATCATGTTTGAAAACAATAGGTAAATATAATAACACTAGAGGTCATGGGAACACTCACATGCCTGTTAGCACATGGGCTTTGCTTCTTCTAACCTATTCGAGTTCGTTGGGTTTATCGGAACCCACTGGATAAAATAAAAAACGCCGAGACAAGATTTGTCAAGGTCGCCAGGGATAGTGAATCCCCATTTCACCTACGGCATGAACAATATGATGTTAGCAAACTGATCTTGGGCACCACAAAATGGCACTGTTTCTACAACAGTCCGGCAGGAATTTGAACATCGCTTATATCAAGAAAGAAGGATATTTTCATGAGTTTTTGTTTCCTATCTTCCTCGGCAGTTTGCCGAGCACATTAATTTTGGGCGCCATAGAATGGCTCTGTTTTTACAACTGTCTGGCAGGAATCTGAGCATCGCCTATATCAAGAAAGAATGATATTTTCGTGTATTTTTGTTTTCTATCTGAACAAATTAAGATAGATAAAGATTTTTCTATTTTTCTCGAAAAACAGATCCTACGATTTTAAGCTATTACTTGATACCCCTTGTCATTTAAAATTTATAAGGGGTAGTCGCTGGTGGGCAGAGGGTACAAGGGGGAAGTAGTGATACGGGTAACAGGGACTACGTATGCTGATTAGGTATGTTCTATTCGGTAGTTGTACACTTTCACTAGTCTGAGGTTGATGAACCATTTTTGAATGTTCTTTTGGTGGATCTAAAATTCATCGCGTGTCGCTCGCCTGTATCTATAACCACATCTGTATAATTAAATATACATTACGAACGGAAAGCACAAAAAGCTTGACAAAAATCAATTCGGAATAAATCACATTGATCGACAGCTAATCTGTGTAATAGCTTGTTTTTAAAGAACTAAGTCAGTGATTAGAAGATATTAAAGAGCGCAGAGTGTTGAGTCTGCATTATCGGTAAATCAAAATCAAGAACCAGTAATGTGTATCTTCAGATCATGAGGATGCTCGTTCGAAATCCAACAACAAACCAGAAGAAAATCTAGAAAAATTTGTTGCTCACTCTTTAGTTGAATCGTGGTTGTATTATGATTCATCGGTGGATTGCAACCACTGTGTTGCAATATTGTGCATAATAACATTGGCGAATAATACAACCTACATCCTGATCCTCAGCGACCAATGGATTACTCATTATCATTGTTTCATCCTCAATGCAGAGGCAACGCCCTAATGACGCTACCTGGAGCGGCTATCAGTCAATATTACCGATTCCAAATGAATTTTTCTCCATTTTTGTCCTGTGATAAAGGTCAAAGCGGTAATGAATAGCTTACATGTCAATATACAGGGTTTAATGCAATTCGACGTATTCCTGTAGGGGCATGAAAGAAGTGCTAAATGCAACAAATTTTGCTTAATATATGTATGGACAAAAATAAATAGTTTTTGAAATTTTTCAATTTCAACGGAATTATAATAATTACCCAGTCTGGCATTTTTGTCTAAATAATGACAAATCTTAGTTCAATACGCTTCCAATAATACATTAACGTCATAAATAGGTGAAAAGGTACGATACTTTAGAAAAAAATAGGTATGCAGGAAAATAAAATAATTCTCGTTTTCGTTTCAGCAGAATCATATCTAGCTCAAAATATTGCCAAGATACTGCGCGTAGAAACCATTGGAAAAACTTCCCCATAATATCAGCTTCTCAAGAAGGTATGAAAATGTCGAATTGAAAGCCTACATTAGGAGCATAGCCAGGATTCAAATTCAGGAAACTGCGTCTAGTGGCTAGCTCATCGACCACCTATTATGCTTATGGTGATAAATGTTTTTCAGGAGGGGGTAATACATCTTGGAGATAGCGAAAATGATTCGAGGGGTTGAAGCACCTCAAGTCCCTCTGGTTATACAGGGTGTCAAGCACCTCTGGTTATACAGCGTGTTTGATAAACGTGCGGCACTAATTAAAAGGGTGATCCTTTGAACTATTTTCAAAATCTTTTGTTCTTTGCTGATCTTTCAGAACCGCACCATTTCAAAGAAACGGGATGAAAAAAGATCTAGAATAAATGTTCAAACTGGCTTCCATGCACCAGCTTGGATACAAGCAGGCAATCTTCACATCAGTGATTGCAGAACACTTTCAAACACATAGGTCTATTTTGAATGGAATTACATACAGCAATTATGCGATTTTTCAAGTCGTCCAAATTTTCCAATCGAGTAGAGTAAACTAGTGGCTTTAATCTAGGGGTTTTAAGCCGGCGCCGGCGATCGCATGTGCTCCACCATCCACCATCTCCAGTCCAGTGATCTTCGTATTTGCGATAAAATATTCATGAGCAACCAAACTAAAATGTGGCTGTGCACCATAATGGCAGTAACGCCATTCAAAATGGACCTAGCGTGTTTGAGAAAGAGTTATGCAATCACTGATTATAAGATTGCCTGCTTGAATGCAAGCTGGTGGAAGTCAGTTTGAAGATTTGTTGTCGATGGTCAACTTATGTAAATTTTGATAACATAATGTAGCTGTAGCAATTTTTTCATCATGTGTCTTTGAAATGGAGCGGTTTTGCAAAAATCAACAATAAACAAGATATTCTCAAAATGGTTTAATTTTTTTCCGCATGGTTACCAAGCACTCTTCAGCTTCAGCGCCTCAAATTATTGTCACTACCTTTGTGATGGGTTACACCCCCTTCAGAACAATATTCATCACCATGAGGGTAATAGGTGGTCAATGACCCAACCCCTAATCTCAGCCCTCCTTTAAATCCTGCCTATGCTCCTGAATGTAGGTTTTCAATTCGACATTTTCATACCTTTTTGAGAGGCTGAGATTATGGAGAAGTTTTTCCAGTGGTTTGTATGCGCAGTGTCTTGGCAATATTTTGAGCTAGATATGGTTCTGTTGAAACGAAAACGAAAATGAGGATTGTTTTCCTCAATATCTATTTTTTTCTAAAGTATTGTACCTTTTCGCCTATTTATGATGTTATTCAATTAGTGTAAGCGAATTGAACGAAAATAAATGAACATGTTACTGATTTTTAACGTAGATTTTTCATTGATTAGACAAAAATGCCAGATTTTGGGTAATTATAATACACGAACCAAGAATAGGACCTTAAGACCTCCTATATTTAAGTCAATAGGCCAAAAAAGTTTAATATATCTATGTTGCTGCATATACGATTTACTTCCTGCTTCACTGAAATCCATAAAATCTCATACTGTATACAAAAAAAAGTCAAAAATTGGATAATGGACACACCCAGAGATATTTTTTCAAATGTTTTTAACACGATTTTGAACTGACACACTTACAAATTTTTAATATAGTTAGTATTAGTTTTAATATACGTATTGTTAAATATATGTATGTATTTTAACCCACGCACAAGGTCAGCACCTTCTGTGGGTCAAACAATTTATTTGCCCTGTATTGTTGGTGAATAAATTATTATTATTATTATTATTAGGATTCCGTTAAAATTGAAAAATCTCAGAAACTATTGATTTTTGTCCATACATATTTTAAGCAAAATTTATTGCATTATAGCTCTTCCATCATGCTCCGACAGCAATACGTCGATTTACATTAAACCCTGCATATGGGCCAGTAAAGCGCGATGAATCAGGATTAGGTTACAGAAAATGTAACAAAGAAACATAAGGTCTCAATACAAAGTGATTGATTACCTTTCCTGTCAGTATTATCGATTTTGTTCAATACTGTCAAAACTTATCGAATATTGTTATCGCATTACAAATTATCCATAAATGGAGTTTCATTAACCCGAAATCCGTAACGCCAAACCTATGCGTTTATAGATTTGTGAATAACGAGGCGGGAATGTTTGCTTTGCATCAATAAATGAATTGGCAATTGATAAATTTACAAATAGTACAAACAAATGTGTATCGAGGAAATGAGGAAAAATATTAAGTTGCTTCAAGTATACCTAAATCACTTCTATGGACCCAATTAAACAGCCATTCAGTGCCCGCAAGAAAATACAGTCCATTTCACGTAAAAAGATAACAGTGACGTCACACAATTGATAACGTACAGCGTAGATAGACGGATGAGATTGCTAACAGTCAGAAGTGTAACAGTTGTTTCCTCGAGTTGAATTTGAATAACAATATAATGCAAAAATAACTGCGTTACTTCACAACATATGTCTTGGGAGAGATTGGACTTAGGTAAATCGTAAAGCCATACAAAATCAAAAATAAACCGCACAAGCTAACTCACCCACAAATTATTATGATGCTCCATAAATCAATCTAACCCACGTAACTACATGGCAGGTGTTACCTTTCTAACTGAAATAGACTGTATGTCTTCCCATTTTCTTTTTGTAAGCAGACTGGTTGATTAATGAGCTTGTCTTATTAGGAAGCCGTTTCAAGTACAGGGTGATGAGTCTACGATATACTAGAGTTCATTATCGCACTCGTCTGGAGAATTACGAAAACACGTTATATATACAACAGTTACAGGCAATGTTAAGGTTTACAGTTTAAAAATAATTTGAAGTATAAAGGGTAACTTTTCGCGACCAATATAACTTTTTTTTTCTGAACGCCATAATTTTTAATTTTCTTTCAGGTTCTACATAAACTTCTTTACTTTTTTCATTAATGTCTCTACATTTATGTCGTTATCCAAAGCCGTGGTTCAAATATTTTTGTTTGCAAAAACCTAGTAGCGCCATAGTTTCCCAAAATCAAAATCTTTGGGTGTTTGAGAGTTTAAGCAACTTAAGATAATTTGATATATTCAAATTAAAAAAAATCCCGATTTTTCCATATGGTGTTATTATTTTTCCTAGTATATCCAACAAAAGCCTTCAGCTTTTGTTAAATATGTCATATCCCTATTTTTGATATTTTTCGGTTTATTTCGGTTTGGTTGCAACATTAAATTCCGTTTGAAAAAACATTTGTTGTATTCATCACACATTACTATGCTCAACAGTATTTTCAAACTGTACATCTTACCGTTAGTATACTATAGTATACATTTTTGCGTAATTCTCCAAACGAACAAAATAATGAACTTTGGTTTATTGTTGACTCACCCTATATATTTAGGTCGAATTTGCAGCTGCATTTCATGAGAAAGGCAACTTGTTTAAAGTGTTGTGGTGATCCGGAGCGCGCTGCTGGCTGCCATACGTTAGAACGCACCTTTACCTATCACGTGACTAAAGATGGCCATTGACGCCATCGACGGATGATTTATAAAAATTGTAAGATCTGAGTATGAGTGTAATTATTCGACGAAGTTCAGATAAGTAATGTATTTGATTATTACTACATCATATATTGTTCAGATATTTTGTTATTTGTCAGATCATGAGTGACTTTTCATAGAGCAAACAATTCCTCAACAGTTCCGTGACTCTAAGCGAAAGATACTGTTTTTTGATATTTTTGTTTAATTTTTATGCTTATCGAATGAAAAAATAATAAAAACTTAACAAAAATAACACTCCATTATGCACCATAGATACAATAGTGGTTGTCTGCACCATAGTGTAAAAATTTTCGCGGGCCTGTGCACAGCTTGTAGCTTCAACAGGCCGTACAAAATCGTCTATTTGCCCTTAGCATGTACCGAAAACCACCTTTTTTTTGTTATCCGTCATAGTCTCAATACTTTTTGTGCAACTAATACCGGTAATATCCACATACAGGCATTATGCCTTCCGTGGGATATGTTTATTTATTTGCCACTGTGTTCTATACCATATAAGCATCACATATAATATTTTCAAACTGTAACTTGATTGTAGCAAATGAATTTTTGAATTTGAATTTTTTTTGAATTTGAATGTGATGCCTGTGTGTCTTGTCACTTGGATAAAGTCGCTGTAGTCGTTGTCATGGTTTTTTGTTTATAATAATACGAGAGGAGATTGTTTTTGAAAAACGTAACAAGCTGAGACCAACATTTCAACAAAGGGGTTTTTGAGTCTCTTTCACGAATATCTTCAGGTATGTGGTCTTTTGAGTTGTATTATTAACTAATGTGGTCTGGCTACAATATTTAAAGTGTTTCACAACGTATACTATACATCCAGCTTTTGAGACGCCATTATATGGCGTTGGGTCTCTGATTTATGTCTACTCTAGGTATTAGGTCCTGGGAGATTGCAGGCTGGTGGTGAGCAGAGACACCTTTGTGGTATTTAGGTGTATCTATTTCAACCTTTACTGATCCCCTTTAATTATATACGATATTTATTTTATGGTTGTGGAAACCGTGGCGAGTTAGCCTGGACAGCC